>OZ020500.1:22388142-22908142 GCA_963971365.1 Lasioglossum villosulum
ATCTTAGAAGTTCTTTCGCCGCGAAATGCCTTTTCCTTCCCTGGGACACGAGTTTATGACTAAGGGATGCGAAGACTAACTTTCCGTACCGTTGTTTTGTTCGCGCAGGTATACGGTTCTCGCTTCAAATATCGTTCGTACGACGGAACAACATATATTTGTATGTTATAGAGTTCCGCATTCAACATAAAAGCCAATATGCAATATTGATGGGCGATTTCAACGCTAATCACACAAGTTGGAACTGCAAAAACAGTGATGCTAACGGCAAAAGACTTTTTCGTAGTTATAGTAAATCCAATTTATTTCTTCACATTTCAAAATCTACGACCTACGTTCAATTTCATAATGATACTAGGTCCAAGCTAGATCTTATATTCTCTTCAGTAAACATAGCTCAATATTAAAGTAAATGACGAAACTTGGGGTTCTGATCATTACCCTATATTTATAACAGTTTCCACTTAAAAAAGTATATATCACAAGAAATCCTTTGGATTAAAATCATTAAGAACAAACTGGGAAGTATCATTCAACTTAGAAGAAAACGACGATCGATTTTTGGCAACAGAGTGTGACTTTTTAACCGCAAATGAAACAGACGTCTAGACACCTTGAAACAAGAATTAAAGAACATAAAAGAAATATTTTTTTGCCTCCAATACAACACACGGCCTTGACGAAGCATTTTTTCGAGTTTGACCATCCATTTGATTTTGAAAATGTTGAAATTTTGGAGAGGGAACCAAATCTAGAACATAGAATATTCTTAGAAACTATACACATGATTAAACAACAAAGCGTAAATCTAAGATATGAAACGCCTAAGATCCATAAATATTACGCAACATTATTTAATCAGCAATGTATTTATGATGAAGTTTCTATACACATAAAGAGTATTAACATTCTGAATGTTCCACCATTAACACCTTGTGTTCAACATCATTTGGTCAAACGTTAGAATGTCAATTTATTTACCATAACAAAATAATGGTAGTTAACGGTACGTTATATTAAACTAGGCATTGGTATTGTTTGAATTTACCGCCAATCATGGATTGAAATGCTTGTCGATCATAGAATATTATTGGTTGAACGTCAATACGCGTCGTTCCAATGCTTTTGTGCTTGCTCTTTCCCTCAACGGTTAGTTACTTCAGTTCAATGTAGACCAGCATGGAACTCAGTCATTATTTTTAAAACTTTTCTTTACACTTAGCAAGTATGTTCTTTAAAAATATTATTTACAGTTTTATTAATTTTGTGAATTACCCACTACATTTTGGTTATATATATTTTCAGACGCAATTCCTCTTGAAAATGATCCACACCTGGATCGAAACGTTGAGTTACATTTAAATATTGCTAATTTGCTTTGTTTTTGCTTTATTTTTGATCGAAACTGTGCGCCGAGAACATATAATTGATTTATATTAAAATTTACGATCGAGAAACACGTAACTATTGCAAATGAAAAATATTCTATATTTACCCATATACTAACAAATGCTGTAATAGCAAACACTCCAAAAAAGAGAATTGTTAATGACAAAGTCCATCGAAATCCAGTGCCATGGTGGGATTCGGAGTGTGATAAGGTCGAAAGGCTCAGAAAAGCAGCTTTTAAAAAATAGCAATTTACCAAAACCTTTAATGATTACATAGAATATAAAAAATTTTCGGCTCTTGCTAGAAAAACTTAAAAAAAAAGAAGAAAGACAATTTCAGAGACATTGCAAAAAGCATCAATTTCCGCACCAGCAAAAAATACATCTGGAACCGCAGTAAAATCCTAAAGAGCAACTGGATTAAAGTAACACCTTGTCACACTCCCGATAATCACCATTCCGAAACTAAAATTATGGATGCTCTAGACCTAATTAGTGCATCATAGGTCTCAGATGGCCCAGATAAGCTGCCTACTTGTAAGGATAACCAATTTCTCAACTCATCCTTTAGCTTTGCCGAGTTCAACATTGCTCTCAAAAAAAGAAACACTCGTTCCGCTCCAGGCACAAACGGTTTAGATTATTATATTAGATAATCCTTCAGAATCTACCAATTAAATATAACTTAATTCTTCTAGATATATATATAACGAAATGCATACTACAGGCAGTTTTCCAGCACAATGGAAAGAATCATATATCCACTTTATAAGAAAATCCGACGGCAAAAGTGTGAGACCTATATCCTTGACATCTTGCTTATGCAAGCTCTTTGAATCAATGGTAACACTTAGATTGGATTGGTGGGTTAAGCTGAATAACAGTCTTCCCAAATCTCGAACAGGGTTTCGCGAAGGTCAATCCACTACAGGCAATCTGACCAACATTATTCTAAACATTGAAGAATTCGTTAATAATAAAAAGAATCTTTTTGCCACATTTCTAGACATCAGCAGCTCATTCGATAACGTCAATATAAACATTCTCTTGCAAAAATTGGCAATGACCGGTTGTCCATTAAATTTGATGAAATTTATTAAATCCATAACTTTTGAAAGGATAATATATACTGATTTCACAGGCGATCAGGCTAGAAAAGTGTTCAAGGACGTTCCTCAAGCCAGAGTTCTCAGCCCACTTTTATACAATATACAGGGTGTCCCAAAATTCCTCCGACACCCGAAAATGGGAGGTTCCTTGGGTCATTTGAAGCGACATTTTCCTTTACAAAAATGGCGTCCGCGGCTTTGTTTAGGAGTTATTAATGAAAAACATGGACCAATCAGAGCGCGATCTAGACATGTGATGACACGTTCGCCTAACTGACAGGTGGCGCGTCGGGCCGACTGTGCTAACTCGCGTCTACGTCGCGTTCTGATTGGTCCGTGTTTTTCATTAATAATTCCTAAACAAAGCCGCGGACGCCATTTTTGTAAAAGAACCTCCCATTTTCGGGTGTCGGAGGAATTTTGGGACACCCTGTATACGTTTCTTACATTGCTAATAATTTACCTAAGAGCGTCATAGTCTCTCAATTTGCAGATGATATCGCAATTTATTGCAACAGATCCACAGTCAGTAATAGTAAACGATTATTCGAAAAAGCGATTTCGCAAATCGATATCAACCTACGTCATTTAGGTTTGGAACTCTCTCCTCATAAAACTGTCTTCATACATGTTAACAGACTTAAAGTCCACCCAGGACAAACAGAAATAAAGGTCAAGAACAGAACAATTAAATCTAGCGAATATGTACACTTCTTGGGAATAATCTTTGACTACAAATTGTCATTTAAAAATCAAATTGATCACATAAAAAAAATGCACTAGAACCATGAACATAATAAAATTTCTTCGGGGTACGTGGTGGGGATCAGATCCAGAAACCTTAATAATTCTTTACTGTTACGGATTAGAAGGGGGTAAAACAACTCACTTCACTTAGAAATGAACTTTATTTCCCCAACTAGGGTTCGTTCGATTTGTAACAGAAACTATGTACAAGCGATATGTAACTTGGCCAAAACACTAGCTTGTTTTGGCCAGATTGTTGAATAAAGAATGTGAGTTGAAACCAGATGAGTTTTAATGCGTTAGATAGATACATTCACGGGTAGTGCCCGTGAATCCCGATGTTGAATCGACTCACTCGCGAAAACCGGTCAAGAGACGCGCGACGCTTTCTAGAGGAACGATTAACGTACGTTGAGATCGGAGTCGAACAGCTGGCAGTTTACCGTCACCGTCGAACTAGTGATTGGCGGATCGATAGAGCGATCCGCCAATAGTAATCTCCTTTTTGGGGTCGATAATCGATCGTAATCAAAGTCCGACGGTGCTGGCATAAGCTACTGCGAGCTGCTTATCGACTCTCGATCTCGCTGTTACGCGTGAATCCGCCAATAGCGAGGCGGCGCAGTAAATCGGCGCGTTCACGCTGCCGACACGCTCAGCCAATCCCAAACATTTACAAAAGCTTTGTTCGCTCAATAGTAGACTATGGCATCTTTGTATATTTTTCCACTCAACTAAACGAAATAGGAAAACTAGAGAAAATTTAATTCGCGGCAATAAGACTTGCTTTTGGGTACAGAATTAGCACACCTAGTAATATTTTTCTATCGGAATCGAAACTGCAATATACACAAGAACGTGCTCGATTCCTATGCACAAATTACCTCAATAAGGTCCATTTAAACCAAAACTCGGTTGTCTGTACAACCATTTCACGACTTCGAAAAATTATAAATAACAAGTACAAAAAGCGTAAAAATAGTAACAGGCTTTTATATCAATACATAAAAGACCCAAAATAAGGAAAAATGTTTTCAAATTCGCATCCGAAACCATCAACGATAGTAACATTAAATTCTACTGGGTACCGGCTCACATTGGGATTCTGAGTAACGATAGTGCAGACTCATTAGCTAAAACAGCGACAAACATGACAGCTTCATTTTCTGTTAAAATGTCCTTCTCAGATCTAAGAGAATCAGCTAAATCAGCGGCAATACAAAATACATATAACACCATAGAGGAAGAAGGTTTATTTAAAGGTGTAAACTACTTCACACACTTCCACCACCGTAAGTCGAAACCGAGGTATAAACACACAAATCTCCAACGTGAGATTATTACAACGATAAATAGAAGTAGATCTGGCCGGCTCTCTTGCTCGAACTCGTATAATAAACGATCCAAAATGTCAGTGCGGTTATGAGTCTCAGGATATTGACCATGTCTTATGGCAGTGCCCCACGTTTGGTGAACATAGGTCGGAGTTTATCAGGCAATTACAGAAACTGCATCTGTTTCTTCCACTCTCATGCAATGTTCTACTCTCCACACCTACGGTGGAAATATGTAAGCTAACTTATGCATTTCTGAAAGCCTGTGAGTTAGAAATTTAAAAGAAAAAAAGTATATATGTTTAAAACTGCTCGTGTTATAACCTACGATTATTTACATGTAATTTGTACTGTATTCTATAAAGTATAATAATGTATTAAAAAAATAATGGACGGCATAATAATCTCGAACTTGAGATTCTAATTGCATAACTAAAAAAAAAGAAAAACCTTTGTAAAAACATTTTTTAACTATGTTTAGACTATTTTAAAATAATTTTTCGAAACAATATTTTTGGAGTACTTTCGGCCTCTAGTCATTTACGGACTGTATTACTGCTCTACTTAACATTTTTCACAAGGAATTGTTCATCGTTTGTGTATCCTGTAAATAAGATTGATTAGTTTCATGACTCACACCTGTAAGGAGACTCGGAGGTTCGACACAACACGTTGTTATCTGTTGCTTGATCGCAGAGAACTGTTTTATTTAACAAAAACTGAACGAAACATACATTTGTTAACAAAAGCCTTAACGTGACATATAAATCAATAAAATTATATATAACAAATAAACATATGATAGAAACATCCATACGGTGATATATTACAAACATTCAGTCATCCACACGATGATATATAGTGATATATTACAAACATTCAGTCATCCACACGGTGATATATTACACACCTGAAGTAATATTAGGAATACCTATCTTTAATAATTGTAGCAGGATTGATATACGGTGGAATTATGTATGGCGTTTTCAGTCTTCATCATTTATAGGATACACTCTTGTATAAGTCCTGTGTTATCTAAGTAAATGAATGATTCCGATGGTGTGTAGCCGGTGTGTCTTGATTTCTCATGGTATAGCTGGTTTGGATAGGTTGAGCTGTATATGAGATCATTGTTTTGTACATTTCTTACGTTTGCCCAGTGATTTCACGTTAATTTCAACATGAAAAGGTCGATTCTGATGATTTTTGCTTTTTCTAACAACTTGTGATTGCTGATATATTTGGTGTAATTAGATTCGTGTGATCGGTATGCGTTTAGGCAAGTTCTAAGGCATTTGTGTTCGAACGAATCCTCTCCATCGTGCTGGAGCTGATATTAAACCAGATAGGAATGCCATTTATTAATATCGGTCGGTAAATATATCGATGAGGGGATTCAACTCGGTCGACCTTGACATTCTGAACAACTTTTGTCATTATATGTATCCGTCGCTCGATCATAGTTTTCGAGAAAATTCCAAAAAACTACTGTTGGTACTGTATTGAATTTTCCTAACCTAACCCAATCCTAACCACACCACAACTCATTCTATTCGCATAATTTTTCCATTATTAGATCATATTCTAGATGACAGTTACAATGCAAAAATTATGCGAATAGAATGAGTTGTGGTTAGGTTTGCAGAGGAGGCGGAGAGGGTCGGCCGTTAGACCGGCCGGGCCCGACCACCTATACGAAAATCCAGGAGTATGTAGTAATTAACAAAGCGTTTTCTTAATTTTCTCGGAAACTAAGTCTGAGCGACGGATAATTATATTGACAAAAGTTGTTCAGAATGTTGTCCTTGACAACATATGTAAAGGTCAAGGTCGTCCGAGTTGAATTCCCTCAACGATATATTTACCTATCGGTCTTATTAGTAGTTTATAGCACATCAATTTTACCTCCCTGTTTAGGTCTTTTGCGTGAAAGATTCGTCTGTTTGCCGCAAATGCCTTTCGCACTTTTTCGATTTGTATATGTATATACATGTTCGTTGTAATTTAACTTAAAATTTAGGTGTACGCCTAAATAACGAACGACGTTTTTGTGCGGTATTTTCTGTTGTCCTGTAAGTGGAAGTGTTTAGGGTTTGTGCGTACGTCCAGGTTTGCGTCGGATCTCTTTGAAATGTATGGTCTGAATAGTATCGTTTCGCATTTGTTAATGTTGATTTTTAGTTTCCATGAATAGAAATAGTCTTGTAACTTGTCGAATATGTCCTGTAATTTAGTTTTTATTATTGACGGTCGTTTGTTGCTGATGTAAAGGAGGAGATCGTCGGCGTAGGCTATTGCACCTTTTTGGTTGTCGCTATTTAGGTCGTACATTAATAAAAAATCGCTTATGAATAGGCTAAACAGGATGGGGGAATTGACCGACCCCTGTTATAAACCGTTTCGGACTCTAAATGCTAGGAGGAGGTGTTTTGACCTTCGTTTTCCTGGAACATTTAGTCGTGCACCATGCTCCATTGCATTTGGGTGAGGTGTGGAGGGCAGTTTTTTTTAATAGCTTGAAAAATAAACCATCCAGCCAAACTGTATCGAAGGCCTTTTCAAGATCAATAAAGACCGCCCTGACGCAGTCGCCTGCGTTCCTTGCCCAACAGATAGCCGCGGTGAATTTGGAAATTGCATGGATTGTTGAATATTTGTGTCTAAAGCCGAATTGAGTTTTTGGAATGAGGTTGTTGTGTGTGCAGAAAGAGTTTATTGCATTGTTAATGACCATCTTAAAAACTTTGCTAATATTCGGTAGAATACTAATTGGTCTGTAGCTGGAGGGATCTTTGTCTTTGTTGTCTTTGCCTTTCTTTTTTAAAGCTACTAGTTTAGCTGTTTTCCAGGCTGTCGGGAAGTATGCTCTATTTAGGCAGTTGTTGAATAGGATAGAGTAGTTGAAAGTGTATAGTGGGGGAATATGTTTGAAAATAATATTCGGGATGTTATTAAAACTGGCCGATTTTTTGTTATTTAGGTGTTTTAGTATAAAACCTAGTACATGACTAACGTAAAATAGTTAGGCAGAGTTGAAGAGGAGTTCGGGTTATCTAGTCTGTTGTCGTCGGTGAATGCGCAGACTGTTCTGTCGTTGTTTCTGTCTTCTTCTCTTTCAGATTTTAATGCGTTTATTGTGTGTGCAATTATGTTGGACAGTTGGGGTTTAAACATATGTATATTTTGTGTGTATGCTTTTTCAAAATGCGCCCCAAGGATGTTTAATTTATCGTTTATGTCTGTTATTTGTAAGTTGTTTTCATCGTCCTTTTGTAAGTTGTTAATGTTTATATCAGTGTCTGTAGTCAGTTCTGTGTTGGAGATATGTATTTTCAGCGTGTCTATTGTATGTTGTTTTTTTGTGCGAAAGATTGCGTTTATGGCAGGAAATAAGTCCTTTGGTTTGTGTATGGATGTGTTTGCTATTATTTTTTTCAGTGTGCGTTTACTAATTTGTAAAATACCTTTTTGATTTCTTGTCTGACTTTTTTTAGAATGTATTTTGTTAGTGCTATTTGAGTGTCGTTTACAGTGGCGTAGTTGTTTGCCGTGGATAGTCTGTTGAGTCTCGTTATTAGCGTTCTTTTTATTTTTCTTAGGATTGTTATGGTTGTATTGATGTATCCGTCTGTTGAGTTGTAGTCGTTTGAGATGCGGGGTACGGTACGGTCTGTGGTTGTGTTAATGTTTGCGTTTAATTTTTCTATAAAATTGTCAATTTCATTTATTATTAGATTTTTATTGTTAGGTATTCTTTCGATATCTAAGGTTATTAGTTCTGTTTGGAAATCGTACCAGTCTGTCTTGGAAAAGCTGTATGTTTGGGATTGGCTGAGCGTGTCGGCAGCGTGAACGCGCCGATTTACTGCGCCGCCGCGCTATTGGCGGAATCACGCGTAACAGCGAGATCGAGAGTCGATAAGCAGCTCGCAGTAGCTTAGACCAGCACCGTCGGACATCGATTACGATCGATTATCGACCCCGAAAATGGGATTACTATTGGCGGATCGCTCTATCGATCCGCCAATCAATAGTTCGACGGTGACGGTAAACTGCCAGCTGTTCGACTCCGATCTCAACGTGCGTTAATCGTTCTCGCTCCTTCTCACGGTAAACGTCGCTCGTCTCTTGACCGGTTTTCGCGAGTTAGACAAACGATTCGCTATCGGGATTCACGGGCACTACTCGTGAATATATCTTCGGGCAAAGTGATACTCATTTTGTAACCAACTCATCTTGTTCCAATAACGCTCTTTATTCAACAAATCTAGCCAAAACGAGCTGGTGTTTTGGCCAAGTTACACATCTACATTGTACATAATTTCCATTACAAATTGAACGAACCCAAGTTTGGGAAATAAAGTTACGTTTAAGTGAAGTGGCTTGTTTTAACCCCTTCTAATCCGTAACACTGTATTTGGTTAATGTGGTTGGTTCGTCTATTTCTAATGGCTCGTATATGTCTAACGAGATTTCCATTTCTAACTCTCTGTGGTCACTGTCGTAATCGTCACCTCTTAGTCCGTCGGATGCGGGAAGTCTGTGGAATTTTAATCCACTGTCTGTGCCAGGCAGATGACAATGAAGGTACCGCTCGATAGGAAGGACGGTTCCGTGAAGTTTAGCAGGAATATTCTCTACTGAATTTCGTTATTGTGGAGCCATTTTTTAAAAATAATACCTCTGTTGTTATTATTCTGATTGTTCCAGTCCGTATGTGTAGCGTTTAAGTCCCGGGCTATTATAAAATAATTATTAGTTTTTTGGAGGTCTCGTTTGTCGAATAGTGCTGATAAGTCTGTTGTAAATTCTTTTTTGTTACTGCTGGGCGCGTATGCTGCTATTAGATAGAGGTTGTTTTGGTGTATTTTGAGTTCGATTATTTGTCCATATTATCATTTATTAGCTTTAGGTCCTTTTCGTCTAAGATTCCAAACAGAGGTTTAGAAACGAAGCCTATTACGTTAAGAAGTCCGCGTCGACGTCGTTTGTGTAAAATTGTGTTGAGTTTCAAATATGCTTGGTTTAGTTTCGTTATTTTTGTCGAAATTATGTCGAGTCCGGAAGGTGCGCAATTTTTGGTCTTACAGAGTGTGACTGTGAATGTGTACATTTGCATTATTTTGGACAGGCTTATGTCGATTTCGTCTACATCGAATATAATGGATATCTTTACTTCATTATGGTATACAAAACTAGTCCCTATTCCTTCTTCAATTATTTGAGTATTATTCAAATGTTGGATTTGAAGCGCGTATCCCTGAGTCGTGAATAGTGTTAAGAGCTGAAATTAGAATTGTATAATTTAATTCTGTTTCCCTGCGTTAATAGTGTCTTTCTGTTATTAATTTGTAATAAGTAATTCGGAGTATGTACTTCGCGAACCTTGTAGGGTCCTATCCATTCTCAATCGAGTTTGTTTTTTGTGCTCATTGTGCAACAAAACTAGGTCTCCTACGTTGTAAAGGTTTTTTATACGTATTTTTCGATCTTGCTCGTTTTTATAATGTCTTTTGTTAGCCTTTATAATGACATTTGCGTTTGCCAAATACTCTTCGTGTCTTCGTTTCCATAATTGAAATAATTCGTTCTTTGTTCAGCTAGGCGTTGTCGCGATAGCTGAAGGTAAATTGGCTTTACGTTCGAAAGTTAGTTCACAGGGCATGTACCCTGTGCCTGAGTGAACTGTCGTATTATACTATGCCATGCAAATAAGATTTAGATGCTTGTTCCACTCAGATTTCTTTTCATCTATACAGGTTCTAAGTAAATCTTTAACAGTACCGTGGGTTCTTTCCAGAGCTCCATTGCTCTGAGGATGGAAACTCGTGGTCTTAATGTGTTTGATTTTGAAAGCCTTTTCGAAGGATTCCATTAACTTACATACAAAATTTTGCCCTTGATCGGTGAGGATGTGTTTAGGTGAGGAAAAGACATATACGTAATGTTCAATTAAGGCACTTATAATGGAATCTGCTCTTTGATTGTCTAGAGGTACGAGGAGTAAATATTTGGTTAAACAATCTTGGATTGAGAGAATAAATTGATTTCCTTTAGTGGTCGTAATGAGTGGGCCAATAATGTCAAGTGCTATCTTATCATTCGAATTCTGAGGTGTATCGGGTATAATACTTTCCTCGCGGAGTCGTAAACGTGTCAATTTGTTTCTTTGGCAGATATCGCATTTCTTTAAGTATTCGCATAAGTCTCGGTCAATGTTAGTCCAGTAATGTCGTTCTTTTACACGTTCTATAGTTTTGTTTTCACCTAAATGTTGAGCGTTATCGTGATTTTCGAAGAGAATCTGTTTTTTCTCATCAATAGTGTATTTTCTGAGCAGTTCTTGTGCAAAACGTAATTTTTTATCAGGATAATATTTCATAAGGAATCTCAGCATGAGTTGAATCTCAGTTATTTGAATTGGTTGAGAGCCGTGGTTTATTCCGAAATAAATGGTAGTCTTATACTTTTGAAGTGCCATTAGAGCGTGAAATTTTACTAACCATTGTTCTTCATCGTATTGGTCAAGCAAGTCAGTGGTTAATTGTGTCCAATGTGGTCTGTTAGCGGTCTTTTGTATAGGGGTCGCGGTAGGGTGGACCTTCCAATTGTCGTATTCTAACCATAAGATTTCTTGGCGACTGCATAATTCTTCTGCATTGGGTAAATTACTTTCGGTTTTTCGTGCGTCGGGAGGTAGTACAATTTTAACGGTTTTATGGGGTTTTATGGAAGGGGACATTGCTGGTGATTGTTACAGGATGAAGTCGGGAAAGGACATCTGCTACTGTGTTCTCTTTTCCCTTTTTGTATTCAATTGTGTATTCGTACTCTTCGAGTCTCAGCCGCCAACGCCTGAGTCTGGAAGAAGGATCGTGTACATTGTGTAGTCATTTAAGAGCTTGGTGATCGGTTTGGATAATGAATTTTCTTCCGAGCAAGTATTGTCGTAGGCGTTTAACAGCCCACACGATTGCGAGTAGTTCTTTCTTGGTAGTATTATAACTTTTTTCAACAGAATTTAAGGTTCGAGATATGTAGTAGCAGGGTTGGTCATTTTGGGAGAATACACCACCAATTCCTTCATTGCTGGCATCTGTAGTTAGAGTGAAAGTCTGTGCAAAGTCTGGGCAACATAGGATGGGTGTTTCACAAAGTTTCGTTTTTAGATAGTCAAAAGAATCTTGTTGTTTCTGAGTCCAATGGAAACGAGTGTGGCTGTTCTTCCGTTTATAGCAAAAATCAGAATTCGATGAAATTTTGAAAATCGGTTCTTTTTTTACTAAAATTACGATTGCCAGAAGGATTTCTCCCGTTTCGAAAAAAAATTTTTTATCATTTCAATGTTGCGCTCTAGCTTACCGATTTTCTTTATGTTCGTGCTATGCGCATGCGTCAATTAGAATGAGTTGTGGTTAGGTCGGAGTGGGGGTGGAGAGGGCCGGCCGCCAGGCTGGCCCGACCACGCACACGACAATCCAGGAGTAGTGTTACGAGTCAGGGCCGCGAGTAGCACGAATGGCCGGCGAAGGGTTATTACCCTGGGAATATGGTCTCAAATTGTTAGTTAAGGGCGAACGCACCTAATACGATTGTCAGGGAACCGCTACTGATGAGTGAGATTTCGTGGATGGACTCAATATGTAATTGGGGAATTCTGCTGGGAAGTTATAAAGTGAGCGAATGCACTTGATACGATTGTCAAGGAACCGCTGAGGATGGTTTGGTTATACAGGGTGTCCCAAAATTCCTCCGACACCCGAAAATGGGAGGTTCCTTGGGTCATTTGAAGCGACATTTTCCTTTACAAAAATGGGGTCCGCGGCTTTATTTAGGAGTTATTAACGAAAAACACGGACCAATCAGAGCGCAACATTGAAATGATAAAAAATTTTTTTTCGAAACGGGAGAAATCCTTCTGGCAATCGTCATGTTAGTCAAAAATGAACCTATTTTCAAAATTTCATCGAATTCTGATTTTTGCTATAAACGGAAGTTTCGCCAAGAGTGTTTTTCTGCGTTAGGTCAGTGAGTGGTTTCGAAAATTTGGCAAAGTTTCTAATAAATTTATGATAGTATCCTGGGAGTCCTAAGAATGATTTTACTTGAGTTAAAGTGGTGGGGATCTTAAAGTTTTTTATCGCTTCTAATTTGTTCGGGTTAGGTTTTACTCCGTCTTTCGTTACTATATGTCCTAAATATTCGAGTTCGGGTTTCAAATATTCACATTTATCATTTTGTAGTTTCAGCCCTGTTTTTCTAAGTTTTTGAAAACGATCGCGAGGTTTCTATTATGTTCTTCAAGGGTGCTACCGAAAATTATTATGTCATCGAGGTATACAAAACAGTATTCGTCAACTAATCCACGCTGGGCCGTGTCCATCATTTGTTGGAATGTGGCAGGGGCGTTCTTAAGCCCATAAGGCATCCTATTATAATGAAAGTGTCCGTCGGGTGTCGAAAAAGCAGTGTATGTTTTGCAATCTGGATGCATTGGGATCTGGTGAAAACCGGACGAAAGGTCGAGTGCTGAGAAGAACTTTGCATTGCCTACATATTGTAGTATTTCGTTTGGTATTAAGTATGCGTCCTGGTCAGTTTGCTCGTTGAGTTTACGAAAGTCGATTACGATTCGCCAATTCTATTTTCCCGAAGCGTCGCGGTTTTTGGGTACCACACATACCGGGACGTTAAAAGGAGAGTCCGATGATTTTATAACTCCTTTGTCTAACATTTCGTTCATTTGTCGGTGGATTTCGGCTTTATGGCATTCCGGTGATCTGTATGATTTTATATTAATAGGTTTTTGGTTTTTTAATACACTTGTATGTTGTGTCAGTGAAGTACAAGGTAGTGGATCGACATCTAACGTAAAAATATCGTTGTAGGAACTAACAATTTTTAGGATGGGTTCTCGCATGCAGAATTCAATGTGATCAAGTCGTAATTTGGATATAAGTTCGTGGATTCTGTCAATGTTACTTTTACATTCAATTAAATTTGTAATGTGTGTGTTCCGCTTACCAATATTGATAAAGCAAACCATCGTAATGTCATTGTTGATCTCACAAAACCATGAGGTGACCTTGTTTGGTTGTATCTCTACTTTAGTGGGCGTCGTCTGTAATGAATAACTAAATTCGTTAAGCTGTAAGTAATCGTTGTGTATGGAATATTCGTATTTTTTAGGATAGGGCAGTCCAAGAATTCCGTCTTTAATTAATGGAAAATCGTCAGGGACAATGAGGAATTCGTGTTTTTGTCCAAGGAATAGTAGTTCAGTCATGTTAGTTATTTCGTGTTGGTCATTGCCAAGTCGTATGTATCGAACTTGTGGTAAAAGTTTATAGTTTTCTACAAATCCTCGTTTGATGATGTTGGCTCCTGCTCGTGTGTTCAGTAGGAGTCTTCCTCGTTTGGACATTCCTTGGAATCGACAGAATATTGACTCCAGGTCTCCTGGGGTGCAATTAATTCTGTAGCTTCTGGTTCGATATCTCCAGTCTGTGGCTACGGGGTGGTAGTTTCCTGCTCTGAAGCGAGTAAAAATTTTCCGGCTTGAGCTGGTAGCTAGAGCTGTGACTTATGAGATACCCGGGTACTCGGGTACCCATGAGACACCCGGGTAGAGCAAAAATACCCGGGTATCTCATGAGATAGCCGGCTACCCGGGTATCTCATGAGACAGTCGGCTACCCGGGAATCTCATGAGACAGTCGGCTACCCGGGTATCTTATGAGATAGTTGGCTACCCGGGTATCTCATGAGACAGTCAGCTATCCGAGTACTCGGTTTCAGAAACTGAAAACCGTTATGGATCGTTATGGTTCCGGTTCTCTAAACAGTTATTAAGAACCGAAATGATGTAATATAACTTACTTATAGAATATCGATTCTGGTTTATTTCGATTATATAACTGCAATTTTTCGGTTCTGTCATGCTGTATTTAGTATTCTGTATTGTGTATGCCGTGTTTGGCCTTATACATTTATTATTCAAATAGTTATTTATTGATTTTTGCAGTTTAAACAAATTTTTATAATTTGTTTGTACATTCATTTGAATTATTATTTCACTAATTATGTGTTGTTACAATAATTGTTTAAACAAATAAATTTTTATAACTCGTTTGTACGTTCATTTGAATTATTATTTCACTAATTATGTGTTGTTGTAATAATTGTTTAAACAAATAAATTTTTATAACTCGTTTGTACGTTCATTTGAATTATTATTTCACTAATTATGTGTTGTTATAATAATTGTTTAAACAAATAAATTTTTATAACTCGTTTCTACAAATATTCATTCATTCACAAAGTTATTTATTTGATCAATTATTTTGACCAAAAATTATAAATGGCAATAAATAACTACTTAAATAATCAATACATAAGGACGAACAGATTACGCAATACAGAACGACAGAACCAATGTTCTCGTAAAAGTTATTGTAACATCATTTTACTCGACTATTCTATTCATGTTATCTGGTTATCTACAATAATTTAAGTAATATATATTTTTGTATGAAATAACAGGAGTAAAACGGTTAATTCCATAAAACATTAAATGTTTTTATTTTTATACAAAAATACCAATATATTTACATTTTCAGGCAATAATGAACTGCGTTTACAATTAACAATATTTCCCGCTGTGGAAAATAAGCGTTCTGAGCTCGCAGAAGTCGCGGGAATACATAAATACAATCTTGCAAGTTTTGCTAACCTAGGGTACTTTTTTTCATTTCTTTTCCACCATTCTAAAGGACATAGGTTGTGGTTTATTTGATTTTCACGACGATATGTTTCTAATTCTGAATTGCTATTGCTGTCGCATTCTGTTTTAAATATAAAATCAAGTGCTGTGCTATTCATATTTTCTATTTCTTCAGGTGTCTCAATGTAAATATTTTCTATTGCGTTACCGATGGAAGTTGAAATGAGGTCTGTTACCTCATTAGTTTCAAATGACATTAATTTTGTTCTCTGATCTAAAAACGAGGCGAATCGATGAACAGATTCAGTACGGCTATTTAACGCAAATCTTGTTGTTAGCGACGTTGTTAAAACTGTTTTCATCTTTTCGGTTTCTGCCCCATCGGTTTCATTAATTTTTAAATGATTTTTTATGATACTACGTACAATAGGTAGTACTAAAGATATAGTTACATCTTTCTCGGAACATAATGATGTAGTTGCTATTTGAAAGGGTTTCAATACTGTTAAAATTTCATCTATTACTGACCAAAAGTATTCTGACATATCCAATTTTAATGCAACTTTGAGCTTTGTAATTTTTCTGTCTGCCAGAATTGAAAGAATTGCACTTTTATTAATATGAAGTCGCTCGAACATATAATAATAGGAACTCCATCTTGTTGAACAACTTTGAATCAATTTTAGCTGTTTTAGGCCTAGTTGATCTTGTTTTTCGCTTAGAGCGGTTGCAGCTAAATTAGAATGATTGAAAAATTGTACGATTCTGCTTCCTTTTTTTTTGACTTCTTTAAATACACCGACTTCATCCAACGCATCTTGTATACATAATTGTATACTGTGTGCGGCACATGATACGCTGTATCGTACGTTTTCCAGAAGATTTACCGCCGCGCATATGTTAGACGCATTGTCGTGAACTACTCCAACTACTTTATTGGTAATGTTCCAATCTTCTTGAATCATACTAATTGTGATGGACAAATTTTCTGTCGAATGCCGATCTTCCATGAATTGCGTGCATAATGAATAATTTTTTAAATTCCATGATTCATTTATGAAATGGGCAGTAGTTGAAATCGCTATCACAAATGATGGGTGGTCATCAAGGTCACAGGATGCGTATATTTCAACTACTGCCCATTTCATAAATGAATCATGGAATTTAAAAAATTATTCATTATGCACGCAATTCATGGAAGATCGGCATTCGACAGAAAATTTGTCCATCACAATTAGTATGATTCAAGAAGATTGGAACATTACCAATAAAGTAGTTGGAGTAGTTCACGACAATGCGTCTAACATATGCGCGGCGGTAAATCTTCTGGGAAACGTACGATACAGCGTATCATGTGCCGCACACAGTATACAATTATGTATACAAGATGCGTTGGATGAAGTCGGTGTATTTAAAGAAGTCAAAAAAAAAGGAAGCAGAATCGTACAATTTTTCAATCATTCTAATTTAGCTGCAACCGCTCTAAGCGAAAAACAAGATCAACTAGGCCTAAAACAGCTAAAATTGATTCAAAGTTGTTCAACAAGATGGAGTTCCTATTATTATATGTTCGAGCGACTTCATATTAATAAAAGTGCAATTCTTTCAATTCTGGCAGACAGAAAAATTACAAAGCTCAAAGTTGCATTAAAATTGGATATGTCAGAATACTTTTGGTCAGTAATAGATGAAATTTTAACAGTATTGAAACCCTTTCAAATAGCAACTACATCATTATGTTCCGAGAAAGATGTAACTATATCTTTAGTACTACCTATTGTACGTAGTATCATAAAAAATCATTTAAAAATTAATGAAACCGATGGGGCAGAAACCGAAAAGATGAAAACAGTTTTAACAACGTCGCTAACAACAAGATTTGCGTTAAATAGCCGTACTGAATCTGTTCATCGATTCGCCTCGTTTTTAGATCAGAGAACAAAATTAATGTCATTTGAAACTAATGAGGTAACAGACCTCATTTCAACTTCCATCGGTAACGCAATAGAAAATATTTACATTGAGACACCTGAAGAAATAGAAAATATGAATAGCACAGCACTTGATTTTATATTTAAAACAGAATGCGACAGCAATAGCAATTCAGAATTAGAAACATATCGTCGTGAAAATCAAATAAACCACAACCTATGTCCTTTAGAATGGTGGAAAAGAAATGAAAAAAAGTACCCTAGGTTAGCAAAACTTGCAAGATTGTATTTATGTATTCCCGCGACTTCTGCGAGCTCAGAACGCTTATTTTCCACAGCGGGAAATATTGTTAATTGTAAACGCAGTTCATTATTGCCTGAAAATGTAAATATATTGGTATTTTTGTATAAAAATAAAAACATTTAATGTTTTATGGAATTAACCGTTTTACTCCTGTTATTTCATACAAAAATATATATTACTTAAATTATTGTAGATAACCAGATAACATGAATAGAATAGTCGAGTAAAATGATGTTACAATAACTTTTACGAGAACATTGGTTCTGTCGTTCTGTATTGCGTAATCTGTTCGTCCTTATGTATTGATTATTTAAGTAGTTATTTATTGCCATTTATAATTTTTGGTCAAAATAATTGATCAAATAAATAACTTTGTGAATGAATGAATATTTGTAGAAACGAGTTATAAAAATTTATTTGTTTAAACAATTATTATAACAACACATAATTAGTGAAATAATAATTCAAATGAACGTACAAACGAGTTATAAAAATTTATTTGTTTAAACAATTATTACAACAACACATAATTAGTGAAATAATAATTCAAATGAACGTACAAACGAGTTATAAAAATTTATTTGTTTAAACAATTATTGTAACAACACATAATTAGTGAAATAATAATTCAAATGAATGTACAAACAAATTATAAAAATTTGTTTAAACTGCAAAAATCAATAAATAACTATTTGAATAATAAATGTATAAGGCCAAACACGGCATACACAATACAGAATACTAAATACAGCATGACAGAACCGAAAAATTGCAGTTATATAATCGAAATAAACCAGAATCGATATTCTATAAGTAAGTTATATTACATCATTTCGGTTCTTAATAACTGTTTAGAGAACCGGAACCATAACGATCCATAACGGTTTTCAGTTTCTGAAACCGAGTACTCGGATAGCTGACTGTCTCATGAGATACCCGGGTAGCCAACTATCTCATAAGATACCCGGGTAGCCGACTGTCTCATGAGATTCCCGGGTAGCCGACTGTCTCATGAGATACCCGGGTAGCCGGCTATCTCATGAGATACCCGGGTATTTTTGCTCTACCCGGGTGTCTCATGGGTACCCGAGTACCCGGGTATCTCATATACTCGGGTAATGGTTCTAGCTCTACGGTAGCAAGTCGCTTTTGTGTGTCCCAATTTTCCACAATGTTCGCAGATGATAGGTGCCTTGGTAATAATGTCTGACGGCAGTGTTGTGGTTGGTCTGGTTTGGCCGTGTGAATTTCCCTTGAATTGGCTGTGCCCTTGGCAGAACGTTCATAGGGCGCGACTGTTGGACTACTCTGAAGTCACGTAGCCCATGTTGGTGGCTTCGCTCTGTGCTTCGGAGATGGTCTTTGGTCGCATAGGAATAATTATTAAACGATTAAACGGACTTACCTAAGTGAAGATCTATCGTAATTGTATGAAGCGCCTCCTCCTTTGATCAACTCGTAGTACCTCTACTTTACACCAGTATCGCCACAATGTTTACAGATTTTTGCGAAGTTTTCTGTCTTCTTTATCACATCGATATTTACACCGACTCTCTTCGCAGCAGATGTTGCAGCATGACGGGTGCTGTAGGCCGAGAAAATTGTCGTGTCCAAACCACTTTTAAGGAGAACATCCTTGATCCATCGACTCAGAGTTTGCGTGGAACTGTCCTGTATGGACGTTTCCAAGAGATAAACAATTTCAGTGTATCCTCTCGCAAAACTTTAGTTCTTTCTAAATATGTCTGCAAAGCTGAGGCTACATAAATCGAACGATCCTTTTCGTATATAGGAAATCTGAGAACCGGTTGTGTCCCCCTGGGGTTAGAAGTCTTTAATCGCGAGGGAATCATGATCTCCAAACTGGTTTTCTTTATCAGAACATTTCTGATATCAATTTTTGTTAAGGTTTGCAACCTGTGTCCTGTGGTCAGAGCCATTAACGAGACCACCTTTAATGAAAGCTGTTTTAAGGGTATCGTGTCGTTTGGATACCAAGTCGATACTACATCTAGAACTATCTTCGGGTCCCATGTAAAATCATATTTAGGTTGTGATTGACGCAGATTAAAGACCCCCTTACAAAATCTTTTGAATCGATCATCTCGCCCCACCTCTGGACCAATAATCAAAGCCACAGCTGATCTAGCCGTATTAATAGAACCATACGATCCTCCGTCTTCATATTCTTTTGTTAAAAAAGATAAGACGTCCTCACTTTTTGCTATACACTTCTATGTTTGTCGAATGACAAAATTGCCACCACTTCCTTAGTGCCACATTATATTGGCGCAGCGAGGAATGATTAAGTGATGCCATTGTAATTGAAATTGTCTCCTGCATCATTTCTTTCAGTGTATAGGCTTTCTTGATAAGATCCCTGCAACCAGGGAAAGTTAGGATGCTAATGGATGAGGAACTCTATTGGAAGAGGACAGTAAATTAATTTTAGGCTTGAATAAAATTGGTTGTGACTCAAACATGGCCATAATTCTCAGATACCACGCTTGAGATGGCCAATTCGGTACCACAAGAATACCTCTACATCCCTCCTCATTAACCTTCTTCAAAACCTTTGGAATAATCGCGAAAGGAGGAAAGGCATAAAAGAAATAAGACTTCCATTCTATAGTGAAAGCGTCTGTAGCTATAGATCCAGGGTCCTTCTTCCATGATACATAAACGGGACATTTGGAATTTGATCTGCTTGCAAACAAATCAATTTCGGGTTCTCCGAACGTGCGACATATTGTTCTAAATGCTTTCAAGTCTAATTCGTATTCAGTTTCCAGTTCTAGACGTCTTGATTTAAAATCTGCGATTACATTAACATCTGACTGAATATAAGATGCAAAAATCCAAATATTACGGTTTTTACACCATACCCAAATTTCTTTAGCGATTTCGCTCAGTTTTTGGTATCTAATACTACCCATGCGATTTATATGAGCAATAGCCTATGTATTGTTTACTCTAAGCAAAATATCACAATCCCTTAAATCTTTTGCAAAACACTTAAGACCGAAGAAGGCAGCTAAGAGTTCCAAACTATTAATATGTAATAGTTGATCTGACTTATTCCAAAAACCATGAATTCTTTCTCCCTTACAGCACGCCCCCCATCCTGTTCGGGACGCATCCGAAAAAATTTCTAACTGGAACGACAGTTTTCTGATAGGATTGAATGTTGACATAACCTTTGTTTTCCACCAAGAAAGATTCTCATGTATCCTTGTGGACATTTTCATCAAAGACTTCCAATTATATTCGCTAGCTCTAAGAGCAAAAAATTTTTCCCGTTCAAGATCCTTCATGTGAACCCAGCCATAGTTAGTTGCCTGGCAACATGATCCTAACGTTCCTATTAAGGATGCAAATTCTTCTATTCTAACACCTATCTTTCTTTCAAAACGGCCAATTAAATTAATTACGTTTAATCTTTTATCGAAAGGAAGTTCGATTCTCATATCAGTAGAATTTAGGATGAATTCTAAGAATTTACAACTCTGAGATGGTATTAATTACTTTTAATTTCGTTCACAACAAAACCTAATTTTTCTAATAAGCAACGCGTCTGAAGAACATTGTTTTTGCATTCCACGAATGAATTGCCTAAGAGAAATATATCATCTATGTAAATAACCGATTCAAAATCGCGAGCTCTCAACCAAGCCATACTAGGCTTCATAATTTTTGTAAGGAGCTGTGTTCAGAGTGTTACGTCCCACGTAAGACAAACAGAGATTCAATAGAGATTTTGATAGATTTATATGATAGGAATATGACGCAGTTTCGAACCTACCTGCATTCACCGGCTTCGGTTCGGGAAATTGAAGATTTTGTGATGTTTATGTGGCTTTACTGTAAATTATTCGTCACGAAGAAATCGAAGTTAGGTATTTGAAATGAATTTGGAGAAGCTGATATTTACCCGACTAGAAATTTAGTTAGGCAGGCCGTTAGGTCCACATTAGGCTAGCCTAATTTCGCGTTAGGCGCTAGTGGGGCAGCCCCACTGGGCAGGCATGCGGAATGTAACGCAGTATTTGATCACTGCCTCATTGGGAAAGTCGTATGAGGCCCGCATTAGGAAACCCGCGTATAGGGCCACATTAGGTTTTCCTAATGACTATCCAATGCGGCAAACCGCATTAGGGCCGATTCATACATATCCAGCCGGCGTTTTTCGGTATCCATGCATTTCCGGCCGATTTTTGAGGCAACTTGAGTAAGAATGTTTCTCATTATCATGATATTGTAAAGGAGAGCTACCGATAGTTCACCTGAGGAGGGATAGAAACCTGTTATTTGTTAGTTATGGCTTGTTCGACTCGAAGGAAAAGTATCGGAGGAAAATCGGACTCAGTTTTCCGGTTGTGGACGGTCTCGTTTAAACCTGGGTAAGAATATTTTGTCGGACTCCGATATCGGAGATGTATGAATCGACCCTTAGGCAACATTAGGATAGCCTTATTAGACCCTCATTAGGAGACATAAAGGGAAATCTCAAGGGATAGTCCCGAAAAAAATGACATCATATGATTGTTCCCTCCATGTCGAACAATTTTTGTAAATAAATTTTTTATGTAACTTCAGTGCGTCACGATCGAGATATTTCCGTTCAAAGATAAACGAAATTCCCTATATATGCTATGGCACCTGTTAGGAATGCCCAACCTAGGCGTGCACTCGGCAATCCCCATTAGGACCATGTACGGCACCTGTTGGGAATGCCTAACTTAGGCGTACACCACTTTTTCCGCATTAGGCCCATGTATGGCAACTGTTAGGAATGCCCAACTTAGGCGTACCCCAATGTTTTCCGCATTAGGCCCACACTCGTCGTTAGGCATGCCTAACTAAATTTCTAGTCGGGTAATAGACGTTAAACAAAGTGTATTTAAACAATAAATTCAGAATACATTTAGTTGTTTACAATACTTAGTAGTTATTATAAGAGTTAGTATTTACCGTTGCGCTGTTTCGGGTTTTTATAACTGGACGCTGTATGATGATGGTGATGACGCTTAACAATGATAATCCTTATGAACGATTTCACACGAACGATTTAAACTTCTGAGCTCGACTGACGACTGATATTGAGCGGAATTGTTAAAACTCTGAATTTAACTTTTAGATTCAAAATGATTACTTCCACTGCTAAATTTGTACTGTTAGACTCAACTGCTGATTTTTTTCTGCGCGGCTGGCGAGGTGTCGTACCTTTTATATTTTCTTCCATCTTTTGTTCTAAGCTAAATCCTTGCGGAGTTGGTTCGATTTCCACCTCGTAATCATTTTGTCATCATAATTGTTGTCTGCAGTTTTTGGTCGTTGGATTGTTCTGTATCTTTTTTCTCTCGGCTGGATTCTCCGTTTCTCACGTTCTTCCAGAACGTTCTCGTCAGTCTGTGTGTCATCTCTGCTGCGTTCTTAGTTCTTTCGGTAGGTATTTAATTTCGTTTAGGTTGTTTTCTTATGATTTTGTGTTACACGTGGCCTGCGTTCTTTAACTCGCTCGCATATTATATTTCGGTTTATTCGCTTAATATGTGATTTCTTGTTCGTTACAATATTTTATTTCTATTTCCGCGCAACATTATTTAGATGGAATATTAAATAAAAATAAGAAATGCTTGTATTATGATTATTTAGTAACTATTAGTAATGGTTGGACCACTGGACGTGACAAGAGCAAAAGGTAAACAGACATACTCAAAAAGCTGATTATTAAATCTAAGTCTTAATAATTTTCGAGAAGATTCTGCATTCGGCACAACGAGATATGCATCCTGGGTTCATTCCGTTTCACGCATCAAGCGCATTTCAATGCGATTCGCGCATCGACATCGTTCCGTTTCGTTAATGTGCACAACTTCACATCAGATTTCAAATTTTTTGAAATTGCCGCTAACAACCGCTCATGCAGCGACTTCGCATCAAACGCTTCACTTCTGAGCTGTGGTAGCTGATGCGATGTTAATGCGCGAGAAGTGGTGGGGATCTAGGGAATTCTGAGCGTTCTGATGCAGTCCTGATGCGCGCATTGAATGCAACGGAACGCTCCTCTATGCGATACATGCGCTTGAAGCGTGAAACGGAATGAACCCCCTGTAAATCTATAGTAGCCATAAAACAATTCTCTTCCATTAAATCCCTAGCTGTACGAATATCTTCTAGTTTGAAATGTTCCGTCTTAATATAATTATTTAAGTTCTTCAAATTTAAAATAAGACGACTAGAACCATCTGGTTTAGGTATTAGAAAAATGTTTGAAATAAACTGTCCCTGTTCTTCCTGGCATTTACGAATTGCACCCTTTAAAAGAAGTCTGTTAATCTCCTCAATGATTTGAGTTACCTCGAGTTTTGACCATTTGGGTTCTTCTGGAATCCATGTTTGAGTCATCTTACTTGAAACAGGTATTTCATAACCCTCAATCCAGTTTAAAATTGTTTTATCCACAAAGAATTCTTTCCATACAATAGAAAACTGCTTTAATCGTCCACCAATAGAGCTCACCGTTACATCTTTTTGGTGCTGTTGCTCTGATCTTTGGTGAAGGTTGATCTGCGATAATTCAGACTCATTTGGTCCACATTCTATCTGTGACCCTGAATGACGGGCTTTCGATGAACACCCCCCCCCCCGCGCCATCCGGTAATAATGTGAAGAACGAAGGGGGCCCTTCAAGTTTTTTGACCCCTTCGATGGAGGCTTGTTCTTAACAATTGGCTTCAAATTTTTGGAAGAACGTTCCAACACCTTTGCTGCGTTTAATCTTTCTTCCAAATCTTTCCCAAAAAGCCATTCATCCAAGTTTGACGATATCAATGTATCTTTCAACGCGTTATTTAGTTTGCTTACAATGAGCAAACGTCTAGTTAGAGATTCATCTCGTTGTAAATCAACCAACAACCTGCTCACATCACTTAACGTAGTCATAAGCGAAAGTTTATTTAGTGTGTTACCCTTCAGAATATCATCTAACAATGGGCCCAATGCTGCCAAACAAACAGATATTTTCTGTTGTTTTGTAGCAACTGTAGCTACCTTCAGTCATGTGAACTTTCTCACTATTGTGAAGTTGCTTTTTGAATTATTTTGTTTTAAAACAAATGTTTGAAAAAGTGTTTAAAAATGTTTAATCGATAAACTGAATTCATTGGAGAAAGGTCGTAGTGTTAAGATTTAAAATTGTTACTTTTAAATAATTTATTTTAATGTTATAAGTTATAAATAAAATTAAATAGTTAATTTCAGTCTTATAAATTTATTTGAGGATCTAATTCAATAATGCCTAGTTATCCTCTAAAGTTTTTCCACAATTTTCTTAGCCCTTGAGATAAGTGGATCCAAAAGAGTGGCCTTTATTTGTGGATTCAATTTCGGAGGCTCCAATGTTACACAATTCTCAGGCATCGGATATTTCATCCTTAACTCCTTTTTCTCTTCCTCCGGAAGACCTTGCTTGAGAATATCTCCCCATCTAATGGCAATATCATAAAAAATTAGAGAAGCGAATGATTTTGCTGGATCCAAACGCTTTCTTATAGCCTCCAGTTTTTCAGGAGCCAGAGACTATTTTTGCGGACCCTGTTCCTGAGAAATTTGATCTTAAATGACCTCCACAGGTCTATTCTCTTCTAAAGTTGGTTGATTATGTAAGAAATCTGACCCTTGTAAAGAACCAGAATCAGAATGTCTTGATGAATGAAAAGTTTCGAAAGGAACAGGCCGGTGGAGAGGCCCTATCCCCCTTGAACTATCTGAATCTGCTAGTGAGGGACGTCTACCTATGATAGAAAAAAATGTAACAGAGAACAAAATTAGACTAAAGCAAATGCTCAACAAGATATGTGATCTTGACAACGTTTGCAAAATTGAACCTGACTCATACAGGCCAGGTTACTTGTCTAATAATCTGTATAATATTCTTCATATATGAGGAATAAAAAAGAGAAATTTGATATCTTTCTCTTTTTAACAGGAAAACTTGTTCCTGAAGTTTTAACCAAATAACTTGTATTCGGTTAAGAACAAATTTTATAAAATGCAAATGCCTTTTGTGGCATGTGTACTTGACACTGATTGCATTTAAACCTCGATTATACAGATTTCCAATTCAAGACTAACTGGTTATTGTTGCTCGCTCGCTTCGCGAGCTTCGCGGGTGGGGGTGTTGTAGCTTGCTTTGTGAGTTCGCGAGAGGGTTAGTAGTACGGATGTTATTTGGTGTGTGACTCTCCACGAGCCACACAAAGAACTTCCCGATTCGTTACTTGCAGTATATTATTATCATTATTTAGTGTACGTTTTAAGAAGATTATACGTCCTCAGGGAAGTTCAATAGTTTTCTACTTATCAAAATGTTTTCTGTATGGCGTCGCATTAAACCAACATCGTATGTTCGTTGCTCGCATGCTCCATTAACCATTTTTTATATTAACTTTCAATTTCATCTTAGTTAATAATTCGTATTGAACTGCTTGTTTTTTTAAAGATTGTAATATAAATGTTTTTGTACTTTCATCGATATTCTTTGAAAATGTATTCTCGGCACTAGCGATGAATAACTCACTCTTGCATTGGGATAATTTTCGATTATTCTAAGCGGTAACATTAGCATTAGTTGCATAATTAAAAAAGGAAAATAAAAAAAAAATTTTTTTTAATAAATTTGTTTAAATTATAAAAAAAATATATATGTAATTATTATGTTTGTTTCTTCGGTGGAAAATTTCCGTCCTCTCGTATAATTTGCATTGTTGAATGAACTTCTTTCGAAAAAAACTAAAAAACTACTTGACCAATGTAGACCAAAATCTAATCAGCTCTAAGTTACAGCGGGGCACATCGATTGCATCATTCATCATTCTGATCGCATTGTTACTTTTTCAGAAAACGTTAACGAAAAATTTGATACCATAGAAACGGACATACGCACACACACACACACACGCACACACACACACACACACCGACATTTTGATAAAAATAGTCTAAAATGACTCCAAAGACCATGAAACGTGAAGATCTGCTAAAAAATCGATTTTCGATTTTTGGGGTAATTACAGTAACTTCCCTATGAATCGGGAAGTTAAAAATAGTCTAAAATGACTCAAATGACCATGAAACGTGAAGATCTGCTAAAAAATCGATTTTCGATTTTCGGGGTAAAAAAACATTAATAGCTGTATGCCCCACTAGCAATGCGTACCACTAACCCTCTCGCAAGAGCAGTTCTACCCGCGAGCTCGCGAAGCGAGCGAGCAACAATAACCAGATAGTTTTTATTTTGCTATTCGTACGTTTTAAGAAGATTATATGTTTTCAGGGAAAGTGATTATAACACTGTATTGGGCATATAGAGTATGCCCAACCACATGGCGTATGTAGTCTTTTGAATTTTTCAAGAAAAAAAAAATTTTTTTTTTAAAAACTAAAAAACTAAAAAACTACTTGACCAAACTTGACCAAAATCTTATCAGCTCTAAGTTGCAGCGGGGCACTTCCAATGCATCATTCATTATTCTGATCGCGTTATTACTTTTTCTGAAAACGTTAACGAAAAATTTGATACCATAGAAACGGACATACGCACACGTGTGTGTGCGTGCGTGCGTGCGTGCGTGCGTGCGTGCGTGCGTGTGTGTGTGTGTGTGTGTGTGTGTGTGTGTATGGCCGTTTTTATGTTATCAAATTTTTCGTTAACGTTTTCTGAAAAAGTAACAATGCGATCAGAATGATGAATGATGCAATCGATGTGCCCCGTCGTAACTTAGAGCTGATTAGATTTTGGTCCATATTGGTCAAGTACTTTTTTAGATTTTTTAGTTTCTTTAGTTTTTTTCGAAAGGAGTTCATTCAAGAATGCAATTTATACGAGAGGATGGAAATTTTCCACCGAATATACAAACGTAATTACATATATTCCATTTTTTTTTAATTATGCAATGTTACCGTTTACAACTAACGAATCGGGAAGTTCTATGTGTGGCTCGTGGAGAGTCACACACAAAATAAATATGAAACCATTAAGAGCTGTATGCCCCACTAGCAATGCGTACCACTAACCCTTTCGCAAGAGCAGTCCTACCAGCGAGCTCGCGAAGCGAGCGAGCAATAACAACCCCACCCGCGAGCTCGCGAAGCGAGCGAGCAACAATAACCAGCTAGTTTTAATTTTATTTTAATTTCCTTTTTTGTTTCCTTATTTCTCTTTCCATTTTCTTAAGCTTCTTAGAAATTAAATTATTCTTAATTTCCGTATCGGCCATCTCCAATATTATGAAATTAGCAACAAATAATAATCTGCAAAGAAAAGAAAATACGTGCGTGACTCTTGGCACAAAATAAAAAAATGATGGATTTGAACATAGCGCCACGGACTATAGTTTTTCTTCTTTTTTCCATCTGTAAACATTGTGGTGATACTGGCGTAAAGTAGAGGTACTACGAGTTGATCAAAGGAGGAGGCGAGTAATACAATTTGTCGTATGTCGCGTCGCAGATTGATTGAATACATGCGTAGTGCTTCGGCGTTTTCTTGGTCGAGTGCAATGTTACGCGCTGTCGGGTTGCGATATTCAGCTTGGATTGCGTATTCCAGCTCGCTAAGCACTTGCCGAAATCGCAAACTATACGATTGCAAACTTTCGGTCATACCTTGCTTGATGTTGTGGCGGCCACGTCCAGTAAATTCCTGACCTTCCTGCCATATTCCTTCCCTATTGTCCCCCGTCCTGCGCGGGCCTGGTCAACGCCGGTTCACATCTGGCGACCAGACCCACGCAGGCCGAATCCTCTCTTTGGTCTTTCCCAGGTCTTGCTTGGGCCTGGTCCCAGGTCTACGGCCAGACCCTGGCAAACCTTTCCTCACTTCTTACTTTCCTCTCCTTACCTCCCACTCTATACTTCCCTCTCCTCCATTTCCTACCCCACCAGAGGGTTGTTCTAAGTACAGAGAGGACACACTGTCGCGACCCTTCGAATAGGCAACCTCGGGTCTGAGTAGTACGCCGGGAGTCTTGAAAAATAAAAAGTTGCGCTGAGGAAATCCTCATCGTCCGTTTATTCATTCGATTGATACCACTACAATGTTATGTAGTCGGATTTGGCTGCCGCTTACGGTGGTAGGAACAGACATTTGGTTCCTTAAGGTATCGTAGAGTTCTTCAAAAGTATGTATTCGGCAGAAGCGTTTGCTCTTCTTTGTTTAAAGACTACTTGTTAGAAGTGGGAGTAGGAGAACGATTAAAATTGTCCGATTCATCTGAAGAAGAGGGTTTGAGTAGGTTAGTATGATATCTAACTAGTTTGATTAGGGAAAAGTCTGACAATTTTATAAGGTCCTTTAGCATTACTTGTAATTTTTCTTGATAAACCTAGTTGAATGTGTTTATTTACAATAGTAACGAGGTCATTAACTTTAAATTTAATAGGGTTTAATCTTCTATCATGATATTTTTTGCTACGTTTCTTTGACTCAAGTAAGTTCTCGCGTACGATTTGGAAAGACGAGTTCAGTTTGAATTTGAGCGATCGAATATAATCGTCGTAAGTGTAATAAATTTCTGGGTCTTGTGTTATAGATGAGGGAAAGTAGGCCTTTTGTCCGAAGAGTAGTTCGTACAGCGTATGACGGGTGAATTTGTGAATGGCTGTATTATAGCTAAACATTGTAAGGATAATGTAAGTGTCTCAGTCAGTCTGTTTCTTGTTGATGTAGTGTTTAAGATAATCTTTCAGGGTGGAATGAGATCTTTCGAGGGCTCATCTTTGGAAAGGTTTTTCTGCGGTAGATGTAATTTCCATAGGTTGTTTAGTAGGTTTGAAGTTCGTTTTGTTTAATTGACACGAATTGCATGTTTTAATATATGCTCTAATATCGCTTTTCATTGTAGACCAATGGTATTTTTCTTTAATTTTTGTAACCAGACTATTTTATCACCTTATTTTTTTTTTTTGACTATAATTGCATCCACTAGCTGGATCAATTATTCACTTTTCTGTTCTATTTATCAGATCAAAGAAACACTGCTGACAATACAGCGTCTCGATCGGTACTGCTGTAGGATCACAGGAGTGGCGATCGATCCTGCATGTCAGTACAATGCCCACTGTTGCACTCAGATCTACTTACTCAGAATCGGCAGGGTACGATAACGTGGCCGAGGCAATTCTGCAGCAATCTGATGCCCCCTTTAATTAGATGCACAAAAATCAAAACTAACAATACAGCGTCTCGATCGGCACTGCTGGGGAATCACAGGAGTGGCGATCGATCCCGTATGTCAGTAACATACACAGTTACAAGCAGACCTACTTACACAGAATTGACAGAGCACAGTACGTGGTCATGGCAATTCTGTAGCAGTCTGGGAGTACCTGCGACCTGATTTGAAATACTTTGAATTCGGATAATATCTAATCCAACACCGGGTTGGTTACAAGACCCGATGTCCCTATTATAATGGATTCGTGCCTCCAGGCACTGGATAGCAGATAGGCGATAACAAATAAAAACTAGCTGGTTATTGTTGCTCGCTCGCTTCGCGAGCTCGCGGATGGTGTTATTGTTGCTCGCTCGCTTCGCGAGCTCGCGGGTAGGACTGCTCTTGCGAGGGGGTTAGTGGTACGCATTGCTAGTGAGGCATACAGCTATTAATGGTTTTTTTTTATTTTGTGTGTGACTCTCCACGAGCCACACAAAGAACTTCCCGATTCGTTAGTTGTAAGCGGTAACATTAGCATTAACTGCATAATTTAAAAAAAAATGAAATATATATAATTACGTTTGTTTATTTGGTGGAAAATTTCCATCCTCTCTTATAAATTGCATTGTTGAATGAACTTCTTTCGAAAAAAACTAAAAAATCTAAAAAACTGCTTGACCAATATGGACCAAAATCTAATCAGCTCTAAGTTACGACGAGGCACATCCATTGCATCATTCATCATTCTGATCGCATTGTTACTTTTTCAGAAAATGTTAACGAAAAATTTGACACACACACACACACACACACGCACACACACGCACGCACGCACGCACGAACGCACACACACACGCACACGCGCACGCGCACGCACACGCACACGCAAACACACACACACATGCAAACACACACACACACGCAAACACACACACATACCGACATTTTGATAAAAAGAGTCTAAAATGAATCCAATGACCATGAAACGTGAAGATCTGTTAAAAATTCGATTTTCGATTTTCGGGGTAAAAAAACATTAATAGCTGTATGCCCCACTAGCAATGCGTACCACTAACCCTCTCGAAAGAGCAGTCCTACCCGCGAGCTCGCGAAGCGGGCGAGCAACAATAACCAGCTAGTTTTATTATTGTAAGCGGTAACATTAGCATTAGTTGCATAATTGAAAAAAAAAATTTTTTTTTTATTAAAAAAAAATTTTTTTTAACCCTTTGAACTCGAGGCCGTTTTCGCTTGCGCGAACCAGCAACTCGAGACGATTACGGCCAAATTAGGTGAACATTTTACAGGTACTTCAAAAATATTTAATTTAAAAAAAATTAAAAAAAAAAAATTTCACCAGTTTATTCATTTATATGTCGAAAACAACAAATTTTGATAAATATTACACTCTGTAATTAGTTTTGGTGTGATACTTAGTAAAACAATAGCCAAGATGCATCCTTGCCACTTCACATCGGCCGGGCGCCGTATCGGCACCGCTCGAGTTGCTACTTAACATCGGCCGGACGCCGTATCGGCGCCGCTCGTGTTCAAAGGGTTAAATTTAAAAAAATTTTTTTTACATAAAAATGAAATATATATAATTACGTTTGTTTATTCGGTGGAAAATTTCCATCCTCTCGTATAAATTGCATTCTTGAATGAACTTCTTTCGAAAAAAACTAAAAAAACTAAAAAATCTAAAAAACTACTTGACCGATACGGACCAAAATCTAATCAGCTCTAAGTTACGACGGGGCGCATCGATTGCATCATTCATCATTCAGATCGCATTGTTACTTTTTCAGAAAACGTTAACGAAAAATTTGATAACATAAAAACGGCCATACGCACACACACACACACACACACACACACACACACACACACACACACATACTAACAATTTGATAAAAATAGTCTAAAATGACTTCAATAACCATGAAACGTGAAGATCTGCTAAAAAATCGATTTTCGATTTTCGGGGCAATTACAGTAACTTCCCTATGAATCGGGAAGTTAATAATTGTTGGAGATTTAGATCGGGTAGAACAAAATATATTCTGCTACTTTCAATTGTACAATCATGAGATCCACTGGAACCCTTCAACCATGGATTATGTCATTACAAAAACGCGCTCGCTTTCGTACGCGACGACAACACGAAAGTAAATCAGAATGTCAACACCCAAACAGAGGCGACGACCGCGCAACGGATACACACGATTCCATGAATTGGAATATTTGTAAGAAACCACTGTGGCTTGTGCGAAGATTAGAGGTTCTCATTCGTTCACGGGAGATTTCTTCTACGTTCACGCTGACTTTATATGCGTTTCATGAGTGACATATTTGAGTGTGCATTGCAAATCATGCTAATGAACGCAGACAGGCGATCGGTCTTGCCGAACAACGTCGGGAAGGGCAATCGGCTTCTGCTCACTAACTGATTATGAACAATTATCAATTTAATGAACGCAGGCAAACGATCGGTCTTGCCGAATAACTTCGGGAAGGGCAATCGGCTCCTGCTCACTAAATGATTCTAATACGAATGAATCTAGAGAATTATCAATCTAATGAACGCAGACAAACGATCGGTCTTGCCGAATAACTTCGGGAAGGGCAATCGGCTTCTGCTCACTAAATGATTATAAACAATTATCAATTTAATGAACGTAGGCAAACGATCGGTCTTGCCGAATAACTTCGGGAAGGGCAATCGGCTCCTACTCACTAAATGATTCTAATACGAATGAATCTAGAGAATTATCAATCTAATGAACGCAGACAAACGATCGGTCTTGCCGAATAACTTCGGGAAGGGCAATCGGCTTCTGCTCACTAAATGATTATAAACAATTATCAATTTAATGAACGTAGGCAAACGATCGGTCTTGCCGAATCACTTCGGGAAGGGCAATCGGCTCCTGCTCACTAAATTGATTTGAATACGATTGAAATCGACAAATATCAATCTAATGAACGCAGACAAACGATCGGTCTTGCCGAACAGCGTCGGGAAGGGCAATCGGCTTCTGCTCACTAAACGAACATTTGTACATACATATATATATTTCGATATTTATTTGTCCATAAATATCGAACAACTAGAAACCATGATTAACTCAATGCGTGCTCACGCTTCCTCCCGAAACACGAACTATTTAACCGTTACTATTCACGATCCTCATGACAAAAGAAAGATCTACACAGCTAGTTAATACTAGATTATCACGACCAATTTTCAATTTAATATCTCCGGGTAACAACCACGGAACACATTTGTGGCAACCTGCCTTTCTCTCAACGAGATACGAATCGCAAATACGTGGCACTATTCTGCTCTAATGAACAATATTCAACTTTAAATTCAATCGCGACATAATTCACGTTCACTTCTCGTTTAACAAAGTGAAATAAATCCGTTTGGCTATCCGTATTCAATACAAAATAGATAGCTTGACTATTGTACGCACTATAAATCAGCTTGCCCTTCACGTGGGCTTACACATCAATCTGATTTAATCATTGCGTTCGCACGACGCAGAACACAATTTATTTTATTCTTTAATTATTAATCTGACTTAATTCGAATTCCAAATAATTTACCTTCTTGGCAGTTCACAACTGGTAACGTATTAATATAATTCTATGTTTAAAGTTTTGAATACAACCGCCTGCTTGGCAACGTATGAAATGCTTGAAATATTGAATCGCAATGAATTCTGATTACTACTCGAGAGCGCGATGACTCGTGCGTTCTTACCGGATCGAGTCCAGACGCAGAGTGCCGAATTTTCTGCTCGCATCGACCTCCTTCGATCGTAATCGACGAGAGAGAGGGGGGTCGATGCGTGCGCATTATATTACCTATATGTTACACCTGCAATCCTTGTCTATGATAAGGATTACGCGTGACATCACGGCGGTCTCATTTAGAGCCCTAACTGTACTGTATTGGTGTGTAACCAGAGTGGTTACATTTTGGAGTAGGTGCGATTGAAACCGCAGTATCCGCATAATTTACTATCGTGGCATTCTTTAAGGATTGTTCGTATTTCGTCGCGATCCTTAGGAACAATTTTTTTTTTGTATTTAACCATCATCCGTCCCTCATTTCGCCAACCGAATCTGTCCCTCGGTGTCAAATTGACACAGTGGTAAAATATCGATGAAATAACAAGATAAAATAAACATTTTTAAATGATTTTTTATTCAAACCGATGCGTTAACATCTACGTCTTAGTTTTGCACAATTTTCACATAAAATAAAGTGATGTGCGGGACATACTGCTTGTTTGCATAAATCACATCGGGCACTACGTACATTAGAATTAGGTTTTTTCTCGCACATGTGACATCGGGCGCGTTTTTTTGTTGGAGGAGTATGTTGGAGGAGATTATTACAAGACGGTACAATCACTGGTGGTATACCCTGCATTTGTGTAACAAGTGCAGTCGCATTAGATCCTCGCGGTAGATGTGCGTGTAATGCAATATTGGAATGCACCCGAGAATGTCCAATTTCAATCAAAAAAAGGCGTCGACGATATTTTTTACTTTTATTCCACGTTGCATTGAGCGATGTGAATATTATAAAAGCATTGCATGCTGATATATCTAACATATTTGCAAAAATTGCCATTGGCCATCTATTTGTTTTGCGCTTACATCTGTATGTGCCCACTATTTCATCGAGGACATCGACGCCTCCTTTTGTAGCGTTATAATATTTTATAATTTCCGGTTTTTTATCTACGCCACTACTTATTTGCTTTGACGCATGGTATGTACTAAGTAGAATTCCAAATCGTTTTCTTTTTGTCACATAAGACACCATTGTACCTTTTAGTTTGTGATCAAAAACAAATTCCGAATGATGAAGTGGCTTCTTCTTCATATCGAGTAAAATTGGTGGAATTTCTTTTCTATTTTTTCGTATGGTCCCTACAAGCGTCATCTTTTGTTTTCGTAATACAGTTGCTAATTCGTGTGAAGTAAAAAAATTGTCACACGTAACATTACGTCTACTGAAACCTTCAACTAATTGTAGCACTACGCGTTGACCCTGCTTTGCTTCTGCGTGGCAGTTTCGATCGCGTCCCGTGTAAATTTCCATACTATATGAGTAACATGTTTTCGAATCGCATGCTATCCAAACTTTTATACCATACTTATGCGGCTTCGATGGGATATATTGCGTGAATGGCGAACGCCCCCGAAATGGAATGAGTTGCTCGTCAACCGTAATATCCTTAGGAGTGTACAACATCTTTACGCGATGCGTCCATTTATCAAAAACATTTCGTATGGGAGCCAATTTATCTCTACTCCTTCGTTCCGCTCTGTCTTCTTTGTCGTCAAAACGCAAGCATCTGGTTATCATTTTGAATCGCTTCAAAGACATAGTTGCTCGAAAAATCGGCCTGCCCAACTTATCGTCCCATAATTCCGTAGTACATTCTCCACGTGAGCGGTAAACACCAGCTAGTAGAAGTAATCCAATATATGCACGAAATGTAGAAATGTCAATATTTTCCCATGTGTCATATTAACACACAGGGACTCTTTCGTTACTAAATTTGATTTGCAGTGTTGCCATAATTATTTTCCATGAACAATGCTAGGCATATGTGTTTTGCATTAAAAAAATAAAAATCACAAAGTTTCGGGCAAATTTACCATCAAATAACAGAACAGTATAACTTAATTCGGGAAAACTGTGTCAAATTGACACGAGGGACGGATGAGGGTTAAGAATTTAATACTGTTCGAAGGAAAAATAAATCTAATCATTCCATTGAAAATTTCTGGTTTGATACTGTTCTGCTTCTTGTGTGGAATTAAGGTAAAATCTTTTGATTTTATTATGTCCTGGAGATTCATAAAACTTTGGAATAGATTACGATAATCGGTCTTATCGTAATATAAGTTCCTGGGGAATAGAATTAAAAATGTTTGATTATTATTTTCTAATTTATGTACTCCATTGGGACTTGAAGCTAGTGTACTTGTATCAAAATTTCCAGTAACGTAATCTGTGTATTGGTTTTCTTTATCTAGATCTTGGGAGCATAAAAGTACTATGATGCCTTTTAATTGTGAAAGTGGGGTGTCCATGTTTGGAAATTCGATTAATTCCGTGTTTGTGTAATGAAATTTTATAAAGTCTTGATATGTTTTATTGGGTTTATGTACGTAGAATAAGGATTTAGCATTTTCTTTTAAATTTGGGTGCTGACGCCATAAACCGTCTACATTGGAATTCACCCTCCCTGGATTATATTTAATTACGTACTTATATTCATTAAGACGTAAGCGCCATCGGACAAGTTTCGAAGAGCGATCTTTGCAGTTAAAAAGCCACTGAAGGGATTTGTGATTTGTATAGATCGCAAATTCTTTGCCATAGAGATAAGGACGAAAATGTTCGACGGTATTTATAATGGCTAGAAGCTCCATTTCAGTCGTTGAATAGTTTTGTTCAGAACTATTTAATGTCCGCGAATAGTAGGCCACAGATAAATCTTTATTATTTCTTATTTGCGAGAGTACGCCGCCAATACCTACATTGGAGGTGTCACAGGTAACAAGAAAACTTTGAGAAAAATCGGGATACTTTAGTAAAGATTCGCCCGTCAGGATTGATTTGAATTTCTCGAACGCGTTTTGTTGTTCCTTAGACCAGGCAAATTCTACATCATTTTTGCATAAGGAAGTCATAGGTTCCTCAATTGTGGCGAAATTGGGGATGAATTTTCGATAGTATCCTGTCATTTCGAGAAATGTTTTTAATTTAAGAGTTTTGGGAGAATTAATTTTTTGAATATACTCAATCTTTTTAGGATTTGATGTGACTCCGTCTTTGGAGATTACGTGTCCGAAATAGTGACAGGATTCGTGTAATAACTCACATTTTTCCGGTTGGAGTTTGAGGTTATATTCACGAAATCTACTGAAAACGTTACGTAATTTCATGTTCTGATCAGCGAAGTTGGATCCATAAATAATTACATCGTCTAGTGAAGCGTCCGAAAATCGTAAGTCCGTTTTTACCGGACTTCGCGAGGTCGTAAATCCCGCTTCGCTAGTTCGCGGCGACGTTCGGGGCTTTTCGTCGTTGCGAGTAACAACGACTGGTTGAAAGAAAGTCCGACACTTGTAAGAAAAAACACCTTTATATATTTAAAAAACTTAATAGATAACAGGTAACAGAGGATATCGTTAATGTTCCGCGAGAGAGAGTCTTATTCGGTTCGAGCGCTTGTTGAGTTCTGTCCGGTCTCATCGTGTCCAGTCTATCGTCGGTTCAGTCTTTCTTGTTATTGGATGTTTGGATTTTTGGTGGGAAAATGTAGAGTTTTATTATTGGACGTAGGTGTGTAGGGAGGAGTTTTGAGTTGAGGAAAGTGGGAGACTGTCAGGTATTGTCTTCGTTCGTCAGTAGCGTGATTTATGGTAAAAAAGTCCGTTAGTCGTTTGCCGATTCGGTCGCATGTGCTGTCCGTCTGTCGGGGTCGTGATTTCCTTATTGCGGCTGTAAAAGAATTTCTCCGGCTGGGTTGCAGCTTATTTTTTATGGTTAAAACGTCCCTTTCAGGTATGTTTCCTTGTGACCCGAAGGGACGGTACGGTACGGTACGGTACATCTCACGTTCGGTCGGCGTAAGACCGAACATGCCGCCCGCCTTGAACTAAGCAGTTCAATAAAATACAAATGTGGTATCGATATGCTACGGTGTGTTATATGAAAAATTTTTCGCCTTATAACTATTTTGTTATAAACTAGATTAAAAACTAAGGTTATGTCTATAGGAGACGAGCATACAAGTTATGACTAATTTGATTGTCTATGAGGTCAAACGTAACAACATAAAATGACTATTATCTATTCGCTTTGGTAAATCTATGCTTTGATTAATGAGTTATAAAATACAAAGTGAGACAAAACGAAAATGAATCTTTTCTATATGCTAAAGTAAATACGCTTTAGATAGTACATAATACTCCAGAAGGGAGAGTCTTGTTTTATCACCTTTTAAACTGATTATATATCGGGAGTGGAGCTACGCGCTTTACACAGCGTTTGTACTCTCCGTGAATCGTTTTTACGGTGACCACGCGAATGATACCGTCCGAACCAGGATGCACTGCAGTGATGCGTCCTAGTGGCCACTGTAACGGGGGTGCATTGTCTTCCCTTATTATTACGAGCACTCCCACGGCAATGTCCGGTGCTCGTTGTTTAAGCCACTTTGTTCTTGTGGTAAGCTCCTGCAAATAATCCTTGGTCCACCGCTTCCAAAAATGTTGTCGCATAAATTGTATATGCTGCCATGACGATAGTCTACCGACCGGCGTTTCAGTGTAATCGTAATCTGGCACAGTTGTTAAATGTTCACCAACAATGAAGTGACCAGGAGTCAACGGTTGTAAGTCGTTGGGATCAGTGGACAAAGGAGTGATGGGTCGGGAATTCAGAATTGCTTCTACCTGATTTATAAATGTCAATAATCCTTCGTACGAAAGCAACGTATCACCTATCGTCCTTACCAAATGATGTTTGGTTCGACGGACTGCTGCCTCCCACAAACCGCCAAAATGCGGAGAACGTGGTGGAATAAAGTGCCAATTTATGCCTTCGTTGGCCAATGTGGTCGAGATTGCGTCGTTTGTCGTTTCTGATTTGAAAAATGCGTAAACTTCTTTGAGTTCTCGGCTCGCCCCTACGAAATTTGTCGCGTTGTCTGAATAGATATCGGAACTAATACCTCGCCGAGCAAAAAATCGCCGTAGCGTTGCTAAAAATGCGTCTGTGGTCAAATCACCGACTATTTCAATGTGTACCGCCTTGGTACAAAAACATACGAAAATGGCCAAAAAAACTTTAACTTTATTTCGATTTCGCTGAACCTTTTCTTTTATGTAAATTGGACCGCAAAAATCAACACCGGATATCTTGAACGGTCTCGTAAGGGTGACTCTATCCGTGGGCAAATCGCCCATCTTGTATTCAACAACCGGAGGTTTTGCCTTAAAACAAGTAACGCAACTATGAATTACTTTTCGGATTGTACCTTTTCCGTCCGGGATCCAAAATCTGTGCCGTATGGAATTCAGCGTGCTCTGAATTCCGGCGTGAAAATTCCTTATGTGATATTCTCTGGTAATTAGTTTTGTAACGAAATGACCTTTGGGCAGTAATATCGGATGTCGAGTGTTGTAGGGCAATTCTGACCTGGACAATCGTCCACCGACCCTCAATATGCCCTCAGTATCTATAAATGGATTTAACGGAGCAAGGTTTCCAGCTACTGGTTTATCTTTCTTCAGGGCGTGGAATTCTAATGAATATTCTTGTTTTTGGATTAGTTTAACGACTAATTGTTCTGCCCTGTGAAGTTCCAGCGTCGACAGCGTACCTTTATTGCTTTCTTTGCGTGAACTGTTGAATCGAAACCGTAGCATGTATGCTAAGACGCGTTTTAATTTTGAGAATGACGAAAACCTTTCTATAATGTTAGATTCGATAGCGCGCGTGGTTAATACTATAGAGGGTTTAATTTCCGGTATTGGCATCGGCTCTAGAAGAGAAACGGGCCATTCGTCCTCCTTATGACTTAGCCAAAATGGACCGTGAAACCAGAGTGTGTTATCGACTACTTCATTTGTGCTTAAACCGCGTGATAATAGATCTGCAGGGTTCTCTGCTGACGCTACATGTCTCCATTCGTAATTGCCGGTAATTTCTTGAATTTCAGTTACTCGATGGGCTACGAATGTTTTTAATTTGTGAGGAGATGTTTTTATCCAATGCAACGTGACTGTTGAATCAGACCAAAGAAAGACGCGTTCGAAAGATATTCTCCTCATTGCGCGAATCGTCATTCGAAGTAATTTTGCCAGAACATGTGCTGCACATAATTCTAGCCTCGGCAATGTTACCGTTTTTACCGGTGCTACCCTAGTTTTGGCTGTTAATAGCTGTGTTTTTACGTTGTTCTTCGTGTCGATCGTTCGTATGTAAATACAAGCTCCGTAAGCTTGTTCACTTGCGTCACAAAAGCCATGCAGTTGCATGGTCCCGCGATTCTTTAGTGTTATTTGTCTAGGAATTCTTATATTTTTCAATTGTTTTAGCTCGTTGCAAAATGAACGCCAAGTTGTACATATATTAGCCGGGACAGATTCATCCCAACTCAACTGCAACTTCCACAGATCTTGCATTAAAATCTTTGCGCGTATTATCACTGGAGCTATCAGTCCTAATGGATCAAATAATGACGCGATTTGGGAAAGCATGGTGCGTTTAGTGACCCTATCCTTTTGTGAAAACTCGTTCACACTGTATGTGATCTCGTCGCGTTTAGCATCCCAATGTATTCCTAGTGTTTTTATTGTTTGTTCTAAGTCTAATAGTACGTGCGTCGTATCTGTGTTGTTGTCTAAACCTTCGATAAGGTTTATGTCGTTTGATGCCCACTGTCTCACATCGAAACCGCCTTGCTTGCAAAGTTTAATGAGCTCGTCACGGATTAAAGCGGCTTCCTCGTAAGTGTTTGCGCCGGTTATTACGTCGTCTACGTAAAAATCTTCTCGCATTATCCTAGCGGCTGAAGGGAAACGATGTTCCTCGTCATTTGCCAATTGAAACAATGTTCGAATTGCCAAATATGGCGCGGATGAGGTACCGTATGTGATTGTGTTTAAAGTGTATGTTTTAATGGGTTCTCTTGGATTCGAGCGCCACAATATTTTTTGATATTTTCGTTCGTCTGGATGTATAAATATCTGCCTATACATTTTTTCAATATCGGCCATTAGTACGTAGGAATGTGTTCTAAAACGCGTAATTATTGAAAAAATATCGTCCTGGATAGTTGGACCTATCAACATCGTATCGTTTAAGGAGATGCCCTTTGAAGTCTTCGCGGATGCGTCAAATACGACTCTGAGTTTCGTGGTTAAGCTATTTTGTTTTAATATTGGGTGGTGTGGTAAATAGTACCCGTCTTCAATTGTTTGTGTATTCGTTTCTGTCATGTGCCCTAATTTTGAATATTCGTCGAGAAATTGTGTATATTTTGACTTTAATTCCGAATCTTTGTTTAGTCGTTGTTCTAGTGATCGAAATCTTTTCATCGCAATAAAATATGATTCTCCTAATTGGTGAATCTTGTCATTAAACGGAAACCTTACGATATATCTACCGGTGGCCAGATCACGAATTGTGTTTTCTTGATAGTGTGTTTCGCTATCAGTCTCTTCCTTCGATTGTATCTTTTTACTAGATGATTCTTCTAGCTGCCAAAATCGTTCAAGATCATCTTGCACCGATTCCGTTACAAGATTACATTGCGTCGATTCTAGTATGCGCGATGTTGGAATTCGACCGGCTATAACCCAACCGAGTTTGGTTTTTTGTAGTGTTATTGCTTTGTTAGCTAATTGTATTTGTCCAACACAAAGCAATTGCAAAAATAGATCGGCCCCTATTAATCCGTCTATCTCGGAAGATACATTAAATTTCGGGTCAGCCAACTGAATATTTTTCGGTATAGCTAATTCTGACCGTGCGATAGTGTGTGAGGGTAAAGCGTTTGTAATATGCGGAATAATTAGAAAACTCGCTGCAACATCGAATTTGTTGATGCGCGATCGAAGATGCGTCTTAACGGAATACCGTATGTTCGTTTTCGATTTGTTGATACCGATTACTGGTAGGTCTATGCGCTCGCGTGGTAGCCCTAATTTACCTGCGATGCGTTCGGTTAAGAAATGGGACTGCGACCCGGAGTCTAACAATACCCGGCATGGTAACGATTGTCCCTGTCTATCTAATAGGTGCACAACCGCTGTGGACAATAGCATTTCAGGTCCGACACTTACGCTCAGTGCCGAGACGTTTTCCCGGGTTTCGATTTGTTTTTCACTGTTTGGTCCTTTGTGTAACAATGTATGGTGTTTTCCATTACATTGCTTGCACGAACCTGCTCGACAATCCTTGACCGCGTGATTAGGTCTTAAGCAATTAATACATAGACCTGCCTGTTTTATCAATACCAGCCTTTGGTTTACTTCAATTTTCAACAATTTTGAACACGACGCCGTGTAATGCTTTTCCTTGCAAAGCGCGCATGACGGTTGGGTCGCGGTATACGCTACATTAATCTTTTGATATGGTCTGGTGTTATACGTTTTAATTATTGGTCGCGATTGATCTGAAGGTCCTGGTTTGTACGATTTTTCATTCGTCTCTAGCATTTTCCGCCTTGTTTGTAAGAACTGGAGAAGCTCTTCCATGGTTGGCATGTCTGTTTTTCCCTGTATTCGCTCTTTCCATTTCATGCGCGTTGCCTCGTCGAGTTTTGAAGTTATCGCGTAGATTGGGAAGGCCTCGAGGAAGGGCTTATTTAGGGCTTGTAAGGCCCTGTAATGTTTGCTGGCTTGGTCAACAAGTTCACCCAAAGAAGCGGTATTGGACCGTACGTATGCGGGCAATTCGAAAAATGATTGGATTCGACTATTGACAACAATTATTGGATCGTTATAATAGCTTTCTAAAAGATTCCACGCCACTGCATAATTCGCGGTAGTGGTCTCTAGAGATTCAATTTTCTCTGCCGCCTTTCCGGTTAAACAAGATCGAAGGTAACTTAATTTTTGTGTTTCGCGAAAGTTAGCATTATCGTGAACTGCTGATCGAAAAGAATCAGCGAAACCTGGCCATTCTGTGTAGGAGCCACTAAACTTCGGAAGATGCATAGTTGGTAATTGGATTTGCAGATCGGATTCTACTGTCACTGGCAATTGTGAATTCTTAACGAGATCTTGATTAAAATTTGACGGTTGTGGTGCATCGACTGATTCTAAAATTTTGTGGGCTTTCGCAATGTTTGTGTAATATAAATCTTCGAATTCCATGCGCTCACTAAGACGCGATTCATGCTGTTCCTCGGGAGTTAAAAGCTCTATTGCTTCCTGTATTAATTCAAATGATTCGAACTCGCGTTCCATCTTTGCTAAACGTAGCCGTAATTGGTGAATGTCACTTGAACCTGATTCACCGAATTCGTTCAAGAGTTTGATAAACGACGTCAATCTCGCCTTTACCGTCCCTCGTTTTCTTATTAATTCGCCTTCGGTATTTACGTTGTTTCCGCTCGCCATGATTATTTTTGAAAATGATTCCGAAGGGAGAAGAGAAGGAAAACAAGTGTCAAGGAGTGGTGAATTTAACAATGTGACTTACGTTTTACTGCTTCACCGGCGACGTTTGTCCTACGATGCTGCGTGTCGTTGTCTTCTTGACCGTCGAGGACGATCCTGTTGTTCAGCTGCACCGGCGACGTCGGTCCTACGGTGGGGCTGGATGCTGATCTCGTTGCGGAAGACGATGTGGTGAATATTCTCGAACCTCTGGATTATGATGTTGTTGACGGTCTCGATGCGTTTTCCTCAGCAGCGATGGCCGCGTTGACCGATGAATGGCAGTTATACCGCTCACGGCGCTGACAACTTGCCGGCGATGATACGAGTGTCGTGCCCTGGCACGACCGATCTCGATAACCTTACGGATGCTGCAGAGATAGAGCTCCAGACTCTACCGACTCCACTGCTCCAAGGCTGATGAACAGAAGATGTTGTACTGAGTGTACAACCGAATCCTCTCGTTGTCTCGTACGCCTGTAGGAAGGGATTGCGGATGCTGCAGAGGTAGAGCTCCAGACTCTACCGACTCCACTGCTCCGATAGTCGATGATGAAGATGTTGTACTGGTTGTACAACTGAATCTTCTCGTTGTTTCGAATGTTTGTAGAAAGATGTTGCTTCCTGATGTCGACTTCCGTGATTGATGGACACAGATACCACAGTCACTAATCCGGCTCGAAGGACCAAAAATGAAGCGTCCGAAAATCGTAAGTCCGTTTTTACCGGACTTCGCGAGGTCGTAAATCCCGCTTCGCTAGTTCGCGGCGACGTTCGGGGCTTTTCGTCGTTGCGAGTAACAACGACTGGTTGAAAGAAAGTCCGACACTTGTAAGAAAAAACACCTTTATATATTTAAAAAACTTAATAGATAACAGGTAACAGAGGATATCGTTAATGTTCCGCGAGAGAGAGTCTTATTCGGTTCGAGCGCTTGTTGAGTTCTGTCCGGTCTCATCGTGTCCAGTCTATCGTCGGTTCAGTCTTTCTTGTTATTGGATGTTTGGATTTTTGGTGGGAAAATGTAGAGTTTTATTATTGGACGTAGGTGTGTAGGGAGGAGTTTTGAGTTGAGGAAAGTGGGAGACTGTCAGGTATTGTCTTCGTTCGTCAGTAGCGTGATTTATGGTAAAAAAGTCCGTTAGTCGTTTGCCGATTCGGTCGCATGTGCTGTCCGTCTGTCGGGGTCGTGATTTCCTTATTGCGGCTGTAAAAGAATTTCTCCGGCTGGGTTGCAGCTTATTTTTTATGGTTAAAACGTCCCTTTCAGGTATGTTTCCTTGTGACCCGAAGGGACGGTACGGTACGGTACGGTACATCTCACGTTCGGTCGGCGTAAGACCGAACAGTCTAGATAAACAAATAATTGCCTATTGTTGAGTCCGGTTAAGACGTTATGCATCATCCTTTGAAATACTGCTGGTGCATTTTTTAAACCGAAAGGCGTTCGCGTATATTCAAAGTGTCCTTCTGGAGTAGAGAAGTTGGTTTTTTAGCATCTTCCGGATGCATAGGTATTTGGTGGAAACCAGAGGCTAAGTCCAGTGTGGTGAAATAATGTACATGCCTTAACTGATTTAGAATATCTTCTATATAAGGGAGATGGTAAGCGTCCCCAATTGTCTTTTCATTAAGTTTCCTATAGTCAATGACAATTCGCCATTTTTGCTGACCAGAAGAGTTTTCAGTTTTGGGTACAACACAGAGTGGGCTTGACCATGGATATGTAGAAGGTTTAATGATGCCATGCTGTAACATTTTTTTCAATTTGACTCGATACGTCATTCTTATGTAACTCGGGATATCTATAAGACTTGGCATGAATTGGAGTATCATCAATTGTTGGAATCCTATTTACGGCTGCAGAAGTCGTAGTTAATACGTCATCAGGGTGTAACCAGCGCAGGGACGGGGGTTGTAAGTGGGCAACCTGCTTACGCCCTGATAGCTTAGGTATTGCTGGGGGGGAGCTTCTCTCCCCCCCGGAACAAGGCCCCACACAGGGCCAAGGGCGAGGGGGTGGCTGGTTGTGTTCCATTGGAGATCCCAGTCGCCTCCGAATAACTTAGGAAAGGTTGTCGTGAGGTTTTTTAGTGCGGTACTGTGAGCCCTTCTGGCTGTCGTAAGTCCCACATACCCCCATGTCCCTCCCAGGGGGCATGGGAAGTCCGTAAAAGGATTCTTCCTCACGCTAAAAAAAAGGGTGTAACCAGACTATTTGCTACCTATCTTATATTTCGTATAATTGAGTCTATTTTAGAATTAATAAAGTTATTTATACCAGGCAGTCAAGACACTTGTTGTCGTTGTTCACTACATCGAGAAACTCTCGACAAGACACGCGAACGTGACCATGGCAAGGCTTCCGCAGAGTAAGCGTTCCAACAAATTGATCTTGATTCCTTTTATTTTAACCAGTGTTTGATTCGAATTTGAATATCACGGAGAATCGATAGGTACTGTTGGAAAATCACAGGAGTGGCGATCGATCCCGTGTATGTGTGAGGCGTTCACAGCTGTAGACAGACACTGATGCAGAATCCGCAGGGCATGCACACGTGACCGTGGTGACACTGCAGCAGCCTGGAAGCAACTGTGATCTTGATCCTACAAACTCAGGATATTGATAAGATTCAATTACAACACCGGGTTGGTTACGAGATCCGATGTCTTTTACCACGACAGGTTCGTGCCTCCAGACACTGGATAGCGGAAAGGTTGAGGCGAATGTCAATAATAGTTTGTGACAGAAATCGGGTATATTCTGTGATCTGTTTCCTTTACACACAGAGGTAATCCCTGAGAGTACCAGGGCGAAACAATAGTATGCGGAAATATGCGACGACCCGTGTATATCGTAGAGTTTTCCAAATCGCGCAAACGGATTCTAATTAGTAGCACACGATCGCTCTTAATCGTGAACACAACGCGTTAATATCGCGCTCGATTCTTCCGAAATCTCTTGACACGTTTTGAGCGAGGTTGACCATTTCGAATCTGTATGGAAGCAGACCATATCACGTGGGATTTGTCGCGGAGTCTAGGCAAGGCACGATACGTGGCCGTGGCGACTCCTCGCTCGTCCGTGCGTACAGTCACCCTCTACAGAATTTGAAATATACTTGTATCAGAATAGAGAATACTGATCGGCACTGCTGGGATGTCACAGGAGCGGCAATCAGTCTCTACCTGCACAAGGATTCAAAACGAAGAAGGAAAATTGGGGAATCTGGACACGAATGTACTGAATTTGCTGTGACTATTTTCCAATCTACACAGAAGTGAACTGTATCACGTGGAATTGGTCGAGGAGTCTAGGTACGGCACGTTACGTGGCCGTGGCGACTCCTCACTTGTCCGAGCGTACAGTAACCCTCAACAGAATTAGATTGATTCTTGTAGCAGAATAGAAGATACTGAACGGCACTGCTGAGATGCCACAGGAGCGGCGATCAGTCTCTACCTGCACAAGTGTTCAAAACAAAAGTGGAAAAGTTAGAAAGTCTAGGCAGGGCACGGATATGTGACCTTGGCGACTCTCATACCGTCCAATTATGCGCGTGCTGTTAATATGAAATGAGGAATAACCTCGTTACGGATCAGGCTAACGAAAACAGAATGACGATCGGTCTTGCTGGATGGTGGCGGAAAGATTATGGATGTATTGGCAGTACGCGAACACGTGACCGTCTCGACACGCGAATTGTCCAGACACCAGTGTTAAGCAAGGACCTCTTGCTTGATTCACACAACACGCCACAACAACGAATAATCGTGCTAAATTAAATGCTGTATGTATAATCTAAATAAACGGCGAAGCTGTATATATCTATGCGTGAATGACCTTACTTTTTCACAAATCAATAATACGTTCTTTAGAATTCGTCGCATTCCACGTCATGATAATCCCCAATTGAGTACAATACCTTGTAGACGACGCGCATATTTAACCGTCGCAAATCACGTAAACTGAATATTCATTAATTCACAATATATTATTTGAAATACCCCGCAGATGGGCTTAGAACATATTTTAATCACTTGCCATCTTGGCAAAACGCAAATTGCAAATTGAATTGAACTTTATTTTAGACCATTAGTCGTTACGCAGATACCATGCCTTCGTGGCAATAGGCACATTCATCACATGAAATATCTAATTATTTAAATAATAATTGTTTTACAAAAATAGTTTCAATTAATATGAACGACATTCGCTAGGCGAATCGTGAACTGCTCTTCAACAAGCTTTAATAAAATTCTTTAATGATTGCCGTCGTGGCAGCTCGCAATTTAAGAGACTCTACTTTGAGAAATGAATCCCGATCGATTCGCGAGAGCGCAGTGACTCATGCGTGCTTATCAGAACGAGTCTATATCAGTGATGCCAGATGCGTGGGTCTTGAGATTTTTCCCCTCACTCTGACGCACCGTAGCGAGTGTTCCGATTGAGGCTACAATTTCTCGCACATGCGCGGCAATTTCATCCTCAGTAACGTAACCTTTTCGATGAAATTGGGTAGCTTGAGCACCCCGCAGACTTTTAAAACTTTATTAATGTATACATATGAAATATTGAAATCAAAAATCGAATAAAATATTGTTCTAAAATCATAAAAAGAATAATACCGGTACACTCCCGCCAATATAACTGCCACAGGGCGTCAGGGCTCTGGCCACTTCGCTGCGTCATTGTAGATACGCAACTGTTTTGGTCGCGTATGCGCGAGAAATTGCAGCCTCAATCGGAACACTGTCGTGCAATTGAACAGGTACTAACGCGGGCAGAGTAGAGGTACGTTAGTGTGTAGCTCGTGCACAGTAGAACCAACGTGGCGACGACGGTGTGTCAGAGTGGGGGGTCGAGCCGGCTGAGCGAGCGGAGGGGAAAAATCCCAAGACCCACGAATCTGGCATCACTGGTCTAGATCAGGGAATGTCGACTCCCATATAAAAAAGTGGACACTAATTTAGTTGTAGTTCAGTACCCTTGGGCATGGTGGCAGCACAGTAGAGACCAAAGAGTAGGGATACAAGCACTGTGTGATCACACGCACACCTAACTCACACATGATCAACCTTGCATGTATGTACGTGTAATCGTATTCTTCGCTAGCTATTGATGGTTATGAATTTATTTTCAGGGAAAATGAATTGGTAAATGTAACATATAATAATTATATTGAACAATTACATTGAATTACATCAATAAATAAACAGCAAATATGGAAACTCAGCAACAGTCTGACTCCGCAACAGTTTGCAACAGTTATAAATGACGTCTGATGGCGTCAAATAGCTGAATGACGCGCTAGGCAAAGATAGGATTTCCCCACCACCGAGGCACTACCGTGCTGCCACCATACCCTAGGGGTATGAATTAGAATTATATTCGTCGCTATGGAAGTCGACAGCCCCTGGTCTAGATGCAGAATGCTCGATTTGTTGTTCGCATCGACCTTCTTCGATCGTAATCGAGAGAGGATCGTTGCGCGCGCATTTCATGCCGTATATCGATCCTGTGCTCCTCTTCTAGACAAGGATCGCATACGACGTCACGGCCGTCGCGGTGGGGATCGATATTGATGTGTAATCCATACCTTTACGAGGGAGATGAAAAATATCTTGGAATTCGTGGCATAACATTACTATCGAACTCTTTTCCTCAGGGTTTAAATGTTCTATGGGGAAATTTGTATTTATCAATTCAAGTCTTCTCTCTTTTAAGTTATCAGTAGAAGAATAATGGATATGAGCTCGCTTAGGGGGGCGTAGAAGTGGTAAATTAGGTTTGGCGAAGGTTTGGTGAATCTCCTTTCTGGAGATCGATTGATAATAGTAATTAAAACTTCATCTTTATTGGTTACTTTCACGAATGCACAAGGAATGATTAAAGATTCTTTTTTATGTAATGACTGATTTAGAATTATTCCTTCTTGTAAATTGAGGGGACTTACTACCGACACTTTGACAATCATTTCTATTCGAGGGCTGATTGATATCAAATTTGTATTCGAGCGTTGACTTATATTTTGTTGGAGAGGAATTGGGAATGGAATAGCTCCAATTGAAATAGACGAATTCTGAAAATCAATCTTACAACCTTGTGTAGCAAAAAGATCTCCTAGGAGACCATTGAAAGGGATACCCGTGTTAGAGTCGAGGACTTGGAATTTGCAATTGAGTTGATATTTGCAAATTGATAGTTGGAGTTCGGTGTCTCCAATAGTTGCGATTGGCGCATTGACATTAATACCGTTGAGCATAACCGATTGAGGATTTGTAATATTTAAATTTTCGAGGCTTGACTTTTTTATTAGCGATATCGATGTTCCTGTATCAATTAAAATATTAGGATACCGTCAGGAGAGTTAGACGATGGAGATTAAAATAAAACGAATGTTAAATCGTTACTAGACAAATAGAAATTGATATTATCGGCGCCCTGGTTCGATCATGATTCTACAAACATAATTTGAATAACTACTACTAAATAATTTGAATTCAACCCGAATCAACGTTTGTAGTATTTATTCAAATTATGTTTGTAGTAGTTATTCAAATTATGTTTGTAGAATCATGATCGAACCAGGGCGCCGATAATATCAATTTCTATTTGTCTAAAAACAATGTGCGATCGCGAAAAATAATCTTTATGTTAAATCGTTACCGTTTAAATGAAAAGTGAATGAATCAAGCTTTGCCGTAATATTTAATTGGTCATTGTTTTCATATGTTCGTACAAGAGGATTAAAACGTTGGTTAGGGAATTGAACATCCTTGTTGCTTAAATTTACTCTTGAGTGTTGGGTGATTTGAGGATTGAACTTATTCCCTGTATTTTTATTTCGCTGAACGTTTGAAACAAATCGTTTTATACACTCATCAATAGAATGGCCCATATTATTACAATGTCAGCATTGAATTTGGTTAGTTGACCAATATGAGCTTTGATTTGGTCTATGATTGTTTAGTTGATTTGGATTTTGGAATCGATTTGAACTTTCGAATTGGATTGAATTTTGGAATTGATTTGAAGTTGTATTATAATGTTGGAAAGTTGTATGTCTAAAAGTTTAATTTTGTTGAGAAAAATGGGTTGGTCTAGGATGCTGAGCTGACGAAGAGGGTTGGGTTTGTTGTGAAAAATGGATTGGTCTAGAGTTTCGGGATGTTGAGTTTTTAAAACGACAATCATTACTAGCGTGATTTGTTCTACTACAATATCGTATTCGAAGTGCTTTTTCTTCTGCCGAAGCAGCGGTAAGTGCCTGATTAATCGTTCCAAACCCCCTATATTGAAGCATTTGTGAAATTTGAGGATGTGTGTGATAAATAAAACGTTTAAGGGTCATTTTAGTTACCATTGCTATACTTCCAGGTAAAAGATTTTCGTCTTGTTCAGATTCGTGTATGCTCGCAAGGATTCGGGACGAGAGGTCTTCGATCCTTTGAAAAAATTGCGATACATTTTCATTTTGCCTTTGAACTATCGAATTTAGTTCCTCAAATAGCTGATCGAGAGTTTTTTTGTCTTGGTACAGATTTAAAAGAAGATCAAATACTTCTTCCCAAGTCGAGAGGTTGCAATGAATGCCAATTTGTTCGCGTGCCTGACCGGTAATTCGACTTTTCACGTAAAGTAATAGCGCAGTTTTTTTATTTTCGGCTGCTAGTTCAAAGGCTCCGTCAATTTGCATTACGAAGCTACGAATTTCATATCGATCACCGTCAAATGTTTCAGGGATTAATTTGATTAAAAACGAGAGTTCATACGTTTGCGAGCCTTGGTTTACGTTGTTAGGCATGATTATTTAGGATTTAGGAAATGAGAGAGTTGTCTAGATTGACGAATATGTACTGAACAATACTCACTACAGAGATTATCCACGACAATCTGTGCTGGAGTTGCTAGGTCCAGTATTTTCCAACCAGATTCAGGAATTACCACGGATGAGCCGCTTCTTTGACTTCGTCTTCGCGTTTGATGTCCACGTTCTCAGCAACTTGTTTGTTGCCACTCAGTCCACAGGGTAGAGTTGCTAATTCTACTGTGTCGCTGTGTGTAGAGTGCCGGAGATCCAAATCCTCGTCGCCAAATTTATGTTGTACTCCGGATGAGGGTTAATAAACGTTTTTGGTTTAAGGTAACAAAACACAAGTTTATTAATAAAACTCCTCAACTTATAAGTTCCGGATACGAAGTACGAGAAGCGCGTCACAAAGTACTAATTCGTCGAGACAGAGAGACAGAGTTCTAGACTGCACAGAGGTCGTACGAAAAAGAAGTCAGGATGAGTCTTTTGCGGGAACTTAAGTAGAAGTCCCTAAAAGGGAGAGGTAGGCGATTGCAATGATGGATCATAGTGCAATTCTGTGTGACTTAGGGTAGTGACCGGTCGAGGAACATCTAACTTAGTCACTATTTATGATAAGTACATATCGTAAGTAAACTTATGATAAGTAAAAGTTGGTCATACAACAATATCATATGGGATGTTTCGGACAGATAACTGGCACTCACTCTTTACTTGGTGATAACAGTAATATACTTTATTATAATATAATATTTTATAATACTGACTTATAATATACGCTCTTCACGACTCTTTGTTCGGGACCCCCTCACATCACTCTTTCTACTTTCCGCATGGTGCGCGTGTCTCGTGGATGGCGTAGCCTATCATCTATACCGTATGAATTTGCCACACAATCCAGAGATACTGGCCAAATTTTCTCGGATCGATATCAGTAAAGTAAAATTCTAGATAAAATAGCGTATCTTGGTTACCCTGTAAAATCTTTTAAATTTGTTATGATTTGATGTTGAGAAATGAATGGATAACATGTGTATTTGTGTATACGTATGCTGTAAGTCGTAGAACACTCGTCACGTCTCATGTTTCGTATCGCGTCTGTCCTTCTGGAGTGTCTTTGTCCGGAACAGATTGTTTCGGTTCTTTCCCGCCAATATCACTATCCCACATCTTTTCATCATAATATTGATTCTTGTCCAATATCTCAACACTGATCTCAGCACATGTATAAAAGTTTCTCATGGAAATCATCGACACAGTTTTTACCGACCATCTTTCATCGACTCAAGATTTGACCGATTCCAGATTTGACAGACTCCAGATTTGACCGACGATAACATTGGCCGAAACCTTTTTAACAGACAATGTCTTAATCAATAACAATTTTGACCGACGACGACAGTATTATTCGATATTAACATCGTTTGACAACAACGTTAGCCGCCTATGTCTAATTCTTCTCATAGTGTAATAATTATATTTTTACACAAAAGTAATACTGTCAGTGCAGAAAAGTTAAAGAAAAAATGTCTGCACCATCTTTAGAAACGATGTTAGTATCGGATAATTCTGTCGTCGACTAAAATCATTGTAATTTAAAGACTTTTTAGGCCAAAATTATTGTCGGTCAAATCTACAGGCGGTGAAATATTACCGAAGAAAATTGTGTCGGTGATTTCCATGGGACCCTACGCAAAGTGGCAAAATGAAATAAGCGTCTATCGAACCAAAACTAATAACTATATTGCGAATCTTTATGGAAAATAAAAATGTTCTTCATTGATCGTGGGAAGCAGGAGTAAAATAGACATTAATTTCATCCCTTAATGACTTTATTGCATCAAACAAAATATTACAATATTCTTATATTTTTATAATTTTTTATCGTTTTATATTTCTTCATGTTGGTTATGGCTTTAATATAGTCCGTTATTTATGTTAACAATACTTTATTACACATATACTTTTACTGGTACAATAAAGATTTGATTAACATGGCAGTGTATCCGCGTATCCTGTATTCTAACTATGTAAATAGTGTGTACTTTATAAGACTGCTCTTTAGGAGATTCCGACCTGCTCAGGCTAACTGCTTCTACCAGACTAACTACCAGACAATGGTCCTGGCCTTATGCCGCGTCTAGGCTCTTCTGTCCCTGTGAAAACTGCCCCCTTACGACTAAACCCTTAACCTAAGACGCTATGGTATCGTTGAATTCCAACACTTCATAGTTATAGATGCATAAATATGCGCAGTCTACTGCTCTCAGTAACGAAATTTATTGTATTGCAATTACTAAAAGTAATTTAAATTAGGAAACAAGCTGGTTATTGTTGCTCGCTCGCTTCGCTAGCTCGCGGGTGGGGTTGTTATTGCTCGCGAGAGGGTTAGTGGTACGGAAGTTATTTGGTGTGTGACTCTCCAAGAGCCACACAAAGAACGTCCCGATTCGTTAGTTGCAATGTATTATTATCATTATTTAGTGTACGTTTTAAGAAGATTCTACGTTTTCAGGGAAGTTCAATAGTTATCTGCTTATCAAAATGTTTGTTATATGGCGTCGCATTGAACCAACATCGTATGCTCGTTGCTCGCTTGGTTCCTTATTATAGTGTTCCGTCGTACGACCAGTATTTGAAGCGAGAACCGTATACCTGCGCGAACGAAACAACGGCACGGAAAGTTAGTCTTCGCATCCCTTAGTCATAACCTCGTGTCCCAGGGAAGGAAAGGGCATTTTGTCGCGAAAGAACCGCTAAGATTTTCAACGAACCCTCATTTTTACGATAGGCTCACGACGATGGATTTCCGCGAAAACGCAGAGCAGACACGTTTGGGCGCACTTAGAATAAAGGGATCCCTTTGAAGGTAAAACACGTGGCCGTTACTTTCTATGCCAGATGTAACCCCAACAGGCTATTGGTTTGCACAAGACAAAAATATTCTTGAACATCGAGTCCGTTTTTTATGGCCTCCCGTCGACCAGCGGGAAAGGCGAGTCTAAGAGTACCCGTCGCGGTCAAATTACGGTCCCAAGTTATGATGACCTTCAAACCAGGTACCGGTCCGCTCCGCGCACGGCTTAACTCTCCCTTGTAGCTGAGTCGGAACCCTTAAACAATTACAAGCGTCTTGATTGGTGACACCGTCTCAGCAAACCCAATCACACAGCTTTCCGAATTCTTGTGCTTTCCGCCAAGACGAGTATCCAATGATTCATTCCTCTTGACTCCAAGGGCCGCCCTCTTTTCACAAAAAGACGCCCAATTCTTCTGGCCGAACAAGCATTCGGAACGAGTCAAAAAACAGTTCGTCTCAAGGATTCAAAGAGTCGATATCGAAACGTTCGGTTTAAAGCCTCAGTTCAGTGCTTGTTTCAGTGCCGTACTTCTTGTATTTCATATATACAATCGAAGTAAATTCACGACTTCCTGTACTACAGCCGAGACAAGTGATCAGCGTTCTAACTTCTTGCATTTCATTGCAAGACGAGTGAATAGAACGACCGACTTCTCGAGCTGCAGGCAGGACGAGTCAGTACGGATCGACACACGAATCCGCGCGCGTCTAAGGCAAGACCTGTTGGGTTGCCTTACTGATGAGTCCACCAACAGGTCCGGGACGAAACGTAAATCCTCCTACATCAAACCAACACCTTGAATCACTTGCACAAGATTAACTTGGCGGGCAAATCTCAACGAATACACGCGCGCGTGAACGCGCCACAGTGGGACGGATGGCCATTTTAGGTGGAAAAAAATCCTACGCATCAGATGCGGCTAGTAATATTAACGGCACGATTACGATAACCGTGGCCCCTACTTTGAAGGTTATATTTGTGTTCCTGGGATCATTTTAAGAAAAAAATGTGTATATAACAGTTATCCAATGGGCTTCGTTTAGCCGGTAAAGTAGATTTCTTGTTTTTTTTTCTGTTTACATAATCTTCCCATTGTAGATGTCTTCCAGAATTTGATCTTTTCAGAACGAAGCCTTTACGTTCCACCGATTATTATTTCGGGGGAGAGGCAGTTGTTCTGCAAATTCACCGAAATATAAATATACTCGGAAACTTCGCAGCTGATAGAGAAATGTCATAGGACATAAACTATTGGAAATTTAATTTTCTACAAAAAAGGTCTCTTGATATTTTGCCATATCTCGTATAGTTTCCGAGATATTTGCAGTTTTATGAAAAACAAAAAATCTACTTTACCGGCTAAACGGAGCCCATTGGACACCTGTTATATACACATTTTTTTCTTAAAATAATCCCAGGAACACAAATATAACCTTGAAAGTAGGGGCCACGGTTATCGTAATCTCCCCATATTAACGTATGTGGTGTCGTTGTAAAGAGGAGATCTCAATCTTTAAGTTTATGATAATTTTAAATGCATAAAAAATTTTTTTTTTTAATTTTTGAAAAAAATGTTTTAATTACATGTAATTTCTTACAGATAAAGTATCATCAATTCAGCACTCGATTGTTAATATAAAGGAAATTTTAAGAAAATTGAAATTTGTGGGGAAAAAATCATAGATCACGATTTTTGAAACCGATTCAAATTTTGTATTAGGTCAAGAAATTAGATTTAACATATATACAGCCTTTAAAAATAGTATTTATGTAAAAAATATTATATAAATTACATAAACAAACATAAAAAGAAATAAAAAATGTAATAATAATATTAAATAATAAATAAAAAATGTAACAGTAGTATTAAATAAGTATAACACCATAAACATAACTACAAAACAACATAACAATGGTTCTTTGGTAATATCACTGTCGCTGTAAACTAAAAATATTTGTGGTATTAGACGGAAGTTCCGGTCAATACTGATTTCGGAATTCCGGTCAATATAATTAGGTCTAATACACCTTTTGGTAATTTCCTTTTTTTGTGGTATCACTCTATATTCATTTATAACTGGATCTGAAGTTATTAACAGCATTGCCATTAAATCGTAATTTGTATTTACACGTGAATTCTTCCTTGTGTGGCTAATCCTAAACCTTCTTACATCTTTGTTGCGAGCTTCTTGAGCCTCTTCAGACATCATCCCAATGGGCAATAGGCATGATTTATATATTTCTAAACTGTGGTATAATAATTTATGAACTGTGACGGGTATATAATACCAAGAATATAATCTTAAATATAGATCTTTTGTTTCACAAACAAATTTCTTGAAATTTACTAAATTAATATGGTAACCTGAAGAAAGAGCAGATAATATGTAAAAGAACCGTTCAAGGAGTTCCACATTAATTTCAGTTATTTCCGAGGTTTTTTTATAATTTTTGGAAAAACGTCCAGCTGTGTTACCGTCATTTGTTAAGCCACTTCCACACCGTACGCACGGTGAAATTTAAAAAATTGTAGCAGGCGGATCCGCAACATTCCGCAAGTTTTTTTTGTCAGAATCTCTTTAGAATAGTTTGAACTTATAAATAAAAAAAGTCTCGCGCCCGCGTTTACCCGCGATTTTTAGTTCTGCTCTGCTAAAGTCAAAATCAAAGTAAAAATTATTGTAAAGGACTTTACTGACGAAATTTTTGAAGATTAACGTAAACATTTATTTATAGTAATATAGGAAATCGTGCATAGAAGCTTAAAGATTCTTATTTATTGCTCTGACACAACTTTCTTTGTAACGAATATAAACGTACGATTTCGCCGTATTACGGTTCGAAGTTTTCACGCATTGATTTTTATGCTTATATCGCTGTTAAATGAATTATTATGGGTATAATTAGGGTCAGTGAACATTCCCAAAGAAGTATATATGAATGTTATATCTATCTTCTGGTATGATTTTTTCCACCTAAAATGGCCATCCGTCCCACTGTGGGGTAGCAATCCGGACATTCACAATCGTGCGCGAAACGGAAAAACAATAGTATAGTAATGTTGCAAAATAAATTGTAAATGTTCCACAATCAAACGCATTGTTTTGATATTGTTCTCTGCGAAGTATATATTTCTTATTATATTTATAAAGGCCATTCAAATAATCTATTATATCACGTTTCAATAGAGTAGCATTAAAACTAACATAGATGTGTACATTTCCGTTACCATCTTGTGCAAATCCAATGTTCTACTACCTTTTTTCCAATTTCAACAGTGTATATTATCTGAATATTCGTCTCATGTTCTGGGATCTCTTGTAAATTACTCGAAAAAGTTCGAACGTAACCAGTATCTTCAGCAAAGTTGTATATTCCACTCTCGTTTAGATTTCTGTTCATAATTTCGTGAAACTAGCAAATAAACGATAATGTCTGGGAACGATGCGTCCTACCGCAGAAATAACGAAATTTTCTAAAGGCGCAACCCAAGGCATATAGAGTATGACCAATCACATGACGTATGTAGTCTTTTGAATAAAAAAAAATTACTGGTATTAACTTTTTTTATCAATATTTGCATTATTCATATAATCACGATAACGAGTTCTTACTTTCACTACCACTCTGGGCAATTGAAAATCTAATCACAATATAGACGGAATTTTAGTATTTTCTTGAAAAATAATAAATTTTAATATTCCGCACGCTCCATTACCCAGCCCGTCTTCAACATCAATGTTATTAATTCTCAAATATTTTATATTAATTTTCAATTTAATCTCAGTTAATAATTCGTTTTGACTGATTGTTTTTTCAAAGATGGTAATATAATTTTTTTTTGGTACCTTCATCGATATTCTTTGAAAATCTATTCTCGACAGTAGAGATGATTAACTCACTCTTGCATTGGGATAATTTTCGATTATTGTAAGCGGTAACATTAGCATTAGTTGCATAATTTAAAAAAAATTATATATAATTGTTACGTTTGTTTCTCGGTGGAAAATTTCCGTCCAATCGAATAATTTTCATTGTTGAATAAACTTCTTTCGAAAAAAACTAAAAAAACTAAAAAACTACTTGACCAGTGTGGACCAAAATCTAATCAGCTCTAAGTTACAGCGGAGCACATCGATTGCATCATTCATTATTCTGATCGCGTTGTTACTTTTTCAGAAAACGTTAACGAAAATTTGATACCATATAAACGGACATACGTGCGCGCGCGCGGACACACACACACACAAACATTTTGATAAAAATAGTCTAAAATGGCTCCAATGACCATGAAACGAGAAGATCTGCTAAAAACTCAATCTTTGATTTTCGGGTTAATTACAATAACTTCCCTATGAATCGGGAAGTTAATTATACAAAAAGGGTTATGAGAGGCACCCGAAATATATGAGAAACGTAACAAAAACGTTAATGGCTTTACCCTAATTTGGTTGAATCTTTCCGTAAGATACACAAATATAAATTTTCACCTGTTTAAATTTGCTAAAGCTCAAGGTGCAGAAAATTGCGGAACGAAGGGCTTCATAACACCCGATAGTCAAGAATACTTCCTCGGCGATTTAAAACCGACAGCTTCTTTTATCCGGCAAATTACACAGTAGAAAAGAATATATATACTCAATCGCATTACGAAATAAGTGAACGAACACTGCTGGTTTAATTCTTTTCATGAAAACCGGGATACCGTCATCCTCCTTTATCTTAATGAAACAGGAATTAATGCTCTTATAACGAATGAAGACGCGGTAAAATAGCTGAATGTACTATGTTAGACGAAGGATTACTTTAAATACCTTCTTAAATACCTTCTTAAATTTATGTCGCTACGGCGCACAGTGGGGAAACTTGACCTAACTCGATTAAAAAAGGAATAACTTTCGCCAGAAATGAGATAGAGCAATGAAATTTTTTTTACATGCAGCTGAAACTTCACGGAATATGGGAAAAATGGGAAGATTACGGTACGAATGTTTTTTAACCTCGAAAAAATTCGTCAAATTTGCGCAATTTGGAAAAAATTGTGGTTTTTCCAATACCACTCACGGAAAAAATTTGTGGGACATGCTCTACATCATTTCACGTAGATTTTTTTACGCTGATTTCAAATGTGGTCTCAAAATTTTTCTACGACCTCAGAATTTTCCAAAATGTCGAATTATTGTTAAACTGTTAAACTTTTATTTTTTCAAGGTTAGAAAACATTCGTACCATAATCTCACTATTTTCCCATGTTCTGTGAAGTTTCAGCTTTAATTTTTTAAAAATTTCATCGTTCTATCTCATTTCTATCGAAAGTTATTCCTTTTTGAATCGAGTCAGGTCAAGTTTCCCCTGTGGTATTCAGTTTCAATTGAGTATATATATTTTACGTACGTGTATAAGCGAATACAGTTTGCACAAGTAATTATGCTTGAACAATGTTTAAACAATAAATCTTTAGGTTTCGTCACTCAGACTGTTTTAAAAACGCACGGTTTTGTAACACAAGCCATTGAGAAAACATTCGTAGGCCGTTTGGAATACGTTTTTAGACGTCTATTGGACATTCTTGGAACGTTTTTAAAATGTACGGTTTTGTAACACAAGCCGTTCAGAAAACTTTCGTAGGCCGTTCGGGATACGTTCGTAGGACATCTTAGATATTATATTGTTACGTCTCGAAATTTGAGTTCCAGATGTATTGAGATGGGTCACAGGAAAATGTCAAATAATGACGCAATTCATAGATCCGAAAGGGGAATTTGAATGGGAGAGTAGCGCGAAAGCTATTCATTATGGCGTATTACTGTGGGGTACGCTGCGCGGCGCGGGTCCTTTCCCAGAGAGAGTGAGAGAGAGAGGGGGAGAGAGAGAGAGAGAGATTCAGGCACTGATATACAGGGTGTCCCAAAATTCTTCCGACACCCGAAAATGGGAGGTTCCTTGGATCATTTGAAGCGACATTTTCGTTTACAAAAATGGTGTCCGCGGCTTTGTTTAGGAGTTATTAACGAAAAACACGGACCAATCAGAGCGCGATCTACACACGCGATGACACGTTCGGCCAATTGACAGTTGGCGCGTCGGGCCGACTGTGCTAACTCGCGTCTAGGTCGCGCTCTGATTGGTCCGTGTTTTTCGTTAATAACTCCTAAACAAAGTCGCGGACGCCATTTTTGTAAACGAAAATGTCGCTTCAAATGACCCAAGGAACCTCCCATTTTCGGGTGTCGGAGGAATTTTGGGACACCCTGTATATACTATGGACGCGGTATCTCCCATAAGGGGATAGGGTACTCACGTGACATTACTAGAATATTACTAGAGTTTGCGAGCTTCGGTTATTTGACCTTATGCGAGCATATTTTGAGCTGCACAAAGGTTCATTCGATAGAGGAAGGTTAGACGCAGTGCGCTGTGCCCCATCATACGAGGCAAAACAGTCTTTGAGAGGCTGAAAAATAAGTCCAAAGTAGAGCAAAAATCGAGAAAAAAAAACCGCAGATCCAATGTATTTTTCTGTCACGTGTTACGTCCTTGTTGGGACGTTTTTAGAGTAGTTAAAAAGTTCAAGATTTTAATAAGAGATATAACGCAGTTTTGAACCTACCTGCTTTCACCGGCTTCGGTTCGGGTAATTGAGGGTACTTTTAAATGAAAATGGCTTTAAATAAGGATGTGGAACGAAGAAATCGACGTTGGGTATTTTATAATGATTTAGGAGATTGATTTTAAATGTAACAATTGAACAAAGTATATTTTATAAATGAAACAAATTCAGAATACATAGAATTGGTTAATATCTTATTGTAAATTGTTAGTATTTACCGATAGATGTATCTCGCTTCGTTTCCTTAAACTATTGTATGGTTTGGATCGCTGGGTATTCGCTTCAGCCGCTCTTTGATGATTTGGTGGTGTTTTGGTGATCCGGCGGGTGTACACGCCTTTTATTAAATTAAAACTTCACCTTTAAATTATTACTGAATTTACTAAACACGATGGTATATGAACACTGAACTTTGACTGTGTAACTACGTGTACGTTTAAGATTTTGAATGCGAACGAGAAAAACACCGGAGATTTTGATTGTCGACTGACTGCTCCTGATGAGGAGGCTCCCTTTATAGATTTGTTAATCCATTGTTCTTCGCTTAATCTTCTTATGGTGGATGCATGCTCATCCATTTCTTTGTAATCATTTTCTTCTTAATCCATTGTCTATCTCTTGACCGGACGTATGATATTCCATTCATTTGCACCGGTCTATTATCACGTATCGCTCGCATATTATGTTTCGAATTATTTCATTTGTTTAAAACATATTTCACTATGAATTAGTTCGGTGAAACTTTTAATTAAAAAAAAGAAGTTTAGTTTTGAAATAGATCACATGAGTTAACAATATTATGTAGTTCGCTACAAAATACATCTTATAACTCTTCTTAATTCAATCGCTCGCAGTACGATATAGAATACGATAATTCAATATTCAATACAATATTTGGTATAATAATCGGTTACAAATCTCGCGCAATATTAATAAAACAAGAAAAGGAATTCAGAAAGTATATGTTATATATACTATATGTTATATATATATATATATATACTATATGTTATATATATATATATATATATATATATATATATATATATATATATATATATGTTATATAACATATACTTTCTGAATTCCTTTTCTTGTTTTATTAATATTGCGTGAGAATTGTAACCGATTATTATACCAAATATTGTATTGAATATTGAATTATCGTATTCTATACCGTACTGCGAGCGATCGAATTAAGAAGAGTTATAAGACGTATTTTGTAGCGAACTACATAAGATTGTTAACTCATGTGATCTATTTAAAAACTAAACTTCTTTTTTTTAATTAAAAGCTTCACCGAACTAATTCATAGTGAAATATGTTTTAAACAAATGAAATAATTCGAAACATAATATGCGAGCGATACGTGATAATAGACCGGTGCAAATGAATGGAATATCATACGTCCGGTCAAGAGATAGACAATGGATATATATATATATATATATATATATATATATATATATATATATATATGATTGATTTTATTAATTACTATCTATGACAGAACCACCGGACGTGACACATGAAACGATTTTTCTGACTGATATGGGGCACAGCACACACTGCACTGAACCTTCCTCTATCGAATAAACCTTTGTGCAGCTCTAAATGTGCTTTTATAATGTCAAATAACCGAAGCCTGTAATAGCATTCATAGTCCGTTCATGAAGCCAAAGTCTAGAGCAAGCCAATTTTAGTTCAGCTAGTTAGACGAGATGGCGCCTAGTCAGGAGAACTGTCAACGGAGATTCGTAACAACAAAAATATAAAGGGCTTGAAGCCCGTCGGATCTATTAATAGCAATAAAGATATTAATAAAAAGAAAAAAACGTATAATCATAGCAAAACTGAAGCGTGAGACTGATAAATATGTATGTTCATCATTGTTGCCAAATTGGTTTTACGCGCGGAGGTTGGGCACAATTAAAAATACCAGTCACGTGATTACCCTATCCCCATAAGCCACCTGTACAGCTTTATGTCACAAATTGAAGGTAGAATTCAATGCCAGCGCTTTCTATGGAGAAATCGGTTTACTTAGGAAAGTAGCGCGAGTTTAAAAAATGAAGTTTATTTAACCAGAAGTGAAATTTGTGTAATAAATGTAATATAAAATAAACTAAGAATGATTCATGATGTGAAGAGAGAGCGCAAAATTCAATTAAAAATATCTGTAAACATTTTTATTGTTATAGATAAGGGAAAGGTAAATAGGTGTGTATTTCTTACGTTTTAAGAGAAGCATTGAATATGAAATCATACTCATAATAATATTGAAATACATTTATTATTTATGAAACATATTTATATACACTGAAATGTTATATTACTATACTTAATGGTTACATATAATTATATAGTTAAATAAAACAATTAAATACATTAAAATAATATTACTGTGTAATGTCAAGTCAGTTATTCAAGATTCAGTAGTGTGGTTTGCTTGCATTACTCTTGATAACTGTACAGAGAAGAAATGTCAATTTTTATTAAATCTGTAATACTACTTTAAAGCTTAAAAGATTACAGGAAGTCATTCAGGAGAAAACGCACACTAGGAAAAAATATCCGATACATAAAGGAATCACAATTTTATTTCAACATGCAGCGAGCCGAAAAGCAAACAATTCAAGAACATTATCTTAACACACCACAATTAGAAATATAATTATTTCTACGTTTTTATATACATATACAATGAATGTATGAGTACAATTTATTGGTGGGCCCAAACAATAGATCGCGTAAAAAAATGACGCATGTTAGTTCCAGTTATTGCCAAGCCATAGCGTTTCGCTGCCGCATACATGCGTAATTCTATATATGTTTTAAGAATTGTTTTTATTAGTTTCTTAGTGTGACTCATGAATTCATCGACACTGAACATATCTAAATCATGCTGTTCCAAGTCTATAAATAATTTATATTTGTGAATAGCTTCTTCAAAAGCCCGAGTAGCAAGAATGCATGGGAAGTTTCTTTCTACTGGTGGTTTTCATGAATTTATACAGCATGCTTTACGGAAGAGTGATTCAACAGTTAAACAAATGTCTATTACACTTTGCGACGGGATAGTTAAACATCCACGCGTAATTGCTGCTACGTATGACACTGGATTGCTCCGATCTATGTTAATACTTCTATTCACTCTCCCACATGCTGCAAGGCATTCAATACAATTAATTAATTTTTTCTTTTTTAGAGATAGAGGGTTCATTCCGTTTCACGCTTCAAGCGCATGTATCGCATAGAGAAGCGTTCCGTTGCATTCAATGCGCGCATCAGAACTGCATCCGAACGCTCAGATTTCCCTAGATCCCCACCACTTCTCGCGCATTAACATCGCATCAGCTACCACAGCTCAGAAATGAAGCGTTTGATGCGAAGTCGATGCATCAGCGGTTGTTAGCGGCAATTTCAAAAAATTTGAAATTTGATGTGAAGCTGTGCACGAGAAAACACGCATCATGCGCATTAACGAAACGGAACGATGTCAATGCGCGCATCGCATTGAAAGCGATCTATGCGCTTGACGCGTGAAACGGAATGAACCCAGAATCACCCATCTCGCTATGTAACCAACCGCCTGCTGAGAAAACTCGCTTATGTGCAAAGTTTGCATCCATGATTTTAAAAATTCACTGATTTCCGTTATGATGGACATATCTCTTGAATCAGTTCTCTGTATCTCGATCGTCAATTGTTCATAACAAAATTTAATGTTATCGGCGCACTGGTTCGATCAATTAGAACAATAAGCAAGTTTGGAAAAATATTACATGAAATTAAATTCGACGTTTCGGTCTCAGTTCAGACCATCTTCAAGAATAGAACATTTCAGTATTGCGTCTGTAAGAGTTAATCAAAGACAATTTGTAAAACGTGATTTATATAAGCAGAAACTTGAATTCAGAAAACAAAGTGTACAAAAACTTACATGCTTATAAAAGTATTAATTAAAATTTTTAAAGAATACGGAACAACATGTTGGTTCCATGCCGGTGACATGTGGACTGAGCAAATCTTATAGATTTGAAACGAGAACGAATCAACGAACATAGATCTATGTATTGGCCAATCAATAGATGGCGGCAAATATGAATCCTTTTATAACCTCGCTACAACTGAACTGCATTTGTTTAAATACCAATATGAAAATGGTAACAAAATAATAATCGACATTCAAATTGCTTTATGTTGAGAAAAAACAAAAATACTTTAATTTGGAAAGTGATTCATCATAAAACATTACTGGTTCAGTAATGTTGCGTAGTATTCATGTATCAAAGGTGTTTCATACCTAAGATTTACGCTTTGGTGTTTAATCATGTGAATCGTTTCCAATAGTATTCTACGTTGTAAATTAGATTCTTTATCAATTATTTTTATATTCTCAAAATCAAAAGCATGATCAAACTCTAGTGAATGTCTCGTCAAAGCAGTATGTTGTGTTGGAGATAAAAAGATGTTTCGTTTGTGTTCTCTTATTCTGTTTTCTAAATGTCTACTTGTTTGTCCAATGTAAGATTGGTCACACCCTTTGCGGTTATAAAAGGATTCATATTTCTCGCCATCTATTGATTGGCCAATACATAGATCTATGTTCGTTGATTCGTTCTCGTTTCAAATCTATAAGATTTGCTCAGTCCACATGTCACCGGTATGGAACCAACATGTTGTTCCGCATTCTTTAAAAGTTTAAATTAATACTTTTATAAGCATGTAAGTTTTTGTACACTTTGTTTTCTGAATTCAAGTTTCTGCTTATATAAATCACGTTTTACAAATTGTCTTTGATTAACTCTTACAGACGCAATACTGAAATGTTCTATTCTTGAAGATGGTCTGAACTGAGACCGAAACTCGAATTTAATTTCATGTAATATTTTTGCAAACTTGCTTATTGTTCTAATTGATCGAACCAGTGCGCCGATAACATTAAATTTAGTTATCTCTTGAATTATCAGTGAGTCCATATTTCTCTACTGTTCTTAAATTGTGGGTTTCATTATATACGTTAATATCATACCTATCAATGCGTTTTTCTTTAATGCACTGGAAGAAACGTTCAATATTCTAGTATTATCCAATGTCTGTACGTTTCCGGTGCTAATCTTGATATCGTGCCTGACTGGCAATCTTTTATATGCACTGACAAATTGTGACGCGATCGGGTTGGAGCACCACCCACTTCTGCCTCTTATGGCGCAAAAAAATAGTTGCAAGTGATCTTGACTAGTTTTCTATGTCAACAAGTATTTTATTTTTGAATCTTCCGGTCTTACGTAGGTATCAAAAATATTAAATACAGATAAACCAGCAGTGAAGAGGCCTACGAAGCCGGATTTTCGTCTCGAAAGAAAAATGGGCGTACCATCTACTTGTTTTAATTTTAACAAATATGTAAATTCTGAAATTAACCTCCGGCGCCAAACGTCTTCATTATTGGGCATTAAAGGACTTTTTAAATGTTTCCCACATGGATTACGTACATTCAAAAAATCAAAAATAGTATCTATGCACCTAATAAATCGTACGGTTATTTCGCAATCTTTGAAACCTGGCAGTTGTAGAACTTGCGAACAAAATAAAATGCTGTCCGCAACACTGGCCCTAAGTATTTGCGCCGCTAGTGACACTTTCATGACCATTTTGCGATACTCTGTACAGGGTGTTCGACTACAGGTGGGAGAAAATTTAAGGGTTGGTTCTTAACGATCATATAAGACGAAAATGAAGAATAAAAAAATTGCGATTTCGGCTTCGTTATTTAGCTATTAACAATTAAATATCAACAACGCGTCTAACAAAAGTGTACGTTGTGTACGTCAAAGAGTTCAATATTGTCCAACGATTTGTTAAACATTTTCACCTCGCTGGGGCCCCAAATAAGAGCCAAGGTATGTATGCATCTGTCACTTGATACGTGACTGTCGCGTTGTTAATATCTAAATAACGAAGCCGAAATCGCAATTTTTTTATTCTTCATTTTCGCCTTATATCATCGTTAAGAACCAACCCTTAAATTTTCTCTCACCTGTAGTCAAACACCCTGTATGTTTAGTTGGTAGGCGATTGCCGAGAAATAGACCCTCAGTTCCCTGCAGCAACGCGAGTGAGCGGATGTATCGCCATTCTACTTTTTTATCATCGCCATCAATTAACGTGCCATATTCCCCCAAACAATTCCGCACATTTTTGAGCATGTGGCATGCGTAAAAAATAACGTTAATATTTGGTTCCCACAAAACAGGATGAGGGAAGTAAACCTCAAACATTTTTAATAAATTTGATGTTTCTATCTTTTCGGACACATGCATAACTGCGCCTAGCAACTCAACCGCAGCAAAATTACCGGACGGACCATTTAGAGTTAGGCAACACACGGTTACGCCCGCCCTTTGCAAACGAATTAAACTCTCGCGCACTATGTTTGCTTTCGTTTCGCCATTTAATGAATCTACTAAGAAATAGCCGATTGGTAATTGTCAAGAACAGGAGTGGCTGAGGCACGTATGGGCGGCCCTGAGAATGCAAAAAGCGGGTCCTTGGCGAGCTAAAATGCGTGAAGAAAAGAAAATAGGAAAAAGGGGGGACACTTACAACATCTAGTGTCCCCGGACCTGGGAGTTCTCTATCTCCCAAATCCCACAAAAAAAAGCCGATTGGCAATTTCCAGCTGCCAAGTAATGGTACCACCATTGTGACAAACGCATGTTTTGTCTCTAATAAATCATCCCCATCGATGATGCCAACACCAAAATCAACGTGGCCACATAGTTCCAAGGTAGTATTTTCGAGAGCCGAAAGATTATAAAATGCATTCTCAGGCAAAAGCATCCTTTCCCTCAACCCTTTCGTTACTTCTTTCAAGGAATGTATCTTTACTCTTAGATGTTTCACCTATCGTTTCAACATCCTGTTACATTCTTGGGTTGATTTTAGTCTTCTCTGGATACTATTTAATTTCTTCAGAGTACTCCTCGGGGTATTCGCATAGTGGTGGTCGTGACGTATGTTCACTGGCATGGGCTGGAACTCCATTACATTCATTCTTGATGTACTCGGCTGGAGATAAATCTCTTCATCAACTGCAATAAAAAATAATGTCACAAAAATTGTTATAATACGGAAAAATTGTCAACCTTATCACTTAAATAATATATGTGATAAAACGAAAAACTATAATTGAAACTTATTTGAACATACAAATCTCTCCGCTAGTTGTAGGGGATTCATTGGACTCTACACGCATATCCGCTTTTGAGATTTCCGCTTTTGTTGCAGTAGATTCATTAATATCTGAAATCGAAGTACATATTCTAATTTAATATATATATACACATTAAATTACTTTAATATATTATAAATCAATGAAGACACAGTTACTTACTTCCATGATTACTTTCCACCAAAATATTGGTATGTTTTTGAGACACTTCCTGGTGTGTCGAAATAGTTGGTATAGATCTCAGTTTTAAACATTTCCTGTTGTAAAATATATTAAAACAGTCTTCAGAAAAATGATCCGAACACAAGAAAGTATGCTTTGGAGACACTCAATTTTCCCGACCTATTATTTTGAGCTATTGTTTGCATAGTGCTGCATCTCGTGGAAATCTGTGTTTTATCATATAAAAATTAGCACTATTGAAAATTGAAAATAAATTATATTATCTGTACAAACCTGTAGACAGCTGCCTTTTTTTGTTGTTGCTCAAATTTCCGCAATAAACGCATTTACCCATCGTTATACTGTAATAAAACGGAGTATAATCAAAATCACATAAATGCTAAGCTACTTGTAATACTTTGTGTTCCATTATTTTCTGCTTTCTAATATTAAATCATAAAGATAGTAACATACCTGATAAGTTGTAAACGCCACAAAATCCAGAACAAACAATGAATATACGCTCGTCAAATACACCAAAAAGCACCCGAACACGGCACGCTATGAACTGAAATGGAGTCGATGGCGTCCACGATGTCCACGATGGCGTCCACGATGTCCACGATGGCGTCTAATAACACGTCCGAAAGCAGCGTTACCCAGCGTTACCTAAAGGGACGCAAACACGTGGCAAAGTATTGAGGATCACGGAGGTGAAGAGGAGTACGGGGGATACAGTACAGCGGTCTCTCCCTAGTTCCGGTTGCTCCCTAGCATCCAGTTCTGCCATAGATTTATAGAAGTAAGGACTTTCAATTTGTGACATGGAAAATTTCGGACACCCCATCCATAGTATATATCAGTGGATTTAGGGATCCCCGGACGGCTGGACCAAGTCCGCCTGACCGTGAAGTGGAAGGAGCCTGAACGGCCAGACCAAGTCCGCCTAATTCAAGTTTGGAACGTTGGCTCGAACGGCCGGACCAAGTCCACCTAGTTCGAGAGGAAGAAGGATCGATGGCTCTTTCGCGGGTCTAGTTCCCCTGCATCATGTGGCAATGGAGCGGGCGGCCTTATGTCTGGCCGTCCGCTTGTTGCGCAGGGGAGAAACGGACCCAGGCGGGGAGGACAGGATCGAAGTGCTGAAGCTCCAGGCCCGGCAAGAATCGCTGGTCCTATGGCGGTCGGAAATTCTGACAGCCGACATGGGCCAGCCAATAGTCCGGGCCCTCTTGTCCATTCTGGAGGAATGGTGCAAGAGGCGAGTACGGTTCGCCTACAGATCCACCCAAGTGCTAACCGGCCACGGTTGTTTTGGCCGGTACCTGCGGTGGATCCAGAGGGAACCCACCGAACAGTGCCACCACTGCGATGAGGCTTTGGACACGGTGCGGCACACGCTGAAGGAATGTCCGGCGTGGTTGGTGCCGCGCCGTGTCCTAAGATGCGTAATTGGAGGGGACCTTTCGCTGCCGGCTGTGGTCGACCATATGGCCGGTGGCGGAAGTCGTACAAAGCCGTAGTATCCTTCTGCGAGGAGGTTATGGTGCAGAAGGAGACTCCGGAGAGGGAGAGGGAAGCCGACCGCCTCTCCGCCAGGAGTTGGGCCCTCACGATGCGACCTCGTGAGGTTTTCTAGTGGGTATTGTGGTCCTTCTGGCCTCAGGAGTCCCACATAACCCCGCACCCCTCCCAGGAGGCGCGGGGTATCCGTAAAGGGATTTTTCCTCACGTAAAAAAAAGGATCGATGGCTCGGACGGCAGGACCAAGTCCGCCTAGTTCGAGAGGAGGAACGTTAATGGGGTCCGATACACAACTCTCAAACTCGCCGGTGACACGACTCCACGACACACACACGCACTCACACAGACGCCACTCGTCGTAATAGGGGACCGCGAACGTAAGCGAATTTTAGGAGAAAGTGGAGTTCTCTCAGATTACGGTGGTCAACTATAAATTATTTATAGCACCCCGATTCGTTTCATAAATGTTAATTTATACTGGATGACTGTTTGACTGTATACGGCCGACGACTGTTATTACTATAGTCCTCTCAAGTCGTTGTTGGTGAAATTTGTTGTCGGTGAAATCCGCTGTCGGTCAAATTCGTTGTTGGTCCAAATCGTTGTCGGTTAAAGTCGTTATCGGCCAAAGTCGTTGTCGGTTAAATCTGGAATCGGTGAAATGTTGTCGGTGAAAAATGTGTCGACGAAGTCTGTTTCGGTGATTTCCATGAAACCCGTTAGTTTGTACATGAATCATCACTTTTATAGTAGCACTAAAATAAAGGCGATACTTATATATTACGAGGTTGGCGATATTTAATGTATTGAAGGACTTCTTACCCTTCCTGCTCAACCAACTATATGTTAACGCCAAATTGTTCGTAATTAGCGTCGACAGAACCCTTTTTACAAATTGATAGAAGTTCTCGCCGACTATTTTGTGTAATTCCTGAACCTAAAATAAGAAGTTCTTAATATTACATTCTGTTAACTAAATCAAAATGAAAGATCAATTTCAGTTACATTAAGTTAATTTACTTCATCAATAAACTTTACTTACGCCATCTTGGACTTCCTCGCCGCTATTTAAGATGTTCTCAAAAATAGAGGTCTCCTCTTCCGTTTTCAGCGGTGGAAATCTCGGCAATAACGGGACCCGATGATCTCCTCCGCCTTTGAAGCCGGCAGCCAAAAACACTAACACGAACAAATGATACCAACGATTAAGAACGATTACTGGAGGTACGTGTTTACGCTTCGAAAGAAACGTCGGGAATGAGGAACGCTCAGATCAAAAACAGGAGAGCAATAGTCTCGGCCGCGCTACAATGTAATTGCACGCGCGACCACTAGGTAACCGACACAAACCGACTCCGGCAAACGCTTACCCTATGCTTACTTTAACACGCTCTTAAATCTACGACATATATTTTTATTTACACAGAAAGTGAGGAAGTAGTTCATCTTTTTAACTTACATCCCATCAATGAATTTTTTAACTTCCGGTAAATAAATAAAAAGCGATATGAATTATTTCTCCCATCCACATATTATGTGGATTATTCTTCTTTTAATAGACTTGCTTTTGTTGATCAGCTCAAACATACCATTACTGTCGTACTAAGATGTTACACTAGTAAGTAAACGCTAACGACTTAGTATGACTGTAATGGTTTTTCAGAGTTACTTAAATTCAAATATTTCCTGAACTACTAACTTTTTGACATACATAGGTTAGTACTTTTTTATTACGAATATCCAGCTGCATCGATTGGCGCATTAAAAAATACCTCATTCCATTTAAAAAAATGAAGTTGATCTTCATATGTCCTTTATGTGTCCACCTACAAAAAAGCTACTAACATCAGATTAATGCCCCCTCGGAACCATGCAAGTTCCATCTGATGCATCTCTTTCTAACACAAATAGCAGCCGCGTTATTCAGGTGTTCCGTTTCTGCGGACTCACCCTGTATATATACAGGGTGTTCCAAAATAAGTGTAACTCCCGGAAATGGGAGGTTCCGTGGGTCATTTGAAGCGACATTTTCCGTTACAAAAATGGTGTCCGCGGATTTGTTTAGGAGTTATTATCGAAAAACACGAACCAAACAGAGCATGGCAATAGCGAACGGAGTCCGACTCGGCGACAGGTCCCGCTTAACGTGATGTCGCTATTGGCTGAACCAGAATCGATCTGCTGTAGCCGCGCTCTGATTGGTCCGTGTTTTTCGTTAGTAAATCCTAAACAAAGCCGCGGACGCCATTATTTGTAAAGGAAAATGTCGCTTCAAATGACCCAGGGAACCTCCTATTTCCGGGAGTTATACTTATTTGGAGACACCCTGTATATTTTACATATTTCCTATAATTAAACTTTATTATATAAATACCATTTGTGATTCGAAAAGGAACTGGGACCCTTCCAGTCTCTTATTTTCATACGACCAATCACATACATGTATATACATAATTAACATTTTTGGATCTGTAATACTCCCCGAAAAAGTTGTCTTTAAAACGTTTTGTTTCAGACGTTAAACCAGCGTCCTGAAAAACACGTTTTCAAAATGTTTTATTTTGGACGTAGAACGAATGTCCCGAAAAAGACGTTTTCAAAATGTCTTTTTGTGGACGTAAAACGAATGTCCTGAAAAGATGTTTTCAAAATGTCTTTTTGTGGACGTAAAACGAATGTCCTGAAAAGATGTGTAGAGTTGGTTTGCTTGAATACAGATACTTTATTTGCAAAAGGTACAGAAATGCGCACTTGACGAATACACTCTCTGGACATTACCACACGTATTCATAGAGACATTGTACATAGCGAACTGAGTAACATACAAAAAGAAAGAGTGAACGCATAAGAGCGAGTTGACCTACGTTTTTCACAGATGTCGCGAACATCTATCAAAAACCCCCACTTTCACGACATTTGTGATAAGGTCTTGTAAACTTCCTAATATCTACTACTAGGCTACAGATTTCAATCCAACAATCTTTATACACTCAGCATGTTTAACAGGTTTCAATCCTTTTGTAAGTGCATCCGCTGGATTCTCGTTAGTCGAAATGTATTGCATTTTCATGAGTCCTTCTTGCAGCCTCTCTCTTACTATGTGATAACATATATCAATGTGTTTTGTTCTGGTTTTATCCACTTTACTCTTGGCAAAATCTATCGCTGCCTTGTTGTCACAGAACATTACAAAATCTGAAAAATACTCTGATAAATTCAATTCGTTAAATAACATGTTAACCCAAGCAATTTCTCTCACGCCATATGAGAGAGATATATATTCTGCCTCCATGGTAGAGGTTGATATACATTTTTGTTTCTGCGACCTCCAGTGGACTAGATTACCTGCAACACGCATTATTAATCCTGAAAAAGAATGCCTATCATCTACATCGCTTCCCCAATCTGCATCGCAGAATATTTCTATATTTCTATCCCTGTTACATGTATATTCAATCCCATAATCTCGCGTTTTAATTAAGTATCTAAAAATGTGTTTTACTTGGAGCCAATGTTGCTTACCAGGATTTACATTATACTGTGATAATTTCACTACTGGAAACAATATGTCAGGCCTGGTGCACAATGCCAAATGCATCAGAGACCCAATGGCTTCTCTATAGGGTATTCTAGACATTTCCCTCTTTTGATTCTCAGTCTTAGGACAATCGTCCTTAGATAATTTGATTCCTGGTTCTAATGGCGTCGTAACACCACGACAATCGTCCATGCCGTAACGTTTCAAAATTGAGTCTACATACGCCTTTTGCGATAGCTTCATCTTACCTTGTTTATCTCGATTCACTTTTACTCCCAATATAAAGCTGACCTCTCCCAGATCTTTGATATCATACTTTTGCGAAATCTTTTTGACTAATTCATTAATGTATCTTGTTTCACGTAAAAAAATCATTATGTCATCGACGTAAACTACTAATATTGCATCTTCCCCTAGTTTGTATACACAACTCGATGACTTCAGTCTCTGAAGTCCACAGCTCGTGAGGAAGTTGTCCAATTCTTCATTCCAGTTTCGACTGGCTTGCTTGAGTCCATAGATTGGTCGTTTTAATTTTGCTACCTTGCCTTCTTTTTCGTATAATGGCGGCAACTTCATATAAATTTCTTCTTCCAGTTGTCCATAAAGAAATGCATTTTTCACGTCGATATGTCTTGTCTTCCACTGCAATGTTGTTGATAAGGCTAATAATAATCTTATCGTTGAGAAGTTCGCGACCGGCGAGTACGTTTCAACGTAGTCTTCTCCCTTTTCTTGACCAAACCCTTGTGCAACTAATCTGGCTTTGAACCTAGTCGGTTTTCCATTTGAGTCTGTCTTCAGCTTGAAAACCCACTTGCATCCGATGGACCTTTTATTCTCTGGTAGATTCGTGATAATCCAGGTTTTTCTGGTTTCCAAACTATTCATTTCTTCTGTGATAGCTTGTTTCCAGAATTCCGCTTCAGGTGAGGATAATGCCTCATCTATACTATCTGGCTCTATTATTTCTAATAGGTTTGCTTCGACTTCCATCGATTCTATATCCATCACTTCGGTGTCTTCTTGTTCACCTTTGCTTAGTTTTTGTTTTCCTTTTGTTCTATAGGGATTATTCACCATCTTCGGTGGTTTACATTTCCGAGGCAAGTACTTTCTAGCTTCTTCTGCCCCCACTGTCTCATTGGTTTCTTCTGGTTTTTCCAAATTCTCATCTTGTGGTTGCGATTCCATTTCAATTTCTTCTTCACGTGAGTTTGTAGTCAGCGCATCGGTAAGATCCTCGGACCATACATCTTCATATGTCTGTTGCAATTTGTCTGTCTTGTTGAACCAATCATGTCCATTTATAGTTTCACAGAATCTCACATGTTTGGTTGTAATGACATCTCTCTTCTCTGGACACCATAATCTGTATCCTCGCGTATTCGTTGCGTAACCGACCAATATGCACGGCAGTGCTCTCCCATCTAGTTTCTTTGTGCCCTGTTTTGGCAATTTTGCATAGGCCAGGCAACCATATATTTTTAAGTGTCCTATGCTAGGTGCATGATTTATCCACATTCCCAGTGGCGTTTCGTTTTCAGTCTTTGAATTGCTTACTCTATTCCTGACATAAGCCGCTGTTGTCACAGCCTCAGCCCAAAACCTCTTCGGCAGTCTTGATGAATGTAACATGGATCTGGTTAAATCCAATAATGTTCGGTTCGCTCTTTCTGCTACACCGTTCATTTGAGGTGTTTCAACATTGCTTCTTTCATGCTTGATTCCCATTTTCTTGAAATAGTCTGTTATCTCTTTATTACAATATTCAAGGCCATTGTCAGTTCTGAATCTTCGTACCTTTTTACCTGTTTGTCTCTCCAATCTAGCTATGTATTCTTGTATACATTGTTTCACTTCGTCCTTTGATTTTATACTTTGCACGTGTATTCTACGAGAGTAATCATCAATGATAGTAATGAAGTATTTACTTCCACCTATAGATGGCACTGGCATTGGTCCACATAGGTCGGAATGAATCAGATCACCAATGTCTCTTGACTGTCTAATAGTTATTGGCTTACAAGCTGCTTTGGTCAACTTTCCAGTACAACATGCATCGCATGCTTCATTTTGCACGGTGGCATCTTCAAATCCAATTACCTTTTGCAATTGGAATGTTTTCTTGATGGTCTCGTTATTGATATGGCAAAATCTCTCATGCCAAAGTTTTTTGTGTTCAATATTCACTGCATGTGATTCCAAAATGTTATCATGATCGCTTTGCATCTCTGTCTCCACTATGTATAGATCATCTTTCCTATTTGCTATACACAGCACTCTTTTTGTATTCACATTTCTTATCTTTATGACACCGTCTCTTACTAACATCTCGTGTCCTTTCTTTTCAATTTGTGAGACAGACATCAAATTCTTCCTCACATCTGGTACGTAGTACACATTTTCTAGCGTTATTTTTCTTGTAAATCTTCCCACTTTCATATTTAATATTATAGTTCCTACACCTTTAGCTTGTAGCAAAGCTCCAGCTTGCTTCTGCGGATTGGCAGCAGTGTTGACCATCTCTATATTTAATTTTTTGAATGATACAAACCAATCCCTTCGATTGCTAACGTGGTGTGTGCAGCCACTATCCAAAAGCCATGTGGAATCCATGTCAACATTATTCATTGACAATAAAAATGCTCCATCCGCCTTGGATTTGGTGTGGCCGGTCTTTCGCTCCTTGTAGGATTTTGTGAAACAATTATTGGCAATATGGCCTGCCTTATTACATTTATAGCAAATAATTCTCTTGCCTTTATCTCTAGTAAGATCGTTGAATGGCTTCCTGTCGAACTTCTTTGATATGTGTAATGCTTCTTTGTGTCCATCGACGGGTTCTTCTTGTCTGGAACGCCGTCTCTCAAATTCAGCAAGCAGCACCCTGCTTATCTCTGCAGAATTGAATTTTTCGTCAGGTAGGCTTGCTAGAGACATGTTTAGACTTTCATAGCTTTCTGGTAAGCCAGCCAACAATGCATATGCCAGATCCTCATCCTTGGGTCCTGCTCCTGCTTCTCTTAGATTATTAGCTGCAATTCTTGCCCTCGACACATATGACGACATATTTTCATCTATTTTCATTTTCAAATGATAAAATTCCTTTTTTAATATCATTATACGTACCCTCGATTTTGGTTCATAAACTTGTTCGAGTTTCAACCACGCATCATGCGCCGTACACGAGTCCTCGATGTGAATTTGTTGGTTTGCATCCACGTGCAGACCTATTAACGCTAAGGCTTTGTCGTCGTTTGTTGCATGTGCTTGCCTACGTTCTGCCGTATCATCCGTTGACCGTTCTAACTTCCCCAGGGCATAATCCAGCAATCCTCTTGCTTTCAGCAGCCATCGCATCTCAATTTTCCATGTCCGATAATTGCTCTCGGACAGTTTACTAATATGAAATTCATTTCTTGGTACGTCGACACTCATCTTGTACATCCACGTTTCGCACGTGGCCGTTTATAGGTTATGTTGCACTTTTCAAACACTTCTGAATAAATTCTGGCAGTATCTTAGCGTACTCTGGGCGTATTCTGGGCCCATAACCATTGTAGAGTTGGTTTGCCTGAATACAGATACTTTATTTGCAAAAGGTACAGAAATGCGCACTTGACGAATACACTCTCTGGACATTACCACACGTGTTCATAGAGACATTGTACATAGCGAACTGAGTAACATACAAAAAGAAAGAGTGAACGCATAAGAGCGAGTTGACCTACGTTTTTCACAGATGTCGCGAACATCTATCAAGATGTTTTCAAGACATTTTTAACACGTCTTTCCAGGGCGTAGGACGTTTAGACCTGAAATGGACGTAAAATGGACATTTTGAAGACGTTCTGTGCTATCTGAAAGGTTTCACGGAATTAACGGTAGCTACTTGAATGTTTTAGGAAAGACGCGAACCACAATTATTTATAATGAAGGAAAATATTACGTTACGTTGAGAATTGTACCTGATGAAACGATGAAAAACCCTTTAGTTGTAGGCCACGATTTCATGAAAATAGCCAAATTATCGTTGAGTAGAGAGGAAACAGTACAACGCGACGATATAACTGACATTATGAACATTGAGGTAGATCAGAGTAACGCGTGCATCAGTGCCAACGACATGCGTTTCGACGAGAGCCTTTTGACTGAGGTAACGACACGAGCACGGGAATTATTTAATAAAACGTATATTAACGCACAGAGACCAGTGGAACCAAGCGTAGAAAACACGATGAAATTAACGGTTACGAGCGACAAACTCTTTTCATTTTCATCTCGTAGATTATCGTATGACGAGAAAAATAAATTGCGGTGAATCCTCGACGAATTGTTAAACAGCGGGATAATTAGGGAGAGCACATTCGAATACGCCTCTCCTATCGTTCTGACGAAGAAAAAGAACGGAGAAATTAGAATGTGCGTAGATTTCCGTACGTTGAATAAAATCACGGTACGCGATAACTTTTCTCTGCCATTGATCGAAAACCAATTAGATCTACTGAAAGGGAAAACTATTTCACGACGCTCGATTTGAAAGATGGATTTTTACATGTTAAGATGGACGAAGGATCGGTTAAATTTACATCTTTCGTAACGCCTTTAGGACAATACGAATACACGAGGATGCCATTCGGGTTAAAAGGCGCGCATCTTAAATTCTAACGCTACAATGAGGGCGAAATATTTGTTTATTTGGACGATTTTCTCATCGCGACAGAGACGATAGAACACCATATTGAAGTCCTCGGGAAGTATTTAAACTACTTACAACGAATCCTTTGAATTTATGGTTCGATAAATGCAGGTTTCTCCAAACAAACCTCGATTGTTTGTGTTACACGGTAACGAACGAAGGAATAAAGTCGACGAAACGAGGACTCGAGGCGGTGAAGAAATTCCCTCTTCCGTGAAACGTTCAAGAGGTACAGGGATTTTTGGACCTGTGTTCGTATTTTCGGAAATTTGTTGAGGGGTTTTCCATTCTCGCGAAGCCTTTATGTGATCAGACGAGGAAGGACGCGTAGTTTCGTTTAGGAGAGAACGAAAAACAAGTGTTCGAAACGCTTAAGAGTCGATTGTTAAGCGCGCCGATATCAAGTATTTATTCTCTGTTAGATGAGATCGAGTTGCATTGTGATGCGAACGCGTCGGGGTTCGGCGCTATCCTATTACAAAGGAAAGCCAATAAAAAACTGCATCCAGTTTTTTATTTTTCTAAACGGACGACTGAGATTGAATCGCGCTATCACAGTTTCGAGTTAGAAACGCTAGCATTCGTTTCTGCTCTCCGCCGATTCTTAAAGATTGCCAAGCTTTTAGTCTAACCCTAAATAAAAAAGAGACCAATCCTCGAATTGCACGTTGGGTGCTTGAAATGCAAAATTACGACTATGTGCTAGAGCATAAGACCGGCTCGTGTATGCTCCACGTAGACTCGCTAAGTCGTCAGGTTTTTGTGATTGAAGACAATTCATTCGATAGAAATTTAGCGCTATACCACTACGACGATAAAGATATCAAGAAAATCCGTACGGAGCCAGAAACCTCGGAAAGTAAATTGTACGATATAAGGAACGGTCTTGTGTATCGGAAGCTTCCGGGTAAAATTTTGTTTTTCGTACCGAGCAATTTGGAATCGAGCATTATGTATATGCATTATGTACCCCAACGAGATGGGTCACGTCGGAATTGAGAAAACGACGCGGAACATTGCGGATAGTTATTGTTTCCCAGATATGAAGTCGAAGACCGAGAAACACATTCGCGGCTGTTTGAAATGTAATGCGTATACGCCAAGCTACGGAAGGTTGGAAGATACCTTGTACTGAATACTGAAGGGGAATGCACCTTTTGATACGCTGCACATTCATCATTTAGCTCCTGTCTCGAGATCGCACAAATCGCGTTACAATTATTATATTTGTTGTAGTCGACGCGTTCACAAAGTATATAAAAATGTATCCCACTAAAACAACGAACACCGCCGATCTTATAAAATGTTTAAAGTCGTATTTCGTGCATTACAGTCGACCATTGAGTATCGTTTCGGACCGAGGAAGTTGTTTTACGTCTCGTGAATTCGACGAGTTTACACAAGAATATAATATATGACATGTTATGTGTAGGGACACACATGGGTGTGTCAGGGCGTCTGTGTACGCGGCGGCACAACGCGGCGGCGGCACGCCGTCTCTGTACGCGACATAGTTGCCGACCAAAGGATCCGATCGCTTCAGCGAAACGACCGTCGATCCCGTCGTCGGGGTGCGGACACCATCAAAACCCCATCTCAAAAACCCTAAATCTTGGTCGATTTAGGCTGCTAACATTTAGTATAAAAGAGTTAAAACATCCAGAGAGTTAGACTAAAAACCAGCATTCGGACTTAGGGAAGAGGATTCCTCTCTGGCCTTACTCATGGGAGGAAGGATTGACTCCCCAAATGTTGAGCGTCGATCGTCGTAAGAAGTTTTTCAAAAGCATAATGACAAGCATAGCTGCTTATTCCATGTAGGAAGTTATTTGAAAGTTTTCTTGCGCTAATAGTGCAGTCGCCAGGTACTTTTACCTGGAAAGTATTCCGAACTCAATGAAATTTTGACACGTCATTTAGGGGTACTCTGGGGTGTCGTATCCGAGTTTTCGACCTCGAGGACCCTGTGCTAACTTGGGGAGGGGGTAAAAACCACGATTTTTATTACCTTTTTCTGGTTTTTCGCTTATTACTCAAAAACTATGGGCCCTAAGAACTTTTTGTTTTCATTTTTGGAAAGAGCATTAAATTTCCTTCAAATTTCACTGTTCAAACGTATTTTTACAGAGCAAATTATACTGTCCAACAACAAAAATGTTTCCATGTAACTATTGGGTGTATCTTATACAGTTTTTAGCACTGATTCCAAATCTGGCCTTAATTTTTCTCCTACGCGTACAGTTTTCGAGAAATTTGAGTTTGGAAAAAAACATGTTTTTCGACTTTGAACAAATATTGTAATGTTATTATATAAGATATTGTATTGTTCTTTACAGCAAAAGATTCTCTAGACTATCCCGAATCCAGCGATGTGTAATAGTAATATGTTATGATTGTTTAAACATGTTTAATATATCATTAAAGACGAAGGGAGTACCCCTAAATGACGTGTCAAAATTTCATTAAGTTCTGAATACTTTTCAGATAGACGCCCTTTTTTCGACCTGGCGAATGGACTTTCAGGATCGAAAAAACGTCGATGTTGGAAAGTTGAAAGGGTGGTTTCACAAGATGAAAGTCTGCCCTATCGCGTGGTGTAATTAGATTTTCCGCTGAACCCTTATGAATTTACAAATATCCTCAAAAATGTGTACAAAAGTGACGTTTCTTCGTCTTTAATGATATATTAAACATGTTTAAACAATCACAACATATTACTATTACGCATCGCTGGATTCGGGATAGTCTAGAGAATCTTTTGCTGTAAAGAACAATACAATATCTTATATAATAAAATTACAATATTTGTTCAAAGTCGAAAAACATGTTTTTTTTTCAAACTCAAATTTCTCGAAAACTGTGCGTGTAGGAGAAAAATTAAGGCCAGATTCGGAATCAGTGCTAAAAACTGTATAAGATACACCCAATAGTTACATGGAAACATTTTTGTTGTTGGACAGTATAATTTGCGCTGTCCTTTCCTATATTCGTCAGTTGCCACATAATTTCCTAATTTTGAACGCCTGCCTCTCGGTGCCTATTGGGCCGAACAATACGTTTGAACAGTGAAATTTGAAGGAAATTTAATGCTCTTTCCAAAAATGAAAACAAAAAGTTCTTAGAGCCCATAGTTTTTGAGTAATAAGCGAAAAACCAAAACAAGGTAATAAAAATCGTGGTTTTTACCCCCTCCCCAAGTTAGCACAGGGTCCTCGAGGTCGAAAACTCAGATACGACACCCCAGAGTACCCCTAAATGACGTGTCAAATGGTATAGCAGGATAAGCATGGGCCAGCGGCCCCCGCTTCGATTTTCCTGATTTCTGTCTTAAAACATAGTTTTAGGTCTAAAACAACATTGTGTAAAATTTCAAATGTCTACCCCCACCGATAAGGGTGATATTGGGGTAAATTCCCCCGCACTTAAATGCAATTTACTACAAAACGCGAAAAGATATCGACATGGGATAAACGGCAAACAAAAGATATAGATACACTCTACATTTCAGATTTTTTTCAGAATTTTTTGCTAATTATTTATAGTTGAAAATAATTAATTAATTTTTTGGGAATTTTTTTAACTATCTTCCCCTGGGTTGACACCTACCAAAAAATTCTAAAATATTGCTATGATACTAACCTATTTTGTAAAAAAATCTCAGAAGTGTCCATTTGGTGGAACAGTGTCAAAAAAAATAAAGTATGCCGGCGAACGCCCGGTTTGATCAGTAACGGCGCAGCGACCGAATTCCCTTGCGGTGGCTAGTGATGGGAGCGAACGGGAAGTCTGCGCGTGTACGGAAATGCTGATACATGTAAACATGCGACTAAATCTTCTAATATATGATTACAGTGGGAAGTCTAAACAATTATTTTTTAGGAAATAGCTTACATTGAAGAAGAAAAATACGTGTAAAGCTAGTTTGTTGCTGTCAAGTAAAAGAATGAAGAAGCTTCTCACAAGTATGTTGTGTGGTCACGGTGTTAGAGGTTCTGCTCGATGCTACGGAGGGCTCGAGTTCGAATCCTCCTCAACTCAACTTTTTTTTTATATGCATTTATAAACTAAACGATTTTTATTGTTTGCACTTCAATATTCTACAAATCAAACATAATTATTAATTTGTAATTATCATATAGATTCAAATGTTTTATATGTTTCTAATTTTGCGGAAATATAAATCAAGTTTTTATTATTTACACCTATACAATGGTTTTATTCTTTTTCTTTTTACTCCTCATTACTTTACTATAATGCAATATGCTGCTGCGTATTTCTGCGCTCAAATTCTGAACACTGAAATAATAATATCTCGCGCATGTACCAAGTTCGCGATGGGAAGATTGCGTAACAACAATGATTTTTTTTTTATTATTGCAATCCAGCTGATGAAGGGAACCGCACTCATTCTGATTAGAGCTGTGACTTATGAGATACCCGGGTACCCGAGTTACCCGTGAGATACCCGGGTAAACAAAAATTACTCGGGTACCCGGGTACTCGGGTAAACAGCGTTACCCGGATACCCGAGTATTCGGGTAAACAAAAATTACCCGAGTACCCGGGTATCTCATAAATTGACTGCGTATCTTTATGCAAAATAAAAATCGTTTGCATCGTTTACAAAGCAATTCGTGTGTTTTTAGGGGGAATAATTAAAAAGTCAATTATTTAATTATGAAATTAGGCATTTTTATTTTTATGTAAAAATGCCAACAAGTCTACATTTTCCAGCAATAGACACGTACGTTTCGAAGTAACGATATTGCCAGCTGTGGAAAATAGTCTCTCAGAGTAACCAGTTGTGAGACCTCATGAGATACTCGGGTACCCGGGGACACGACTGTTTTATGAGATACCCGGGTAGTTTTGCTCTACCCGGGTAGTTTTGCTCTACCCGGGTATCTCATGGGTACTCGGATACCCGAGTATCTCATATACCCGGGTAAAAGTTCGAGCTCTAATTCTGATCGTGTCTAACCAAACGAATGATCGTGTTACCAGATAACATTGTAACGTCGGTTAGCGATCAAGGAATATGCCGACTTTGCAGCATATTCTAAGGCGGCATGCCGCGAAATGCGCGAACCGCGAAACGCGAGAACTCATTCGATTGTTACGTTGCCAGGATCGTTCGAAGACCAGAAAACGTAGCGTTCAGTTGTTTAGTTTCTAGCAGCTAACTGTTCAGTTATACGAAGTGTTATACGGAGTGTCATACGAAGTATCCTACGTGAATAGATATAAGTAGATTTTTCCCTCTATGTGTTAGATTAGTGTGTTGTGACATGTCTCAAAATAACACTTGTGTTATTTGTAATGTGTCAATCAAGAAGTTCATGGGGAAAGTGAAGCGATGTATTACAGAGGCTGATATCAGGAGATACCAGGCCTTCTGTAATAATACGGTAAGTATTGATTCTATTGTATGTAGCAAATGTAGGTTGATTGTTTACAGGGAACCGGGACCATCAAGGAATGATTCAGAATCCAGTGATTCGATGGATGACAACGTTCAAGACTTGGATTTCTACGTAGAGGAAAGGATCCCAACCGAAGCACAATATGTGAATTTTCCATTCAAACGAGTGAAATCGACGCACAAATATTGTACTGTTTGTAATGCAGGTAATTATTTTTATATGAATATACTACATGTGTACTTACTTAGGTGATACTCTACGATTTAAAAAAAATATGTTTCTTTAAAAATTTTTTTCTTGTAACCTATTAACGCAATCTTTTTAATTTATATTACTTATAATCTTTCAGGTAATCGTCTGGTGGTTATACCATTAGAAGCGCGCCTTCAAGTATTTTCAAAACAAAGAATTTTTATACCAAAAGGCAATAGATGTTGCGCAACCCAATCTGTTGAAAAACAGATTTTTCCCAGACATATTGAAGCTTTTTTGCATCCATTCAAATGAAAGCTCTATGGACATTGCAGACGTCGCAGTTTTTATGAACCAGTTGTCAATTGGTGATAATACAACCTTCTTCGATAGAATTGCCAACGAAACATTCACCGAAGAGCAGATGTATGCCTTCACTGGTTTTCACTGGAATAATATTTTGGAAATTAAAGAAATGTTGTCCAGTATGAGACAGACAGAAACGCGAACGGTGACACAGGCTCTTGTAATATTCTTATTTAAACTTAGAAGCGGCAGCTCTAATAAGATGATCAAGAATATATTTGATTTAGAACGAGAGCAATTAGTCTCAGAATATTGCCAACAAATAATTACAGCCTTCGAAAAGGACATCTTACCACACTCCTTTGGACTAAACGCTAGATCAAGGCAGGATCTCATTGATAATGAATCTGCTTATATAGCAAATCAGCTATTTATTCCAAGAGAGGACCAATTGGCACTAATATTTGATGGGACTTATGTTCGCCATCAAAAGAGTGCAAACAATGAATATCAACGAATATCGTTCTCTGGGCATAAGAAAGTTCCGTTATGCAAACCATTTACGATTTGTACGACGAATGGTTATATTGTTGATATAAAAGGCAGATTACCTGTCAAAAAAAAACAGAGTTACACTGAATCTCGCCGTCGAACACGCGCCGTTAATTCCAAATAAATATATTTAACTTTAGCCCTGTCTTGTTAAAGTTACCCTCCAACATATGATAGCAACCGCTTCCCCTCAGGCAAATGGACAGGTAGACCAACACCACGTAGGTGGTGTTGGGTAGACAGATATAACAGCAGAGTTTTGCAGATAATCGCTAAATTGACGAGTGAGCGTGGTGTAGTATGACAATGCATTGCAAGAAGTTGAATTTGCATGCAATAATACTGTTTGTAGGTGTTTCGGCTTGAACGATGTTCGAGAGCCTGATGCCGGGACCACTCAGTATTGAGCACTGAGGACGTGGTTAAGGTTGGAGGCGAGAAAGTTGAGCTCCCGTTTTGTCTAACACAACACTTTATTAAACACAGTCACGAAAAATGATGTAAACCGAACACGGAAAGACAATAACTTTACGTAAAGAGCGACGATGTCGCGAGAAGGTTAGAGTTGCAAACGAGAGTTGCGATAATTAAGCGGTACTTTTGCTACATGCAAGCGAGAGCTGCAAGATCGTAACGAACAATGAGTCGTTCGCGCGCACGGTAACGCACGATCTACTGAACCGGTTGAAATCGCTCTAGTTTGATTGGTGAATTCGGTTTCACCTTTGTTAGTGATTCAAACGGAGGTGTTCGACGTTGGTGACTTCTATGCGGACAAAACCACTGTTTTTGCAGGTCGCGCGCTCGTGATGCGAAAACAATAAGAAACTGATCACCAACGATCGAAGCACCTTCATTTGAATCGCTGGCGGTTATGCCAATACCGAACAGTAGGTCTACCGACAAGAGTCCGAGTATGTTACTGTTTAGTATGCAACAGCGTGGTGAAGTAATAGATGGCTTGCGTGATATGTTGGAAATCAGTGGAAAGATTAGTGTTTCCCATGATTTGAACAGGCTCCGAAAAGAAGCTAGTGAACGGATTCGAAAAAATCAGGAGTCACAAAAACGCACTTTCGATAAAAGACATAAGGTTCCGAATAAATATAGGGTTGGAGATAAGGTGCTTATCAAGAATTACGACTGCACCCCAGGAGTATCAACGAAAATGGTTCCGCGGTTTAAAGTACCGTACGAGATCGATCGTGTATTGCGAAACGGTCAATACCTTATCAAAGATATAGAAGGGTTCCAGTTGTCGCAAACACCCTACCATGGGATATGGGAAGCCGCCAACATGCGACCGTTGCCGTAGATGTAGGTATTTAACATTATATTTTTAGATATGTAGGTGTATTATGTTCATGTTTGGATTTGTTTTACTTTGCACTTATAAGCTGTTGTTCAAGTTGCGCCACCCGGTATATTGTAAATGTTATTTACAAGCGGTTCGTTGCCAACGATAAACGAACGTCAAAAACGAAGCGATCGTCGAAAACAAAACGAACAACAAACAGTCTCGTCAGGTCCGTCGCCGGAAAAAGACGTTTAAATAAAATTGATTCATTCTTATCAAATTTATTGTTTTAATCCCGACTATCTCTTACAAACTTGACATCATCATCGATGATTGCTGTCTCCTTAAACGAAGATCCGACAAGACGGTCCCGATCCAACTAAAGTAGGACTATTCGCTCCGGTCTAAACATTCTTTAATCATAATTCGCTTTTATAAACAAATGTGTAGTCATACTTAGTCAAAGCTTACGAGTACATAGTATTTACAATTTTTAAGCATCATTATTATTTCTACAAGTGGATATCCGCGTATTCGGCTGCTGACCAGTTCTTGCTACATATTTTGTTAAATAACTCTGTTTTTCGCAAGATTTCGCAATTAAAATTTACATTATATCAAAATATACTATCTTACTAATACAACGCAAAAAATATCCGAAGTGTTTTCTGGTGTTTTTTTTCATCCTCTTCTAAAGATTAGGGGAACCAATAATACTTAATGGTTTCATTTCAGGTTAATTATTAAATAGCGCATAAGTATTACAAAATTTTTGAAGATGAATTATAATTAGCCAACCCTTAGCCATCATTTTCTAAACAGATTATTTCTTACAAACGTCTTTTGTTCATAACACAACGTAAAGCCATCGTTGCTGAGGAAGACGCATCTAGACCGTCAACGACAACATCACAATCCAGAGGTTCGAGCATATTCACCACATCTTCTTCCGCATCGAGGTCAGCATTCAGCATCACCGTAGGACCGACGTCGCCGGTGCAGCTGAACAACAAGATCGTCCTCGACGGTCAAGAAGACAACGACACGCAACACCGTAGGACAAACGTCGCCAGTGAAGCAGTAAACGTAAGTCACACTGTTAAATTCACTACTCCTTGACATTCGTTTTCCTTTCCTTCTCCCTTCCGTGTCATTTCAAACATAATCATGGCGAGCGGAATCAACGTAAATACTGAAAGCGAATTAGTAAGAAAACGAGGGACTGTAAAGGCGAGATTGACGTCGTTTATCAAATTCTTGAGTGAATTCGGTGAATCAGGCTCAGGTGACATTCACCAATTACGGCTACGTCTAGCAAAAATGGAACGCGATTTCGAATCATTCGACTTAATACAAGATCAGTAGAGCTTTTAATTCCCGAAGAACAGTATGAATCGCGTCTTGGTGAGCGCATGGAATTTGAGGAATTATATTACACGAACGTTGCGAAAGCTCACAAAATTTTAGAGGCAGTCGATACATCACAACCGTCAAATGTCAATCAAGGTCTTGTTAAGAATATACAATTGCCAGTGACAGTAGACTCCAATCTGCAAATCAAATTACCGACTATGCATCTTCCAAAGTTCAGTGGCTCCTGTACGGAATGGCCAGGTTTCGCTGACTCCTTTCGTTCAGCAGTTCACGACAATACTAACTTTCGCGAAACGCAAAAATTAAGTTATCTTTGGTCTTGTTTAACCGGAAAGGCCGCAGAAAAAATCGAATCTTTAGAGACCACCACCGCGAATTATGCAGTGGCGTGGAACTTTCTAGAAAGTTACTATAACGATCCAGTAATTGTCGTTAATAGTCGAATCCAGTCATTTTTCGAATTGCCCGCATACGTACGTTCCAATACTGCTTCTTTGGGTGAACTTGTTGACCAAGCCAGCAAGCATCACAGGGCCTTACAAGCCCTAAATAAGCCTTTCCAATTTACGCGATCACTTCTAAACTCGACGAGGCGACTCGCATGAAATGGAAAGAGCGGGTCCAGGGAAAAACAGACATGCCAACCATGGAAGAGCTTCTCCAGTTCCTACAAGCGAGGCGAAAAATGATAGAAACAAATGAAAAATCGACTAAACCAGGATTTTCGGATCAATCGCGACCGATAATTACAACGTACAACACAAGACCGTATCAGAAGATTAATGTCGCGTATACCGCGACCCAATCGTTCTGCGCGCTTTGCAAAGAAAAGCATTACACGGCGTCGTGTTCAAAATTGTTACATATTGAAGTAAACCAAAGGCTGGTGTTGATAAAACAGGCAGGTCTATGCATTAATTGCTTAAGACCTAATCACACGGTCAAAGATTGTCGAGCAGGTTCGTGCAAGCAATGTAATGGAAAACACCATACATTGTTGCACAAAGGACCTGAAGGTGGAATGTCGCAATAGGGAACGAGGATATTGCTCGTCGAGAAAATAATCAGTAGCCACGAGTTGTGGTTAAACTTGAATACTTTATTTCAGCCGGTCAACACGCAGCCCGCGTGACCGTTCTCGATGAGACTTCGAACAAGACTAAAGTTATGCTTACGAACTAGCCATTCGCTCGTTGATGCATTCACACGAACAAAGATCCTTTATTCATTCACGCAGCTCATTCTCACGATAAACGAAACTAAACATTCAGACCTTTTGCGACGTTCAACCCAATCATCTAAACATTCTCTCGACGCTATCGCACAGACGCAACCTGATCCATACTTTCGACGCTAGCACACAGCACGCAAACTGAACCATACTCTCGACGCTAACGCACAACCGGACTCATTCATACATACAATGTTTAAACCTAAACAATTGGCGGGGACGTGGCATCAGCCTGTCGCCGCCACAGACCAAACAGTGAAAACCAAATAGAAACTCGGGAAAACGTCTCGACACTGAGCATAAGTGTCGGACCCTAAATGCTATTGTCTACGGCGATTGTGCACTAGGGTGGTCCTTATTTTTCGACCATGAAATTTTCGGCGGCCCCCCACCCCATATTGTTCCTTTTCATGAAAAAATGATATATTCATAGTTTTAGAGCAACCGGACATCGGGAAGTCGTGCCTCATTGAGCGCGAAGTTTTGAAATAGAGGTAATAGCGCGCTAAATGTGAAGCGTTGTTTGAGAATGGCGTGTCCGATCGCCATATTGCATCGCATGCAGAACGACGCAAGGCGCATGGCTACGAGGCTAACGCGGGCAGCCTATCGAGCCTTTCATTGGCTGGGACTGTTCTCGATCCTTCTGGAAGACCTATAACGGGCAACCGGAATCCCCGGTGCTTGGGGAATCTTCCAGAAGGATCGAGCCAATAAAAGAACGAGAAATCGAACTGTTAACGAACTTTGTTCATAATCAGCGAACCGAACACTCTGTATTAAGCGACAATCAAATCTTACTTTCTCACATCATTTATTTCATACTATGTTAAGTTGTACATCTAGTTTGACGATTGTTTAGTCACAATATACAGTTATTTATTGCAGATCTGCTTATTATTCACCCTTATCAGTTATACAGTCCACTTCACTCCAATTTAAATTCATTCACCTTTCACACGCGCATCAGCCATCCTCTCACCTACCATTTCACCTGTCCATTAAATTTCTCACCCACAAAATCCTAACCAAAATAACGGTGTTGCAACGATTATCCAAATCTCCGACTCGCAACGCAGGTAACCAATTTCGATTGCGCACAAGCGTAAACTGAAAATTGAAGTTAAATATTTTATACAAGTTTTATACAATATTTTATACTGTGTACGAATTAAGATTATTTCACATTAATTAGCCTGTCGAAATTCTATCCCCCACCTCTCCGCTAAAAAGTCCGTTTTCGCGAAGCGTAATATCGGTGAGAACGATCGGTGAGAACGATCGGTGCGACGCGTTGAACCGTTGCACCGAGGTCCTTTTCGTTTATTTTTATGTTTATTTCGTTCCGTACCCGGGTACCCTCGAATTCCGCCTATGAACATAAAATTCTAATAAAAAAATAAATAAAAAAGCATAATGCAATTACTTTGCATTGGGATGGTAAAATGTTACCATCTTTAACTGGCAAAGAAAAAGTAGACCGATTACCAGTAATAATAACCTGTAATGGAGATGAACAATTGCTCGGAATTCCAGCGATACCTTCTGGTACTGGTGAAGAGCAAGCTCTTGCGGTTTATGATGTATTGGTGGATTGACTAATTGTTAAATTAGAAGCACTTTGTTGTGATGCTACAGTGACTAATATGGGACGATTCAAAGTCGCGTGTGTAATTTTAGAACAAAAACTCGGAAGGGACCTTTTATATTTACCTTGTCGACATCACATTTATGAAATAGTCTTGCGAGGTGTTTTCGAAGAGACAATATCTAAATCTACTGGACCTAACATTCCTTTATTTAAGCGGTTTCAAGGATTCTGGCCTCATATAAATAAACTTGATTTTAGATCGGGAGTTGAAGATAAAGTGGTGAAAGGGTCACTCGACAACGCGTCCGAAATAATACAGTTTGCAACCAACAATTTGAATGTGAAACAACCACGCGAGGACTATCGAAAGTGTCTTGAATTAGTAATAATTTTCCTTAATGGAAACGTTCCAAAATTTACTTTTCGAGCACCAGGAGCATTTCATCATGCTCGATGGATGGCGAAAGCTATATATTCTTTAAAAATCTTCTTATTAACTTCCCGATTCATAGGGAATATTCATAGTACAGAAATTTTGCAATCATTTGTGGTATCCGACTGTAGGTTAACATCCGAAACTGTAGGTCTAGCCTTTTTTGACCCCAAAATTCCGCACGATGTAAAGCAACAAATGATTGTAGCTGTAAAAGCTGAAAATACCGAGAATGATAATGATATTGTAAAAACTTGGTTACCCGGGTGCTCCTCGCGGGAGTTAGCTCATCGTGCTGGGGTTCGTGTTGGTCGGGAAGGAGGAGGTATGGAAAAATAAAGTACTCGGTGTTGTAATAATGAGTTTCGCTGCGAAGTTGTTCCCTGCGAGACACGATACACGGTTTGAGCGGAGCGCGGCTGGCGTGGACGGTCGGGTGGACGATTGTCGGCACAACAATCAATCAGGGGAGAATCGGTAACTGAATAAGAGTAAACGGGACAGAGAGAGTGAGACAGATCATCGGCTCGAGGATCGTCTGGGTAGCGGAGGTATGTTCGTTGGCTCAACGATCGTATTCTGGATGGTAAAATTCCTATACTTACTCTCGGTCTGGTATTCGGAACGATTAGGCGGGTGAACTATCGTCGGCTCGACGGTGGATCACGGTGTCTGTTTATCGCGTAGGTCGATTCCTATATCCTCGCGACGGTATCGTTTTATCAACGAGAATCGGTAATCGCGGCGTTGGCCATCTAGCGGTCGATTCTCGAAGGTGTGCTGTGCGCACTTTTCCTTGCGGGAATCGTAGTCATCTAGCGGTCGGATCGTGAAAGATTGGTAGTTGATTCAGATAATGTAAAGGAGTACGTTGGTAGCAACATTGCAACTTTAATGTCCAAACAAACTTTAAATTTTTTTAAAAGATTTTCGATTTCCATAGATTTTATAAATAAGGATCCCTCAGAGTGGGGAAGTGATCCCAGTTATAACGCAGGGTTAATTATAGTAAATAATTTAGTTGTAGTTAATGATACGGCAGAACGAGGAGTCAAACTTATGGAAGAATTTAACGATGTATTATCGCGAAATGAAGAAGAAAAACAATTTATAATGCAAACTGTGTCAGACTACAGAAAGCGCTATCCAGACGCAAAAAAGACTACATTAACGAAATCTCTGTAAAATGTCTTTAGTTGTATTTGTTGCCTTGTATATATTAAAAAGTACTCGATACCTCTTAGTTTCTTATCTTCGCCTTTACATATACGGTGTAATATTCACCACATCCGGATAAAAATATTATGCTTTGATTAACTATAACATATTTATGTCCAATCTTAATTTCTCTACTCTTTAAATTAGTATAAGAATAAAACTAAAATATATTTAATTAAGATAATTAGTTAATTGTCATATTGAAAATATTACATTTTGGTACTATTATAATCAATATTTTGACACAAGAAGAGCGTTTAGTCATAATCAAAAGTCTTTTGTTCAAATGTTCCTATTCCTACGAAATTTCATATTTTTCGCAACTTTAACGTCGGTGAGGCACGGTTTTCCCTTATCCGATCAACTTCAAACTTTGCAAGAATTATTTTCTTACCCAATTTTCACCAGGTATAGCTAAGGACCACCCTACTGCATATATATAACATTTAAATTTTATTTAACCGAAAACAAAGTTACAAAACAATTATGTTTATGAAGGACTGAATTTTGAGTATTGAGATGAAAGCAACCACAAATAATAGGGATTGTTTGGAAAATTTCATCATACAAGCATTACTGATTCAGTAATGTTGCGTAATACTCATTTATACCTAAGATTCAAGCTCGTATGTTTAATCGCATGAATAGTTTCCAACAATATCCTTTGGTTTAAAGCAGCCTCTTCGTCGATTAACTTTGTATTAAAAAATCAAATGTATGGACAAATTCAATTGAATGTTTTGTCAGGGCAGTGTATTGTGTTGGATGTAAAAAGATGTTACGTTTATGTTCTCTAATACATGTTTCTAAGTGTCTCGAAGTTTGTCCAATGTACACTTGACCACATCCATTACACGGAATTGAATATCTTATATTGAAACTTTTTGATAATGGTAACTTATCTTTAATAGGCGGAAAAAAGTTTTTTAAATAGTGGTATCTTATAAGTCGTGTGCAATCTTGCTTTTCTGAACATCCTTTTAATGTCATTAGATATATTTTCAACGTAAGGTAAAACTACGGCTTTTCCAATTGATTGGCCCCCGTTTTTTTTAATCTTTCCTCTTTCCGTTTTTCAACCATAAAAGGGTGATATACATATTTCAGTGATGCGTTCTTTAATGATGTTAAAAGAGAAATTGACAGGTATCCATTACGTTTCAAAATATCTTTTATTAAAAGTAAATTATTAGGTCTAAATTCTGGATCTGATAGTAAGATAGCAACGATCAATTAAATCTTTTATAAGTCCAACTTTATGTTGTACAGGATGGAAAGAAAAGAAATTAACATATCTACCAGACCAACTGGATTTATGATACCAACTGGTCTTCAACTTGTTTTCATGTTTCAAACATGAATTGCTCTCAATTTCATGTGTAAACTGTAACCTATCATGAAAACTATTGAACGTGTCCAACACAGTTTGTAATAGCTCAGGTTTAATACAAGTGATAATATTGTTGCAAAGGCTACGGCCATGTCTTACCGGAGAACATATAGTAATAATTAACAAGGGATCTATAACTTTATTAACTGAACAACAAAAAGGGTACAATCGTTGGCGCGTGCTCTCGTATCAAAGACTCGAAAGAGGATCTGACGTTTTTCTTTTTCTTATCAGCAACCTCGTTGTCCGGATACCGCAATATCGATCTGACAGGCGACTTCTCTCGATTTCTGCGATATCTTCACAATATCACAGGGGAAGGCAACTTCATCTCGTGCCATCGTGACAATATCGTCAACGTATCTTTTAGAAATCACAATTCAAACGGTAGTTTTGAAATAGGTACTTCTTCCAATTTTTGCATAACTAAATTTGCAATGAGAGAAGAAATGGGAGAACCCATAGCTAGTCCAAAAATCTGCCTGTAATAAATGCCATTAAATGTAAACACGTTAGCTTCAAGTACAAAGTAGTCTCGAAAATCTCGAAAACTAAAAGAGCTCCGCTTATCTCTGAAAAGGAAAAAGTCGTTCAAAATGTTTTGCATAGTATGCGAGATATTTGCAGGTTTATAACAAACAGGAAATCTAGTTTATTTATTATTTATAAAATTTAGGTGTTGGCAGTACTCGATTTCCGTTATAAGATTCGCTTCAAAACGAATCGTAGTAGGTATAAGATTTCCGATATATTTGAGGCGTTTTCGAAAACCACATTAATGAGTTTATTCATTGAATCTTAATTTTTCTTACTTAATTCAGTAGTATAAAGTTGTAAAGATTGGAAAATTAGCACGCGACGTCTTTTTAACTTCCCGATTCATAGGGAAGTTATTGTAATTACCCCGAAAATCGAAAATCGATTTTTTAGCAGATCTTCACGTTTCATGGTCATTGGAGTCATTTTAGATTATTTTTATCAAAATGTTTGTGTTTGTGTGTGTGTGTGTGTGTGTGTGTGCGTGCGTGCGCGTGCGCGTGTGTGTGTGCGTGTGTGTGTGTGCGTGCGCGTGCGCGTGTGTGTGTGCGTGTGTGCGTGTGTGCGTGCGTGCGTGTGTGCGTGTGTGCGTGTGTGCGTGCGTGCGTGTGTGTGTGTGTGTGTGTGTGTGTGTGCGTATGTCCGTCTGTATGGTATCAAATTTTTCGTTAACGTTTTCTGAAAAAATAACAATGCGATCAGAATAATGAATGATGCAATCGATGCGCCCCACTGGAACTTAGAGCTGATTAGATTTTGGTCCATATTGGTCAAGTAGTTTTTTAGTTTTTTTAGTTTTTTTCGAAAGAAGTTCATTCAACAATGCAAATTATACGAGAGGACGGAAATTTTCCAACGCAGAAACAAACGTAACAATTATATATAATTTTTTTTTATTTTTAAAAAAATTTTTTTATAATCTAAAAAAAAATTTTTTTTTTTAATTTTTTTTTAAATTATGCAACTAACGCAAATGTTACCGCTTACAATAATCGAAAATTATCCCAATGCAAGAGTGAGTTAATCGTCTCTTCTGTCGAGAATACATTTTCAAAGAATATCGGAAGTACCAAAAAAAAATGTATATTACAATCTTTTAAAAAACAATCAGTCAAAACGAATTATTAATTGAGAATAAATTGATAATTAATATAAAAAACAAGCAGTTCAATACGAATTATTAAGTGAGATGAAATTGAAAGTTCATATAAAAAATGGTTAATGGAGCATGCGAGCAACGAGCATACGATGTTGGATTAATGCGACGCCATACAGCAAACATTTTGATAAGTAGAAAACTATTGAACTTCACTGAGAACGTATAATCTTCTTAAAACGTACACTAAATAATGATAATAATATACTGCAACTAACGAATCGGGAAGTTCTTTGTGTGGCTCGTGGAGAGTCACACACCAAATAACATCCGTACTACTAACCCTCTCGAGAACTCACAAACCGAGCTACAACACCCCCACCCGCGAAGCTCGCGAAGCGAGCGAGCAACAATAACCAGCTAGTTTATATCTATTTTAGGTCTGAAAGTCTTCTGTCTTAAAAAGACGTTTAATGCGCCAAATACTAAACAATTTACAAATACTAAATTATTTAGTATCTAGGGCATTATTTGTACTTAATTGTTCAACCTTTACGAGTCTAAACTAATGAATTAAGTAAAAAAAAGTAGATTCAATGAAGAAACTTCATAATGTAGTTTTCGGAATTGCTTCGAATATCAGAAATCTCATACCACAATTGGTTTTAAAGCGAGGCTTATAACTAGACAGCGTATTTTATGCATTTATTGCAAAAATGAGTAAGGGTAATTTAAAACAGCAAGACCGTTAGAAAAATTTGAAAATACTGTTTTATTATTTTCAACTTATTAAATAAATTCTGGAAGAAAATAAATTTCTATGTCGTTCCAGTTTGTTGAAATTCAGGTAGAAAGTTTTTATTTCGCATAAAAGGTTTGCAGTCTAGTTATAACGGTAACGAAGTACTGAAAATCCCGAAACTTTCGAGAATTTCGATATTTTCGAGTATCTCGATAATTTCAAATATCACGAAACCTTTAAGAATCTCATACATTTTCGAGAATTTCAAAATTTCTAGAAAATACTTATATTATGCTACTATACCGGGTGATTCATGAGAAACAGGCCACCTCAATAGATCTGTTAGGACTAGAGATGGAAGAAAATGTTAGAGAGAAAAGTTGTACTGTTAAAGGGGGCAAATATGGTGGTATAAAAAAATGTGCCGATTGTAGTCGTTTTCAAGGTCTTTTAAAGGTCATTTACGATTTTTAAATAGCACCATATATTTTTCACTTCACAGTGTTGTAGCTGATGTCAAGACGAGTTCAATGATGTGGTACACTATGACCTTCAAATGACCTTGGGCTCATTAATAGATATAAGTTTGACTACTCTGTTTGATCAACGGAAATTTAATTTCTTCAGACATTCGGTCTCATAACACGTATCCCGTTAACGGAAGGTGATCTCTAGGTGTACACAAACAAGATTATCAACAAACTAGAGGTATGTATGCTGAGTCAGTTATGGTCATCGAATTATTGCGAATGTATCAGTTTATCGATAACCGTTTAATGATGCGTTACTCAAACGAGCATAAGATCGACCTTATTTCCATTTATTACGAAAGTCGTGAATGTCTCCGAGAAGCTGTTTGTCTTTACAAAGATCGATTTCCTGATCGCAGGTGTCCATCTCGTTCTACCTATTCAAATTTAGTTAAAAAGTTCCGTGAGAGAGCCAATGTAGAAAATAAAAGACCTGTGAAAGTGAGAAGTGTAACAAACGAAGCAAATGCAGTCAATGTTCTTCGTGCAGTAAATGTAAATCCTTGCATCAGCACTAGACAACTCAGTAGAGAAAGTGGCGTTAGCCAAGCAAGTATCGTACGAATATTTCGATTATACAAATTCCACCCGTATCATATTTCACTCCATCAAGAACTTCATGGAAGAGATTTTGAAAATCGCGTAAATTTTTGTGAGTGGGGTTTGAGGCAAATTAGAAATGATAGCCGATTTTTTAGTAACGTATTATTTACCGATGAGGCTTCCTTCACAAATCATGGTCAAGTTAATTTAAGAAATATGTATTACTGGAGTAATGAGAATCCACGATGGTTACGACAAGTGGACAAACAACGACCCTGGACTGTCAACGTTTGGTGCGGAATTTTGAATAATAAAATAATTGGACCCTATTTTATTCCCGGCACATTAAACGCAACAAGATACCTTACGTTTTTAGAAGAAACATTGCCAATATTGTTAGAAGATATTCCTTTAGAAATTCGTCAAGTAATGTGGTACCAACACGATGGCTGTCCCGCTCATTCTTCGCGTACCGTAAAAGAATTTCTAAACAATAAATTTACAAATCGCTGGATAGGACGTAATGGACACATACTATGGCCAGCTCGTTCACCCGATCTTACCTCTTTGGATTTCTTTTTGTGGGGAACACTCAAAGATGATGTATATCGGGATCAACCGACTATACCAGAGAACATGCAAGAAAGAATAATTAGATCTTGTAGATCAATTTCAACAGAAACAATTGGAAGTACAATTGATTGCCTTGTAAAACGTTTAAATGTTTGTGTTACTTGCTCAAGGTCATAATTTCGAACATTTAATTTAGTTCAAATAAAATGATTACACATTTTGAAGTTATCATTGCTTTATCACAATTTTTAAAAATCGTAAATGACCTTTAAAAGACCTTGAAAACGACTACAATCGGCACATTTTTTTATACCACCATATTTGCCCCCTTTAACAGTACAACTTTTCTCTCTAACATTTTCTTCCATCTCTAGTCCTAACAGATCTATTGAGGTGGCCTGTTTCTCGTGAATCACCCGGTATACACGTTACTTTGAAATAACTCTGAAAAGACTTAGTTTTAATATATTTCACGGAAAATTAATCAATTTCACATATTTCATAGAAACGGTCCTCTGTAGTATGCCAGCACTGTATTTATCATTGCGTCAGAGGGAAGCTAATTGAAAAGCACGAGTCAATGCGATAACTTTTCCTCTTTGCGTCACTGAATGCGTGGTCGATCAGCTGCGTAATCCAGACGATGTTGCAGCATTAACTTTTGATAACTAAATTTCTGGTTTAATGATTCTTTAAATCCTGTTGGCTAGAGTTAATTTATAGTTCCCTGATGTTTCACCGCTATTTATGACCCTCTCGCATTAAAAATCTATTGCAAATAGAGTCAGTGTAACCGTTATGAAAGCTTTGATACCGTTTTTCTCGATATTTTCAGGTCAAGGACAATTGTTCACGAACCTCTTTCGTCCTTCCACCTCCAGGAAACTGAACGTGCAGAATCACGCTATGGGGTCTTTATAAACAATATTTATGTACCTTCTACATTCCACGTATATTTAGTGATTTACGCTTCCGTTGGTGAATTATAACAACATAATATATAGTTCTCATCGAAAGCACTGCATCGCGTGCTTCATTGTATAGCAATCAATAAATCAAATATGGCTTGCTTTCAATTTTCGTCTGGTATCGTGAATCATTTTGACACAGCACGAGTAACAGCAAAATGTAATTATTATTGTTAGAGATTTCGTCTCTAAACTCGCGACAATGCATTGTTGGTACATGTGCACTTTATTGTATTTAAATTATGACTCGTTGCAATTACATATTATGTACATAATGTTCAAATAAATTTGACTTCGACTAGCGATCAGTTCGGCGCGTTGTCGTCCCCGCTCCGTCCCCCCCGTTCCCCGCGGGCTCACCGGGTGGATCGAGCAGCTCGAGGCCCGCGGGCGCGGCGGGGGGAGCGAACGCGGTGGATCGGCGAGCCCAGCTGATCGCTCAGTTCGTCTATTGACACCGAACGATATTCGATTTCGCTTTGCTCGACCTTCCGTAGTATTACGTAATCGTCTCGTCGACACATAACGGTTTAAATAGTTCGTACGTTTACCTTAGAGTCTCGAAAGCAATTCTAATTGAGAATTGTTCGAGAATCTAAAACATTGGTCCTTCGAGCCGGATAATTCGATCACGTTCGTCGATCATACGCGGTGATACGGGACCTCAGTTCTCGTGTGTGTGTTGCCGTGCCGATAACGTGTCCGAATTCACCCAATTCGAAAGTGCAGCGTCGAGAAGAAAAGGGATCCGAAACCCTTACGTCGACCGCGCTTCCGAAATTTCATTCGTTTGCCTGGTTTTGGAGGCTCGATCAGTCCTCCAACGGCTCAATTTTCAAAACGCGCCAACGGACTTCTTTGTCCTCGTAGCTCGCGCGCGATCAAAACAGGTGCGTGTGACCTCGTTACGCAACTGTCGCGAGCAGTGCTGGTGTTGTGCGTGAAGTTGTTTTTCCGCGAATTTCGAATTCAACGGTGCTTGACATTCGCATCGCTGCAAAATGTCGAGCGAATTCAAACAACTCGCCGCTCAACTCAAGGATTTAGGGCGCCTTATCACCCGAATTCTTCCCAATGTGAAGAAAATGGGGAAAGACAATGTGACCGTTGAAGTGCTGCAAATTAGGTTGGCCAAACTAAACGATTATTGGAAGGAGTTCCGAGCTCTACACAGCCAGATGGTCGCGATGGAGTCGTATGCTGCGGATTTCTTTGACAGCATCGAAGCGGATTACGACGGTCAGGTGATAGCCATCCACCGCTGGATCAAGGAGTTGAGCCCGGAGCCCACGGCAGTCCAGACGTCGTCAGAGGCCTCTTCATATCACGATTCGGAGACGAAGTTGCCGAAACTTCAACTACCGACTTTTTCTGGCGACCTATTGCTGTGGGAAAGTTTTCGCGACCAATTTACTTCGTCCGTCCACAACAAGACCCGCTTGTCCAAGGTGTCCAAGTTGACTTACCTGAAGTCTTGTCTGACCGGAGATGCCGCCAAAATGCTCGCTCGGACTCCGATTACCGAAAGCAATTACGACGAGGCCTGGAAGTCTTTGGAGCGACGATTCGGGAATCCGCGTGTCCTCTCAGCCACGCACATGCGTCGCTTGATCAATTGTCCGCCGATCACGAGACCGTCTCCTACGGAATACAAGCGACTCATCGATGATTTCCGTCAGACCCAAAAGTCGTTCGAGGCGCTCAAAAAACCGGTAAAGGAATGGGATGAATGGTTCGTCTTCTTGTTGACGGAGAAGTTGGACGATACCACCCGATTGGCGTGGGAGGCCACTCTCGCCGATCCTACCGCAATACCAAAACTGGAGTCGCTGGAGACCTTCCTGGAGAATCGCGCTCACTCCCTCACGTCTATGCAAGACATAGAGCCGGCCAAGGTCTCGAGGACAGACGGCTCTTCAGGTCGCAGTGGCTCGTCGAGCCGTCAACTGCTCGCAGTCCAGGTGGAGGAGACGAAGTCGAAAGGAAAGGGCGTTCGTCAGTGCCCGCTCTGCTCCGGAAATCACGCCTTGGGCTCCTGCAAGCAATACCAGGAATTATCAGCCATGAAACGACGGGATCAGGTAGTAAACAAAGGTCTCTGTCTTTCTTGCCTTACGACAGGACATCGTCTCCCTCAATGCCCCTCCGCCAATCGATGCTGGGTCTGCGGGCAACAGCATCATACGACCCTCCATGATGCCTTCCCGATCCAAGGACGGACACCGCCAGACACAGTTGCCTCAACTTCCATCCACGCTGTGAGGACTCATCAGGGGATCCTTCTGGCCACCGCAATGGTCCAGCTGAAGGCGCCAGGCGGCCAGACTCTGCTGGTACGAGCCCTTCTGGATTCTGGCTCCGAAACCTCATTTGTCAGCGAATGGGCAGCTCAAACGCTGCGACTCCGGAGAAAGGCTGTGCGGGTATCGTTGACGGGCTACCAGGGCACTGACGTGGGGACTGCTCGTTCTGAAGTTCAGGTAGGTCTTCGATCTCCGGTGGACCCTGAGTTTCAGATGGACCTAGAGGTGCTGGTGACCAAATCCCTGGTCGCTCCTACGCCCTCGAAGCCAGTGGTGCTTCGGGACTGGTCACACATCCAAGGCCTGCCATTGGCCGATCCAGAGTTTGCCAATCCTGCACATGTGGATGTGCTTCTCGGTGCCGACGTCTGCGGGCTCCTGTTCCGAGAGCGAAAGGTCGGACCGTCCGGAACACCAGTCGCAGTACACACCCCGTTCGGATGGACCCTGATCGGGCCCGCTGGAGAAGAGCCTTCGGCGATGAGAGGGTCACGAATCCACAACGTGAGCTGCCGAGAGCCGCTCCCCGATATGCAACAATTTTGGGAGATCGAGGAGGTGCCGTCGTCTCAGCCGATGTCAATCGAGGACCTGAAATGTGAACAGTGGTTCAAGGACACAACCTCTCGAGACGACACCGACTAACCACCGTGACCTATGGAACCGCCCCCGCACCGTATCTCGCTCATAGGGTGCTGCAGCAACTGGCGTCAGACGAGGAAAACCGATTTCCATTGGGCGCCCAGGCTCTTCGCCGCAACTCCTACGTCGATGACATCTTGTCCGGCGCAGACAATGTCCAGCAGGCGTGGGAGGTCCGACGACAGCTGACGGACATCTTGGGAACGGCAGGATTCCCGTTGGACAGGTGGGCCAGCTCGAGTCGCGAGCTCCGAACGAGCCCCTTAGAGCTGAAGATCTTCCAGGACGAGGAGATCCACGGCGCTCTTGGACTCCAGTGGGAGACGCGAAGCGACTCCCTTTCCGTACGAGGTCTACAACCGGCGACGACCCTCGTCAACTCGACTTGGACAAAGCGGATGATTCTCTCCGAGATCGCCCGCCTCTTCGACCCCTTGGGGTGGTTGGCCCCAGCACTAATTCGTGCTAAAATTTTAATGCAGGACCTCTGGCTGGCTGGAGTAACCTGGGATGAGTCAGTGGAACCAGCACTCGTTCACCGCTGGGCCGAGTTCAGGGCGGAGCTACATCAGTTGGGAGAAATCGACGTGCCTAGATGGGTCCACTACTCGCCCGAGCACTGCGAGACGGAGCTTCACGGCTTCTGCGACGCTTCCGAACGAGCCTATGCCGCCGCGGTGTACCTCACCGTTCGCCGGTCATCGGGAACAAGAACGTCGCTACTCATGGCCAAGTCCCGCGTCAGTCCCATCAAGACACAGAGTATACCGCGGCTGGAGTTGTGCGGGGCGGTCCTCCTCGCCCGCCTACTATCTGCCCTGATGGCCTCCCTGGAGCTCGGCAGCACGCCGGTGCATTGCTGGACGGACTCGACAGTCGCCTTGGCCTGGATTCGATCGCATCCGTCGAGATGGAAGCCATTTGTTGCCCACCGAGTAACTGAGCTGCAAACCCTTCTCCCAAGCGCGTCGTGGAGACACGTTGGCACGCAGGACAACCCTGCTGACTTGGCGACGAGAGGGATCTCCGCAGGCGATCTTCGGGCCGCCGTCCTCTGGTGGAACGGGCCCTCATGGCTTCTGCGATCCAGCTCCGATTGGCCGATTGCAGCGGTGCCACCCATGCAAGGGAACACCCCTGAGGAACGCCACGTCACTGTGGCCTCGGTGCACGTACCGATTTCCAAAGACGTCTTCGTAGAGCGATTCTCCTCGCTGTCTCGCTTGATCCGTACCACCGCATACGTCCGTCGTTTCATCGCCAACTGCAGAGCGCCGAACGCACGGACGACAGGCCCACTGACGACGTCGGAACTGCACGAGGCCCTCCAGGCAACAGTGCGAGTTGAGCAGCGAATTCAGTTTCAGCCTGAGATCCAAGCCCTCCAGCAAGGAACGAGGATTCCGACTTCTTCGTCGATCAAATCGCTGGCACCATTCCTCGCTCCCGATGGCACTCTCAGAGTGGGCGGGCGACTGCAGAATTCAGGACTGCCGGAACTGCGACGTCACCCAATTATCCTAGACAAAACTTCTCATCTGGCCACTCTGGTGATTCGAGACGCGCATCTGAAGACTCTCCATGGCAGTCTCAACGCCACGATGGCTTGGATCCATCGAGGGTTCTGGATTCCCCGACGCCGACCTCGAGTGAAGCAGATCCTGCGGGAGTGTGTCACCTGCACGAGGATGCGAGCGGCTACTGGGCGTCAACAAATGGGGAATCTTCCACCGGCCAGGGTACTGCCCTCTAAGCCCTTTCTCCATACGGGAGTGGACTATGCTGGACCGATTCCCCTCCGTACCGCTAGAGGCAGAGGACACAAGAGTTACAAGGGATATATTGTAGTTTTCGTGTGCCTGGCCACCAAGGCCGTTCACCTGGACGCCGTAAGTGACCTTACCTCCGTCTCATTCATCGCTGCGTTCCACAGGTTCACCTCGAGACGCGGCCATTGTCAACGCCTCTACAGCGACAACGGCAAGACCTTCACGGGCGCGGATCCGATCCTCCGGCAGATGTTCCACAAGGCCTCGGACTTCTACGCTTCAATCGCTGAGGAACTGGCGAACGACGGCACCGATTGGACGTTCATCCCGCCCTATTCGCCGCACATGGGAGGCCTGTGGGAAGCAGCGGTGAAAAACATGAAAAAACACCTTAAGCGAGTAATTGGAGAAGCCACGCTCACCTACGAGGAGATGGCCACGCTGCTGTGCCGCATCGAGGCATGCCTGAATTCCAGGCCCTTGACAACATTGCCTGACGATCCGCATGACTGCTCTCCTCTTACACCGGGACACTTCCTTGTGGGGGAACCCATACACTCCCCTCCCGAAGCACCGACCGATGACGTCGCGTGCTCATTCACGTCGCGGTGGCGACAAATCACTAATATGCGCGATCATTTTTGGCGTAGGTGGAGGAAGGAGTACATTAACACACTGCAGCAACGTTCAAAATGGCAGGACCGACGAGACAATCTCCGCGTCGGCACGATCGTGCTGGTGAAGGACGACGACACTCCGCCGACTCGCTGGCCGCTCGCACGTGTTGAGGAGGTTATTCGCGGAGAGAATGGCCTCGTACGCGTGGTGGTGATGCGATCCGGGTCCCGGTCATTCCGCAGGTCCATCGCCAAGGTAGTGGCACTGCCCGTGCACGAGAACGACCAGACGCCCGAATCCACGCGAAATCCCACTTTGGATACAACGCAATGTTGTCACGGCGGGCGGCTCACTACGACTGATTGACGAAGACGCGGCATTCCTTCGCCAAGACGTCCCCCCCCCCCCCGGCCGACCGTACAACTGGCATCGATGGTGACGCGTTCGTCACGCGCCACGGCGGGCGGTATGTTAGAGATTTCGTCTCTAAACTCGCGACAATGCATTGTTGGTACATGTGCACTTTATTGTATTTAAATTATGACTCGTTGCAATTACATATTATGTACATAATGTTCAAATAAATTTGACTTCGACTAGCGATCAGTTCGGCGCGTTGTCGTCCCCGCTCCGTCCCCCCCCCCCCGTTCCCCGCGGGCTCACCGGGTGGATCGAGCAGCTCGAGGCCCGCGGGCGCGGCGGGGGGAGCGAACGCGGTGGATCGGCGAGCCCAGCTGATCGCTCAGTTCGTCTATTGACACCGAACGATATTCGATTTCGCTTTGCTCGACCTTCCGTAGTATTACGTAATCGTCTCGTCGACACATAACGGTTTAAATAGTTCGTACGTTTACCTTAGAGTCTCGAAAGCAATTCTAATTGAGAATTGTTCGAGAATCTAAAACAATTATAATTATTGACGTTATACCTTTGGGACATAAAGAAATGTACAGAATATGCTTTGTTTTAATATATTTTACAAATTAAATGAAATACTATTGAAATAACGACGATGAGACATGTATTTTCTATTTGGAGATTCTATTTGAAATTATATATGTGAATAAATAAACAATTTTTACTCAGTCTTGAACACTGCTTAAAACGGAATAACACTTCTAATAGTGGATCAACTCTCTTATTCTTTTTAGGAAGTTAGAAAATTAATTTCCTGGACAACATTCGGAAGAAATTATAAAAAACATTACATTGGTTGGTGATGAAACTATTTTTGCCATGTTTACTCATTTGTAGCCTCATCCGAAATATGTTGAAAGTGTTCAACTTAAGTTCCAAAAAGTTCTTCAAAAAACATTAATGTTCTGTGGCCCTATAATTACACTGTCCAATACCAAAAATGGTTTCATATAACTGATTAATGATTATTTAAATATGTTTAAACAATCATAACGCGTGAATAGTGGACATCACTGTATTCAGGAAAGCCTACAGAATCTTTTACTGCAATGGTGCAATTCAATATCTATTATAGTAACATCATAACATTTGTTGAAAGTTGAAAAATAGTTTTTTTAAGTCATGTTTTTCGAAAACTGTGCGTGTAGAAGAAAAATTAAGGGCAGATTCGGAATCAGCGCAAAAAACTATAAGATCCACCCATCAGTTATATGAAAACATAAAAAAATTACAGTAACTTCCCTATGAATCGGGAAGTTAATTTGAAATTTGTTGGATAAAAAAAAGTATACAACTTGTAAAGTAGACACTATAATTTTACACAGTTTTCATATAACTGTGTATCATGGTCGATTTATTTCGCAGGCGTAAAATCGTTCTTCCACTTTACCCAACCGCAAAGTATCTCTAAATATTCTGTCCAACACAGCTCATAAATTTACTAAGGATATTTTAACTTTCATTACAGGACAGAAATTCAACATTTCAAAATATTTGTTTTCCTGTGTGACGTGGCAGGTCTTGCGACGTCCCTTCGAACCACTTCCGAAAGACCGAGTCGACCTCCGGTAATATCGAAACGTTAAGCACGTTGCGATAGCTCTCCCTGGGGAGTCCGAGTACCAGCGGGACAGTATTATCGCGTTTTGAAAATGAACATTTTTTAATGATTGCGTATTTACTCTTAACTTGAAAGAAATACCTCCGTAATCCAGAATCGCTATTATTTCCAACTTTTCATCGCATTCAGATAAGAAAAATAAGCCTCAAGTGAACGATTCTGCCTATACAAATGATGAAACTACATCAATCATTAGCGATGCTTTACCTGAGTAAAAGTGTATGTATTTAAACTTCAATTTTTATTTTATTTATTTCATTGATTATTCAATCCTTTGTACTGTGTTTTCAGTATTTTCAGTTTTTAAATATAACACATATAATTTATTACGGTTAATAATCATACAGAATCGAAGAACTTTTCAGTAGTCACCAAGGTTCTACAGAGTAAAACTTTATTATATGGGCGAATATGGACTTCAATCTATACTGAATGTATACATTGAAGTCTTGTCTAGTCGGACATGAAAACAATTTTTGCGTTTGTCTGTGTTAGACGTTTATTAATAGGGAACCGTTGTAACGCGGTTACAAAAAGGACTGCACTTTATTAACACACGCGGTTAAGAGGGTACCAGACCCATGGATCTAGTGTATATATCAGTGTAACCAACCTCCACGCTGAAAAACAGTTTGGCAACAGTGATGAACATACATTTGTATCAATCTAACGCTTCAATTTCGCTATCAATACAGATGTTTTTCTTTTTATCAATATCTTTATTGCTATTAATGGATCTGAGTGGCTTCAAGCCCTTTATATTTCTGTTGTTACAAATCTACGCTGATAGTTCTCCTGTCTAAGCGCCATCTCGTTTGAGTAGCTGAACTAAAATTGGCTCTACTTGCCCTTCATTGCCCGTCATGAACGGAATCTGGGGAACAATTGAATGCGATCACGGGAAAACATTTTTTGTCCTGATATTAGCATGTTATGAGCTGTGTGATGGCTCATTCTAAAGAGGAAGGTTCATCATAGACCGCTCTGCTCATGATTTAAGTCGAAAAAATCATTTTGTATTAGAAAAATACATTAGAATCAGCGGAATTTTTCTTCATTTGTTTTCCCTATTTTGGACACTCATATTATTAGATATAAACATAATCGAATTAAATCATGAGCAGAGCGGGCTATGATGACCCTTCCTCTTTAGAATAAGCCCACACATTGCTCAAAATATGTTAATATGAGGACAAAAAGTGTTTTCCCGCAAACACTAATTTCATCAACAAAACAGTGTTTGCGGGAAAACATTTTTTGTCCTCATATTAGCATGTGAGGGCTTATTGTAAAGAGGAAGGTTCCTCATAGCCCGCTCTGCTATTGATTTAAATCAGGAAAACCGTTTTGTATTAGAAAAATACATGGGAACCTTAGGGTGGTTGTCTCGACTTGTTTGCCCTACTTTGGACACTCATATTATTAAATATAAACATAATCTTGTTAAATGATGAGCAGAGCGGGCTATGATGAACCTTCCTCTTTAGAACAAGCCCTCACACAGCTCGTAACATGCTTATATAAAAACAAAAAATGGTTTCCCGTAAACACGGTTTTCACTTGTTTTTCTAGTAATATTCTAGTAATATGCTAGTCATATCCATGGGTACGGTACCCTCTTAGGAGGGTACCATACCCATGGATCTAGTGTATATGTCAGTGTAACCAACCTCCACGCTGAAAACAGTTTGGCAACAGTGATGAACATACTATGTATCAATCTAACTCTAATTAAACTAAGTTTCGCTATCATTACAAGTTTTTTCTTTTTATCAATATCTTTATTGCTATTAATGGATCCGAGTGGCTTCAAGCCCTTTATACTTTTGTTGTTACGAATCTCCGCTGACAATTCCTCTGACTAGGCGCCATCTGGTCTAACTAGCTGAACTAAAATTGGCTCTGGACTTGCTCTAGACTCTGTCTGTATGAACGAAATATGGGAAGTTGAATGCAATCACGGGAAACCATTGTTTGTAGTTATACAAGCATGTTACGAGCTGTATGAGGGCTCATTGTAAAGAGGAAGGTTGATCCCGCTTCGCCCTGGTCATGATTTATGTCAGAAATATCGTTTTGTATTAGAAAAATAAATAGGAACCTGAGGTTGGTCGTCCCGATTTTTCCCCTACTTTGGACGCTCATATTATTAAATATAAACATAATCTCGTTAAATCATGACCAGAGCGAAGCGGGACAACCTTCCTCTTTAGAATGAGCCCTCACACAGCTCGTAACAGGCTTGTATAACTACAAACAATGGTTTCCCGCAAACACTGTTTTTACTTGTTTTTCTAGTAATATTCTAGTAAGATCCATGGGTCTGGGTATTTATCAGTGTAACCAACCTCCGCGCGGAAAAACAGTTTGGCAACAGTAATGAACATACATTTGTATCAATCTAACGCTTCAATTTCGCTATCAATACAGATGTTTTTCTTTTTATCAATGTCTTTATTGCTATTAATGGATCTGAGTGGCTTCAAGCCCTTTATATTTCTGTTGTTACAAATCTACGCTGATAGTTCTCCTGTCTAAGCGCCATCTCGTTTGAGTAGCTGAACTAAAATTGGCTCTACTTGCCCTTCATTGCCCGTCATGAACGGAATCTGGGGAACAATTGAATGCGATCACGGGAAAACATTTTGTCTTCATATCAGCATGTTATGAGCTGTATGAGGGCTCCTTGTAAAGAGGAAGGTTCATCATAGCCCGCTCTGCTCATACTTTAAGCCGAAAAAATCGTTTTGTATTAGAAAAATACATTAGAATCTGCGGAATTTTTCTTCATTTGTTTTCCCTACTTTGAATACTCATATTATTACATATAAACATAATCTATCTAAATCATGAGCAGAGCGGGCTATGATGAACCTTCCTCTTTAGAATAAGCCCACAACAGCTCAGAATATGCTAATATGAGGACAAAAAATGTTTTCCCGCAAACACTGATTTCATCAACAAAACAGTGTTTGCGGGAAAACATTTTTTGTTCTCATATTAGCATGTTATGAACTGTGTGAGGGCTCATTCTAAAGAGGAAGGTTGATCATAGCCCGCTCTGCTCATGATTTAAGTCAGAAAAAACGTTTTGTATTAGAAAAATACATAGGAACCTGAGGGTGGTCGTCTCGACTTGTTTGCCCTACTTTGGACGCTCACATTATTAAATATAAACATAATCTTGTTAAATCATGAGCAGAACAGGCTATGATGAACCTTCGTCTTTACAATGAGCCCTCACACAGCTCGTAACATGCTTATATAAAAACAAAAAATGGTTTCCCGTAAACACGGTTTTCACTTGTTTTTCTAGTAATATTCTAGTAATATGCTAGTCATATCCATGGGTATGGTACCCTCTTAAGCGAGACGCGGTTACACATAATACCAGTCTTCGAGAGACAACGGAAGATCGGTCGTCGCCGCTCATCTTCTAACAAACGCGCCCTCAGGCTACGCACGCACGCATTGTGTCGAAACACATTCTCACAGTCTGCGTCCATGGGAATTTTCATTTGTTTTCAACAGCCTTGCGCAGTCACCGAACACGATTTATCTGAGCAAGAACGTGTCTGTTATTCATAAACCTGCACTTTGATTGTTACGTATTAAATTGTTTTTTTCGTTATTGTTTAACTGTTGTTGTGTTTCATAGTTACTACGTTTGATAGTTTTTGCATTTTGTTTGACTACTATTAATTGATGTATTGTTTATTTTAGCGATTATTTCACATCTTAAGGTAAGTGTGCAATATATTTGGTTTAAAAATCTGGTATATACTTTAGAGGCCATACATAAATTATGACTAGCAACAAACAGTTACCATTTAAAATTAAAGAACACTTTTCATTGTTTAGCAAATATGAATTTCATTCTTCATTGAATATCGAAGTTGTGATTTTATGGAGACAGAAATGAAAATAAAATTGTATCAATGTATTTGGGATCGTGAGAGTTCTCTTTCGTTTTCAGAATGTGTTCTAGTACTTCTAGAACCACCATATTCGACATTTGGTGTTCAAGCACAAAAGAGGAACGATTTAATCAATCATATTCTTTCATTTTACGGGTATATGAAAATCCAAATATTTTAAGTTGAGTTTAAATTGAGTTAAGATGGCAGAAATGTTATCGTGGTCGGTTCCAGAAAAACAATAAGGACTGGCTTGAAACAAAGACTGGTTTTTCTAAGATTGTGAATAAACCTCTGTCCTCAACTTCAACAGGTTTTTCTTCAAAACGTGGAAGATCATCAAAATCACTTGTCGAATGTTGCCAGAAAACAAAACGACAAAAACTGAAACATATTCTACAGGAAAAAACTTTAAAAGAAGTATGTACCATGACTTAAATGAAGTTGCATGAAGCAGGAAAAAGAAATACTGCTGCAGTAATTCAAGAATTATGTCAAGCTACACCTGAACGGTCAACAACAATCAAATATGCTATAAATGCATATAAGTCCAAAAGTATAGGTCTATCTGCCGATCAAGCTCTAGTTTTAATCATGGATGCTAATCTTTCCATAAGGTAGTACAATATAATAAGAATGCAAGGAAATAAATCGACCGCAATATGTACCCTTCTTATCATAAAATTCAGCAGGCAAAACAACGGTGTTATAAATACAATATAATCACAACAGAAACGAGTGTAGAAATTAATTTGCAATTTTTAATGGACCACGCTATTCAAAGACTGTGTACATACAGCTAATGAGGAAATTTTTTATACTGTACGAAATTCTCAAAATCTTAACATTATTATGAAATTGGGATGTGATGGCACACAGCGACAACGATATAAGCAAAAATTTGATACTATAGGAGCATCAGATAACAATTCATTTAGTATTTCTATGGTGCCTATTCAATTATTTTATCAGACCGAAGAACAAAAGAAAATTACGTGGCACAATCCAGCTTTATCTTCAAGCGATATTGTCGACCCATTAAATTCATGTTTGTTAAGGAGTCGACTAAATTAATTTTAACAGAGATTTTAACAGAGACTTTAATTCGAATTAGTGTCGAAATCGATACAAAAACGTTCAAGATTAAGCCTCTGTTAATTTTAAGTACGATCGATGGCAAAGTTTCGTTCTGCATTGTCGCGTTATTCATCATCCCAAGTCTGCTTTCTGTGTGAAGCCACGTCAACAAAGATGAATAAGCCAAATGTTATTCCAGAAAAAATTATGTATGAAAAAGCATTAACAATTGGTTCATCACCATTGCATTCATGGGTTAGGTTCATGCAATGTATACTGCATATCGCAAAGAGGGTATCAGTGACAGTTTGGCAAGTCACAAGCAAAAAAATGAACAAATTGTCAGTGAAAGAAAAGAACTCATTAAACACTAGGGAGCTCTGCCCCCTACTCGCTTTGCTCGCCAAATCCCGCAACGCCTCTCTCTCTCTCTCTCTCTCTCTCTCTCTCTCTACAGAACTATTTTATATAATAGATAATAGAAAAAGAAAAGAAAAGATAATATGTTATATTACTTTATATCGTAACGTATACGAATCGCATACGTATCGTATACAGGGTGTCCCACATAAATGATAACACCTAAATATCTTTCGTATTTACAGTCCTATCAGAAAACTTCACAGGACAAAGTGATGCTATTGCAGGGGGGCAATATAATAATGAAGAAAAAAAATTTTTTATGTCGTGTTATTAAATGAAATTGCAATGTCACCGATGTTTTTTTTAATGGAATAGTATATTTTTGCGATAGCATGATAGACAATAAAAAACTGAATTTAGTGGATACCACCTTTTTGACCTTGAAATGACCTTGATATGATATGTAAAGGTCAACCCGACGTAAACAACGCGCAATCTTTGCTGAAACACGTAAGTTTTAAACTTCCACATTTCATCCGCTTCAACATGATTATTCTTGCTCAAGGTCATTTCAAGGTTAAAAGGTGGTATCCACTAAATTCAGTTTTTTATTGTCTATCATGCTATCGCAAAAAAATATACTATTCCATTTAAAAAAACATTGGTGACACTGCAATTTCATTTAAAAACACGACATAAAAAATTTGTTTCTTCATTATTATATTGCCCCCCTGCAATAGCGTCACTTTGTCCTCTGAAGTTTTCTGATAGGACTGTAAATACGAAAGATATTTAGGTGTTATCATTTATGTGGGACACCCTGTATATATGGTATCGTATCCTTCGGGAGGCAACCCGCTCGTTAATTTTCTGATCCCCTTCGAAAGGCAACCCGCTCGTCAATTTTCTGTACCCCTTCGGAAGGCAACCCGCTCTTCGTTTTAGCGTGACAGAACTATTTTATATGTATAATAGATAATAGAAAGATAGATTCAGGAATGAAATGGGTCTTTTGTTCGATGTGCCCACTCAACAAGGAGGTAATACTAATGATGGAAACATTAAATAATGATCGAAGTATTAAATTGTGGATTTGCTATAAATGCCGACACATTTGAAAAATATGCCAATGATACTGTAACGTTTCTAGAGTTACAGTATCAGTTATTTAGTACTGTACAGAATTAACATGCGGCAGAGGTTCAGATTGATCGCGAGAAAGAAGCTAAACTTCTTCTCGCGTGTATCGGTATCTATATATTTTTGTCGGAAAAGGTAGCGCCTTTTCCGATGGCGCACAGTGGTCGGAAATCGCCAAAATGTGGTCAAAATAGGAAGGAATACTCCAATTTAGTTAAAAATTGATACTCATAGGTTTTTCGGGTCGCTGATTATAAATCTGAAGTCAAAATTACAAAAAACAAAATGGCGGATTCAATATGGCGGAAGCGTAACCCAACAAATTATTGGACTCTCTTAAAAATTAGTATTCCCATATTTCTCGTGCCGATGAATATGAATCTGAAGTCAAAATTACAAAAAACAAAATGGCAGCCGGTGAAGGAACTATTTATTTCCACAAATATTAAATTATTATCAGGAGACTTCAGATAGCAAAAAGATTTTAGTGTTAAATATTGCCCACAAAAATAGAACTTTTCCAGAATAATTGCTATGAAACAGCACAAGAATATGTTCGATTGTACCCATGGTACAATATGCCACCTACTGTGCACAAAGTACTGTTTCATTGTGGAGATATAATGCGACACGCAATTTTGCCAATAGGACAGTTGGGAGAGGAAGCCCAAGAAGCTCGGAATAAAGAGATCAAGAATTTTCGAGAATTTAATAATAGAAAGATGTGCAGAATTAAAACTATGGAAGATATTTTTAATCGATTACTAGTTTCATCTGATCCATACATAAGTAGTATGAAGATGTCATGTACAAAAAAGAGGAAACAATATCCCCCCGAAGTCACACAATTTTTTGAAGAACCTGAGATAAATGAAGACATGTCATGTGACGAAGTATTTTAAAACTATTTGTATACAAATTATATTGTATTTTTCATAATTGTAATATGTACCATTAAAATCTTACACTGTTGACTATAAATGTAAAAGCATTTTATTATAATATATAACAATAATGTACCTTACATTTGCGAAAATTAGTTTTGTCTACGATTTAGGGCAAATTCGCCATTTCAGAACGTTACCGGTCGCTAAGGAAATGGCGATAATTCATAAGGTCGCAATAGGTCGCAAGAAAATGAAACGTACACTTGTTTAATAGCTTTAACAGCTTCTTTTCCAAAAAAAATTATTGCTTGATTGTGATTGATAAGCAACTTTTTCGTTAATGAAATGTACCAGACGTGTAGATTTCTATTTTTCATCTCCCAGAGCTTTAAAAAATTAAATAAAGCAATAAAATCAGAATATTATATTGAATTAGGACCTGCCCAATAATAGCACGGACGATAAACCAGCGTTACAGCGCTATAATAAGTCGCAGAGGTAATTTCAATTATGGTTGAAAATGTCAGTCTTCTAGAACTACTAACTTTGAACTTACGTATCTCCGACATAAGTATGTATTAAATATTGGCTGTAACAAAAAGACGTGCTCTGGAACCTTCTAAATAGAGTAGTATTACATAGATTTTTAAACAACGGAAAAAAATGTTGGACTTTTGACCATGATTTGGCGATTTCCGACCACTGTGTGGCGCGGGGGCGGAGTTTGTTCATCTGCAGACCTCTGAGTGGGGTTTGTTTAACTCGAAAGCAACCCCCTGTTTGGCGGAGGAAGGGGATTCCCGTAATCGGGAAGTCCCGTAACGGTTCACGGTTTACGATTTTTCTGACAGTCAAAGTTTGCCACGCGCTTTAAAACGATAAAAAATGCTAAGCTTATATTGGGCCTTGCAGATGCCGGAAAAGGTTTTACAGTCTAGTCCTTGGCATCTGCAAGGGGATCGCTCCAATGATTATTACGGTCGTCAAACGTGCAGCGCTACATCACTCCCTTGTCGGTGTAAACGCTATACGTGTTTGTCGTGTACCGCATCTTAAAGCTATTTAATTCAATGGATTATTGTCTTAAACTCGGAAGGTATAAATGTGGTATACCTGTTTCTTAAGGACTAATGTGGGTTGTATCGGTCTGTGAATTTAACTACGCGACCGTAACGTGTTTTAATCGAATATACATTGTGACGTGGCAGGTTTTGCCGACGTCCCTCCGGCCCAATCCCGAAAGACCGAGCTCACCTCCGACAGTGTAGAAACGGGAAATACGTTGCGACCGCTCTCCCTGGGAAGTCCGAGTACCAGCGGAACAGATTTATCGCGTTTTTGAACGTCGCGCAGCTGGGCGCGACGCGAAGTTACAGGACCGTACCCGGATTCCAGAGAGGAACCCGGTACCTAATTCCGCCGCCAATTAGCGTGAAAACCTTCAATAAAGGCGCTCAAAGGACCTATCGCCGCCTCATCCGGGATAGGATACGGAAAATAACGTCCGGAGGGGCCCAGGACAATTCCCATGCGAGCCGCGGAAAAACTGTGTGAACATCTTCAAATTCGAACAAGCTGTCACAGTCATGGGACACGGGATATAAGATCCGTCTCTGCCGCGAAACTTCACGCGATAGGCCCGAGCGTCGCATTGGCGTAATTAGTTGAGGGAGTAGGGGGGCGCCTCGGTTCAGAGCTGCCAGACCGGGCGCTTTTTTCGCGCATGCGCGACGATTCTGACGTCAGACGGCTTCAGTCAAGTACGAAAATCGGGTACCTTGGTCGCACCGCTAATTTCGCAAAATTCATTATTTGATTAAATATTACCAATAATTTATCTGAAATTCTCGCAGCCCGCTATTCTTTCGCGCCTCGTGTCGTAACGGTCGTAACGGACTCCGCTAAACGTTCCCGCTAATAATAGTCTCCCACTACTTTCCCCCCAAACTTCGGACGTAGATACGTTCCTGAAAAAATTCGCGCATGAGCGAAAAAAGCGCCCGGTCTGGCAACTCTGCCTCGGTTCCGCGTTCCCGAGCTGGCTCGAAGTGGGTCATTGTGCCAAGAGACGCGAAAAGCGAAAGTATTGTCCATCCGTTACCGATTGCGTAAAATCGCAGTACACTTTTGCGACTGCCGGAATTGTGGAAGTTACCCACGTCATTTTGGTAAGTGCCGGTCAGGCGTCACTCTTAATTAAAGTGCAGTGATTCACTCGTGTTGGCTCGCGAACGTTTTGCGGGTCGAAAGTAAATTCGCGTCACCGACCACGTGCCCGCCGGCATTGCTGAAGATCGGGAGAAGCTGTCCCGAGAGGCCCGCGGGGCCGTGGGTCGACACGCTGCCGGTTAGCTTGAAGGAAAAAAACCCGCAGCGTGCGATTTTAGCGTTTCTTTAAAATCTCTTCGTGACGTTTCCCCGTGGAGAGTGCGCGACGTGCCCGTTTCGTTCCGTTTTCGCGATCTAGTCGTTGTTCCCGTCCGTCGACCAGTCACCGAAGAAGGCGCGTTGTTCCACCTGAGCTCGGTAGATTCGTGCCGTTTCTCGGCTTGTAAATTCACGCGAAGTCCTGTGACTACCGAGCTCGACGCGAGAGTAAAGGGAATCGAACGCGCGAGCGACCGTCGATCCTGTCGCCATTATTGTACGCGCGCGGCAACCTGTTGACCGTAGTCGGCTTCCACCGATCGCTACCGATCATCCGTCCAATAAAGTGACATTTTTGCCGAAATTCTCGTTATTCATTAGCCCGTGAGAAACGCTCCCGCCGCGGGGAGTGCTCCTTCCTTCTTCCGCGCAGAATCCTGTGCCTATTCGAGCTATTCCAAGAATAATCGTGCCGTTCTCGCAGCTCCGGTGTTCCGATTCGAATTTCGTGGCTCTTCGTGACTTTCTGTGAGGCACTGTAACGTGACTGGCGCCCCAATTTTCCGGTATTATCGTGAGAAAAGCGAGTTGATTCCGAAGCTGCGAGGACCTGTTTGTCGCGGGCGGACCACGTGTCGCGCGGCCGCGCGTGGCCCGGCTACAAGGCCTGTCAAAGACCCGTAGCCGCCTGTTTTTCGACTGCGATGAATAGATATAATATACAGGGTGTCCCAAAATTCCTCCGACACCCGAAAATGGGAGGTTCCTTGGGTCATTTGAAGCGACATTTTCCTTTACAAAAATGGCGTCCGCGGCTATGTTTAGGAGTTATTAATGAAAAACACGGACCAATCAGAGCGCGATCTAGACATGCGATGACACGTTCGGCCAATTGACAGTTGGCGCGTCGGGCCGACTGTGCTAACTCGCGTCTAGGTCGCACTCTGATTGGTCCGTGTTTTTCGTTAATAACTCCTAAACAAAGCCGTGGACGCCATTTTTGTAAAGGAAAATGTCGTTTCAAATGACCCAAGGAACCTCCCATTTTCGGGTGTCGGAGGAATTTTGGGACACCTTGTATATACATATATAATATTATAGATATATTTCATACTCAATGCTTGAACTGAAATACTTTCATACATTTCTGTAAAGTTCTGTGTGCGATTGCGGTAATATTTTCTGGATTTGCACTTTATTAAATGAATGCACAATTGGAGTGTATGCGGTGATTGTGTTTGGTAACATATAATTTAAATAGCACAAATACAATAATTGAATTATATTTTTCAAGGTATATTTTAAAAGTGTTCGACGCAACATCTATCAACCAACTGTCCAATGAGGACAAGAAATGTTATCGCACAATGGTGGACATGCAGAAGAAGATCACGCAGAGCAACTTCCAGAAACAGAAGTACAAAAAACGGCTGAAAATCGCAGATAGTTTCATTCATCACAAATTCTGGAAAACTGTGCCCGACCACATAACAAATTTATTTTTGTGCTATCAAAGAAACATTAGCAGAGTGCAATGCAAAAGATCATTCACACTAGAGGAAAAGATAATGGCATTATCAATTTGGACAAAGAGTTCTAGAAATTATAGGTTCTTCCAGGATCTTCTGTTATTGTCCTCTACTGTCACCTTAAAAAAATTAATTACGCAGTTAGATATTGAACCAGGCATACGCACCAGTGTTTTCGAAGCTATGGAAAACAGCATGAAATCCTTCACAGCCAAAGAAAAGTACTGTTTTTTAATTTTTGATGAGATGAAACTATCTGCGGGAATACATTACAATGTTACAGCAAATAATGTAGAAGGAATATATATATAAAGAGGGCAGCATACAATTTGCGGACCACGCGACAGTGTGGATGCTGAAAGGCATATACGGTGCAAGGCCGTGGAAGCAGACTGTAGCGTTTACATTCTGTAATAGTAATAGTCATTATTTAAATATTTCAAATATGTTTAAACAAATTGCAACAGCAGCAAAGTGTTTGCGACCAAAGTTCGAATAATGTTAAAACTATAAAAGCATTAGTAGCAAATTCAGAAAACCAGACCATATGTATTGATAATCGGGAAATAATTCCTCTGTTCGATGTCCCTCATTTAATGAAATGCATACGGAATAATTTATTGACAAAAGATTTACAGTTCTCACTTGATGGTATCAATTTGTTAACAACAAAGTGAGAACACATAGAAGGGACATACAATATTGATCAAGCTAATGGACCCAATCGTCTCTTGACGAAAATTACGGATAAGCACATTAAGAAAGAATATATATAAAAAAATGAAAGTAGCGTGCTGTACGCAAGTATTCAGTTTGACTTTTGAAAAAATTTATGCATTTCTATGCTAATTACAAACCAATTGAGGGAGATCACTGTATTATATTATCAAAAGATTCAATCCACACAGCAAATTTATTACGATTTTTTAATGATTTATTTGAAAGTTTTAACAATTTTATAATGGAACTTACAATTGGAATACATATTTCCGTAACATAGACACGTGGAATGAGGGAATTAGAATAATTACATCTATGAAATTTATAAAAAGAAAACCAAAAGATAAAATGTATCCCGTTGTTTTAAAAAACTGGATATTTACACTCAGAAACATTATTAAATTGAATGATAAATTAATGAATCTTAATATTAACTTTGCTGGCAGAAATTGTAATCAAGATGCGGTAGAAAACTTTTTTAGTTTAGTTCGCAGCCATGGGGGAAGAAATACGAATCCCACGTGTTCGTTATTCACACACTATTATAAGAGCATTTTTATTAATAACTTCGGTAGAAGGATATCGTACAAAGGAAATTGTGAAGAAGATCGTTCCGATTATTTTATACATACAAAACATATTCTGAATATGAAAAGAAGGGAAAATTTAGAAGTACAAAATTCTTTTACGAATTTAAATGTAACTTTAAACACTGTAAATGACGCGCGCATAAAAGATATTTTAGTTGCTGTTGTAAAAAATGTTCAGTCGAAATGTGAAACATGCAAAACATAAAATTTCAGAGTTAGAAAAATTATTTTATAGTGCTTTATTCATCGATATTTTTCATTCGATTATTGTTAATAACATATGTGAAAGTTACATAAAACAAAAAATTATGCAAAATTTAGATGTTTTTTCTCGTTCGGATAGAAAAAGGAATTGCACGTTGATTTTTAACGACTCGAATTTATTCAACTTTATACAATTCTGTTGCCGGCAGATTTAACTTTGGGCAACTGATTCACGGAGTCAGTGAAATGTAGCGGATGTGTACAATAAACGGACGGTTAAAGGTTCTCCGAAAGAGACTGTCGATATTTGTTCGGGAACCCGGGACGATTTGAGGTTTGGGAGTGGACTGTATGGATGGTTGTATGTAGGATGGGGTTTGAACACCGCAGGAAGTTCGGAAAGGGAAATCGTGTGGAAAGTGTGAGCGAGGTGAGATCGGAAAGATAACAATAAGAAAGAAAGGAGTGTTGATCCGGCAAAAAATTACGTTTATTCACACAATCGCGTAAACGTGATAGGATGCAATTGAGGAGTGTACATACTGTCTACAGCTTGCGTACAAAGAACAGGGCGCGATTGCGTAATGTCTGAATCAGCTGAGCGTTCGAACGAATCTAACGGTTAGGTGCTGAGCGCGATTAGCGGCGGTTCTCGGTAATCACGTGATTACGCATCGCGAGCGCGTTACCGGGAATTGCCAAAAACGGCGGATTTATGGACGGACTCTCAGGAGCGTATATCCTGGGACCGTCATACGCGGGGGGCCACCCAGGACTGTATCGCTCGACCTCGACAACTTTAACAAATTAACTTTGGACGCCTAGTCCTAAACAATATTTAAAAACTCTCCGAATGAGTGGTAGACGATATCTGACTCGCTGCTCCGGGGTGAGTCTCGTCGTCACCTCGCGAATGCCTCGATAAGGCCCCGTTTGGGGGAAAATGCAACCCCATTCGCTGGTTTACTTGAGGGAGGAGGATCTTCCCGGACATCTCTCCTCGGCGGAGAAAGAAGACCCCACCCTCAATCAACATCAAAAAATCGTCGGAAATTCCCGGGTGACGTCACCTCCGAAGCAGCGTGGTGACTTGGGCCTGAGTGGACCACCGTGGATTTACGACCCTTGGCCTGCGGACGGTACGGTCGGCCAAGGGTACGTACGAATTCTCGGAGCTCGCAGTCCGAGGATGCCTCGAGAAGGCAATTACAAAAAATCCCAAGTGGATGCACGTGCGGCGCAAGGGATGCGAAACCTTGGCCGCTGTCGTGGTGTTGAATATCAGGCCCGTAAGTGTCCAACTCCGGGACCCTCGTAAAGAACGGTATTCTAAAGAGCGGGTCTACGGATTGACTTTATTGCCTCTTTTCCAATGCTGTCAGCTCGAACCCTCGACTGCCGTGTACGACACGTTGAGGGTTAGCACTCTTCTAAATTTCGAAGGACAGCCGGAAGTCGAAAAAGGGCATAATTTATTATCGAAGTTGAGGAGGATCTCCGCGCATCCCTTCTCACGGGATCGAACATTAGATGAAAATATAATTTTCAGAACAACGCAAACAGAACATGCCGCAAATTTAAAATATACAATTTTTGAAAAAATCTTTCATAACATGTGTTTGAGATTAAGATAATAATTCAGGCACTGGAGACAGTTTACTCGTCACTTGAACAGGACCACAACTTTATTATACCCGAACCGGGATTTGTCCGTTAACAATTATATGTACAGTAGCTTCGTAACAAACGAGCGCGTTTGGTACAATGAACAATAAAGCTTTCAACCACAACTAGGCGTTAGATAAAGTTACTGTGGATGTTTTCGATGCGAGAAAACATAGATTTGATGCAAAAACCGGTCAAAGAGACGCTCAATTTTTCACAGTCGATTTCGTTGCTCTAGATAGCCAGGCCGTTCGAGAACTGGTGATCGATCGATCAGCTGTCCGTTAGCCGTCACCGTCGCTCGTGTGATTGGCGGATCGATGGCGCGCTCAACCAATCCGAGTAGTGCTCCGCACTGGATATCGATCGTAACCGATGTCGCTCGATGTCGACGGTGCCGGCCAACGACTCCGTGCGTCGACAATCGATCCCAGATCCCGTAACGACCCGTTGCTCAGCCAATAGCTACGCCGCACAGTGGGGTATTTTCGCGATTTCAGCGGTCATAAGGCAATTTTAAAAATTTTACATAAAGTGTAAAATTTTTGTGGCTTGAGTTAGTTCAATGTCTGAGGAACAATCATCATTTCATCATTCGTTTTCCCATTCATGTATCCATTAAGCACTGAAATTTGTCGAAAGTTTGAAGTTTCGTTAACCGTTTTCACTTCTCAACGAATTCACCTATTAATAAGTTTTACCTTATTTACATACACTAACAGATTTTTGTTTTACAAGAAATTTTTTTAGCTAAGTATAGGGTATACTTTTAAGAGAAATTCACTTTTGTACCATATACAATTGTATAATAGTTAATATTTAAAGATAAACAACGAAGAGACACTTTCTTGACAATTTTAATACTTTGGTAATGATTTTGTTATACTTTAGAGTGAGATCCTGCGTTCATTTCTGTGTCATTGTATTCTCTGAAGTTTTCTGATTAAGATGCAAGAAAAATTGGGTCCGACTCCGTGTTTTAGAGCTGATTTACGAAAAAATGGCCACCGCGCGCGCGCGGAAATCGCAGCATTTCTCACATCCTGCATGTTTGCATTCGCTATCGTAAAGTAAATACTTACTAAGGAATTATTTGAAGGAACTGTTTAACTCATACACGCTCACTATAGATAGATCTTTGTCTCTATTAACTTCCCGATTCATAGGGAAGTTACTGTAATTACCCCGAAAATCGAAAATCGATTTTTTAGCAGATCTTCACGTTTCATGGTTATTGAAGTCATTTTAGACTATTTTTATCAAATTGTTAGTATGTGTGTGTGTGTGTGTGTGTGTGTGTGTGTGTGTGTGTGCGTATGGCCGTTTTTATGTTATCAAATTTTTCGTTAACGTTTTCTGAAAAAGTAACAATGCGATCAGACTGATGAATGGTGCAATCGATGCGCCCCGTCGTAACTTAGAGCTGATTAGATTTTGGTCCATATCGGTCAAGTAGTTTTTTAGATTTTTTAGTTTTTTTAGTTTTTTTCGAAAGAAGTTCATTCAAGAATGCAATTTATACGAGAGGATGGAAATTTTCCACCGAATAAACAAACGTAATTATATATATTTCATTTTTATGTAAAAAAAATTTTTTTAAATTTAACCCTTTGAACACGAGCGGCGCCGATACGGCGTCCGGCCGATGTTAAGTAGCAACTCGAGCGGTGCCGATACGGCGCCCGGCCGATGTGAAGTGGCAAGGATGCATCTTGGCTATTGTTTTACTAAGTATCACACCAAAACTAATTACAGAGTGTAATATTTATCAAAATTTGTTGTTTTCGACATATAAATGATTAAACTGGTGAAATTTTTTTTAAAATTTTTTTAAAATTAAATATTTTTGAAGTACCTGTAAAATGTTCACCTAATTTGGCCGAAATCGTCTCGAGTTGCTGGTTCGCGCAAGCGAAAACGGCCTTGAGTTCAAAGGGTTAAAAAAAAATTTTTTTAATTAAAAAAAAATGTTTTTTTTCAATTATGCAACTAATGCTAATGTTACCGCTTACAATAATCAAACTAGCTGGTTATTGTTGCTCGCCCGCTTCGCGAGCTCGCGGGTAGGACTGCTCTTTCGAGAGGGTTAGTGGTACGAATTGCTAGTGGAGCATACAGCTATTAATGTTTTTTTACCCCGAAAATCGAAAATCGAATTTTTAACAGATCTTCACGTTTCATGGTCATTGGATTCATTTTAGACTATTTTTATCAAAATGTCTATATGTGTATGTCGGTATGTGTGTGCGTGTGCGTGTGCGTGTGCGTGTGCGTGCGCGTGCGCGTGTGTGTGTGTGTGTATGTGTGTGTGTGTCAAATTTTTCGTTAACATTTTCTGAAAAAGTAACAATGCGATCAGAATGATGAATGATGCAATGGATGTGCCTCGTCGTAACTTAGAGCTGATTAGATTTTGGTCCATATTGGTCAAGCAGTTTTTTAGATTTTTTAGTTTTTTTCGAAAGAAGTTCATTCAACAATGCAGTTTATAAGAGAGGATGGAAATTTTCCACCAAATAAACAAACGTAATTATATATATTTCATTTTTTTTTAATTATGCAGTTAATGCTAATGTTACCGCTTACAACTAACGAATCGGGAAGTTCTTTGTGTGGCTCGTGGAGAGTCACACACAAAATAAAAAAAACCATTAATAGCTGTATGCCTCACTAGCAATGCGTACCACTAACCCTCTCGCAAGAGCAGTCCTACCCGCGAGCTCGCGAAGCGAGCGAGCAACAACAACCCCATCCGCGAGCTCGCGAAGCGAGCGAGCAACAATAACCAGCTAGTTTTTTTATTGTATTTAGTTGAATCTGTCAGTTTACGCTAAAAATTGAAAAAATTACATTTGTATGTAAATCACTTAATGAAGATATTTAATTTCGGTGATGCAAAATAGATATATGAGAATGTACCTTTTAATAGGAAACCCTGTGTTTCTATTAATTTTCATGAGGACAAAATTAATCGCTTGAGAATACTTCCTCCGTATCTGATATCGGTCCTTTTTCGCATTCTTCTTCCTTTTCTTCTTCATTATCATCATCATCATCATGGTCGTCATCATCTTCTTCTTCTTCTTCTTCTTCTGGTCCTTGTTCTCCTGCAGTTGATGGATATTCAGGAGGTAAAATTAAATCCAATGTCTCGCTTAGAAAGGGCTTTGATCTTTCCCTTGTAATCTGCCTCATAGTGGATATTAGAGGATCGGAAGTAATTAAAAGTCTATTGAGCCCGTCTGTATTGCATGCTTTCCTAGAACATTTTCGTGCATTATTTTCTCTGTAACGGCGGAAGTGTTTATTTCTTGCCTCGACTGCTTCTTCTGATAGTTTTCCAATGGGTAAAATAACATTTTCAATAACTAATGGTGCATGGATTAATATTTTATGCATGGTGGGTGACATAGGGTACCAGAAATATAGTTTTGCAGTGTGCACAGTGTATGTTCCAAATTTATTTAAATCTATTTTGTGACCGCTTGAAATTGTTTGTAAGATGACTCTAAGTCTATATATTAATTTTACGTCAATTCCAGTAATCCTAGGTGATAAAAAAAGATATTTTAATAACGATTAACGTTAAAATATTGATTATAATCCGCAGTCTTGATTGAAAAATAGCTACAAACTTTACAATCTGATACGCTCCTCTTTATGGACAAATTTTGCACTCAAAACATCAGTTTCAGTAAAAACGGCATACAGTACAAAAGGTAGAAATCTCAAGCTTTAAAGTGGTTCATTTTTCATAAAATTTGGATAAATATTAGCAAAGTTACAGCAGTTTCAATATTGAGCGAATTTTGAACTAGCTGTGACCGCTGAAATCGGGCGAATATCCCTGTGCGCCGCGCCGGCGAAAAAACAAGTTACCGAAGGATCGACGTGGCCCAGGACGAACAACCTGGAGGCGCCGTCAAAGAGCAGAACTGGCCAAGAAGAGATCTCAGCTGCTTTGGCGTCGCCTCAAACGTGAAGCAACCTGGCCCGCTGCCGGATTGGCCAACGTCGATCGCCTCAGGAAGAAGCGGCGAATCCACGTCAACGCTATCGGAGTAACCGCCAATCGCCGGACGCCAGGGATCGTCGCGGAGAGCGAGGCCCGTGCCGAAATTCGGACCGGGATAAGTCGAAGCGTTCCTCGGGGAAAAGCGTGCGGAAAGGGGGGACGCCTCACGTCCGCGTTCCCGAGTCAAAGCGTGAAGGATCACTCTCTTATTAGTCATAGTACGAGCTAGTCGAATTGTAACTGCGCGAATTTGGTATCTTGCGACGCACGCTGCCGGGACGGTAAACGAAGGCGACGATATTCGCGGACGAGCGAACGTAACTCGGTGGTAAGTACTTGTCGGAATTTTCTTAAGATCCTGTACTACAGATCCTGATCCGGACCTTAAGGTCCTTCTTGTTTCGCGTTAGCTCGGTGCGTGTGACGGGTTCGTGATCGTATCGCGGAATTTCGACATCGCTTTGCGGCTGCCGGCTGCAGCCAGTCCGCGAGCGAAATCATCAGTCGAGCGGGGGACGCGCAGGGAATATTCTTTTGCGAGGGCAAAGCCCAACATTTTGGATTTAGAGAGGATCCCCGCGTCACCGTAAATTTCACATCAACCTCGTGTCGTCCCACGGTGGGATGTCGCCACGTGCTCGCGTCGTAGTCGCGCTACCAGTGCCGGTAAAGAGAGAGGTCAGTAAAGAGACGCGTATTCCATCGGGATTCGGGCGAGAAACGCGTAAATCGCGTACGCGGACGCTTCCATGGCGCGCTGCCGTGTTCGACGCGATTCCGTAATGTCCAGACGGACAAAGCGCGTGGGCGAGTAACATCCGTCGTCGAGAAATTGTAGCGTACCAGTTAACCTCGTTAACGCTGCCGGTGTCGGCCGGCAGCGCGCCTTATACCACCTGTCGTGAATAAACTTTGGTTAACCAAATTTTGTAGAGTCTTGATTTCGTGAAAAACCTTCCTGTCGCGGGGAACGCCTCGTATTCGTCCCGCGTAGTACCCTGGGCCCGTTCGTGTAAAATCTGCGAATGTTGCCGGTTGTTTCAAGCTCGTAAGGGAATCGTTCAAGTCATCGAGAGTGCGAATCGTTAGCGTGGCACCTTCTGTGCCTGGCGCCCGAAACTTCACGTAACTTGCGAAAAATCAGCGAGCTTGCGAACAATTTTTGTCCCGGGTGGACCGTGTTTCGTGCGGCCGAACGCGGCCCGGCTGTATAGCTTGTAAATACACGGTGTCGTCGGAGTTTTCGCCCTCCTGGCAGAGACTAATTACCCAACGACGTGACAATAGGTACTGTGTATATAGAGTTGTGTGAGTCACGCGAGTATCTGTGTATAAGTGAGTTAGCGTTTATATCTATGTATATTGTTATTAGTTCGGCTCTCGGAGGTAGAGAGCGCTAAAATATTAGCCACATTTTTAACACGGCAGCTTACACCCCCTGGGACTCTCGGCGCGTTCCGACCGGTCACCTGCACGTTCGAAACCGTGTCTCACGGAGCTTTTACGTGCCTAATAACGTTCCAGAATCAGTGTCCCACTGAGATTCGGAATGTTCCGACGAACGAACTGCGCGGTCGAAATTGTGTCCCACGAGGTCTCGACGCGTAGCTCCCGCGTCCGCGAACCGGTATCCCACCGAGACTCACGACGTTCCCGGGCGAGCAACGCCGATTATGACCGTCACCAGGTCCCGTAGTTTCACCGCGTCGCGATCGCGACCGCCAGTCGTCTACAAACGGGCGACGCATAAAGGCCAACTCATGCGGGCGCAGGATCCAGGCGACGGCGTGGCGCCGAGAATCGTAAATTTCGAGCGCTGCTTGACAGGTCAGAGCGGTCCGTAACGTCCCGAACGGTCTCGAACGGTCCCTGGCGGTCCTCTCGGAACCGTTCGGGACGTATCGGACCGCTCCGACCTGTCAACCAGCGCTCGAAATTTACGATTCTCGGCGCCGTCGCCTGGATCCTGCGCCCGTATGAGTCCGCCTTAACCGATAACATCGCGAACACACCGTGTAAATCCGAGCACACGGCAACGCAGCGAACGAGCGATCCGCGAATGTAAAACACATGCCGAGGTACATTTATTTCACGCCCGCGTATTCCGTACACCCTGATCCGGACTTTTCCTCGTAAAATCTCGAACTCTGGCTCGGCGAGCTCACTCAGGCACGAGGAACCCGTTGCAACGAGCCGCCGGAAAAACGGACTCGTTACATTATTATGTATATGGTTTATTCATATGAGTTTAATAATATTTTTTTAATATTTTAAAAATATTTAAGTAACATTTTTAAGTAAAATAGATACAAACATAGGTTTGGAGCTTAAAAAGTATTATAAAACTCCAGCATAATGCATGTATCGTCGAAGGTCAACTCCGGTCTCAGGTCTTACAACCGAACGTGAAAGGACAATATGACAGTACATATACCTGAACGGACTCACCTTTGTAGGTGCAGAGTTAATTAATTTTTACCACGTTTTTATTAGTTTATGATTACGGGCGCAATAACACTGTCCAACACCAAAACTGTTTTCGTATAACAGATGGGTGGACTTTATAGAGTTTTTTGCGCTGATTCCGGATCTGTCCTTAATTTTTCTTCTACATCAGGGCTCGCTCCCCGTAGCGATCCAAGTGCCGAGAGCTGCTCAGGCGCGTACCATAACATAGGCGCTATGCGTGACGCATCAGGGCGACACTCGTGTCAATAGGTTTCCATATTACCATTGAGCTATTATTGCTAATGCGTTTTTTTTTGTTAGTGGGATCCCCTGTAGGCCTATTCCACTATGACACACGATAATTTCCGACAACAGATGTAGAAAATTAATTAAAAAAATAAATTCGTGATATAAATTTTTAAAATAGTTATTAATTCTACTGTTCAAATTTGAATACTATCCGGAATATCATGATTTTCGCGCACGTTTAGACGCGCTTTGCAAAGTAAGATCTACTGGAAGTTTAGATCTGACTGTTCGAATCGGAGATATTTACATTGTAACACATTTTAGAAAATCAGCGTCTTCATTCCCACTTTCATCCGTTAACTGAGAATGTTGTATGAACAGTCACGAATTGATTCTTCAGAGGTAAGGATCACGAGTTTTTGTAGGAAGTCTAAGTGTAAGTGTGTTTGTCTTCGGACGTATACATTCGGACGATAGATCACGATCACGAATTTTTGTAGGAAGTCAAAGTGAAGTGTGTTTGTTTTCGGACGAATAAATTCGGACGATAGACTTTCGAGCAGTAAATCTTGTATAGAATATGCCTAAATCTCAGGTACATCAACAGAATTTTAATAAAGTCTGGGAATACATGTTTTTCGCGCAAATTGAAAATCGTACGAAATGCCTGCTGTGCGGATTAGAGCCTGCGGTAGTTATGAAGTGTAATCTTGAACGGCATTTTTGAAAAACTCATTCACGACAGTATTCATCATATGAAGGCCGAAAAAAAATTGATTTAATAGAAGGGCTCAAGTTAGTGCATATGGAATCTCGTACGAATATTCAGGAGTATTCTTCTTCCGTGAAAGCTCATATAGCTTCTTACGCTATTTCCCACTTAATTGCGAAAAAAGGTAAACCGTTCACTGAGGGCGATTTCATAAAGAAATGTCTCATTGAAGCGGTAAAAACATTCGATAATTCCATAACGCTTTACGAAGCTGCGAGCATCCCACTTAGTGACAAAACTGTCAGATCCCGGATTTCTGATATAGGATCGTCGATTCAAGAAAAGTTAATTGCACTGTTGAATTCGTGCCGTTATTATTCATTATGTCTGGACGAAAGCACCGATAATCGACATACGAGTCAATTGAGTATTTTTGCTCCAATTGTACAATCTGCTTTTTCGTATGTCGAGGAGCTTTTGGATTTCGTGCCTCTACATGACACGACGACCGGACTAGATATTTTCAATGCAGTGTAGAACACTCTTCACAAATTCCGGAGTGATTTTTCTAAATGTTCCACGGTGGTCACCGATGAAGCAAAAGCCATGACAGGTAGAAAAATTGGGCTATGTGGCCAATTTAAAAGTCGCGGTTTTCAATTCCCCACGTTACACTGCATCATACATCAAGAGGCGTTATGCGGGATCCACATAAAGTTATCTTTCGCTATGCGAAAGGTAACTGAAATAATCAATGCCATCAAAGGTGGTAATAAATTTCTATCACATAGAAAATTTATAAGTTTTCTGGAAACGCATAACGCTGCTCGTACTAATGTGTCATTGCATTGTGACGTACGCTGGCTCAGTGCAGGGAAATGTTTATCTCAGTTCTTTGCTATAAGAAAAGAGATTTCCCTTTTCTTGCAAGAAGATCCTAACCTGAGCTCAAAAGAATTTTCCTCCCTCTTAACAGATGTGAGTTTCCTTTGCGAACTCTCATTTATAGTCGATTTAACGAGTCATTTAAATATTTTTTAAATTTAAAAGCACCCAACCAAACTATTTTGCAATTATGTAGCCACGTCGATTCTTTCCGTAGCCAGCTTTTAATTTTTAAAACTCATTTACATTCTCAACCAAAAATTTGGTTTTTCTTTCCGTCGTGTAAATTAATTTTCGAAGAATTCGACACTAACTGCGATTTTGTTAATCACTTTCATATTCTTCATTCATTTGTAGCGGACATGGTGCGTGGGAAAGGCGATCTTTCCAGACGTGGAAATTTGGCCTGTCCCAAGTGCACACGCTGGGCGGTCGGGCCGAAAGATGCGTCATTAAAGTGACGATTGCCAGAACATCGGCTCGATCGTTGTCAGGTCCTTGGAGTGACGATTTACGGCACTCTGTATCGGGGGAGGTAAAACTTCTCCAGGCTCGGAGAAACGGAGATTTTCCTTCCCCCGCTTCGACTTTTTTGGTCGTCACCAATGTACCCCCCAAAAAAGGTTCTACGAGTGAGGGCAGAAGGTCTTGTGACGCTGGCTAGAAACGTTCGCTCTCGACTTGGTATTTTAGCTCGCGATAACTTGGTCTTTGGTTTAGACGGTAGTCGTCGTTGTTAACCTGTCAACGTTATTGTTGTGTTTCATTGAATACCTTTTTTGTTACGTTTGTTTCGTTTTTGTTATCTGTTGTTGTTAATAAATTGTTATTTGTTGTCTGTTAAATCGTCGGATCACAGAGACACTTATTATTACCTCGCAACATCCTAAACATTGATAAATCAGTTCAACAAGCGATTCATCGACTTCGACTCGTTCAGAAATGATCTAATTCTCTTTGAGAATCCCCTCACTGTCGAAATTGCAAATCAAGCCCTCGAGTTTCAACAAGAACTGTGCAATCTTCAGCACGACATCTCTCTGAAAACGAGGAAAGAAAAAGGAGCCGAATTCTTCAAAACACTGGAAGAATCGACATACCCTATTTTTCGAAATTTCGCGATCCGAATATATTCAATGTTCGGATCAACTTATCTGTGTGAATGCTCATTTTCAAAAATGGGCTATATTAAATCGGAATACCGCTCATCCTTAAATGATTCTTCGTTCGCGTCTGCGATGCGAACAGTTGCATCGAAACTTCCGGTAGATCTGACTTTGCAAAGCGCGTCTAAACGGGCGCGAAAATCATGATATTCCTGACAGTATTAAAATTTTTACAATAGAATTAATAACCATTTTTTAAATTTATCTTAGGACTTTATTTTTTAAAATTAATTTTCTACTAGTGGAATAGGACTACAGGGGATACCACTAACAAAAAAAAACGCATTAGCAATAGTACCTCAATGGTCATGTGGAAACCTATTGACACGAGTGTCGCCCTGATGCGTCACGCATAGCGCCTATGTTATGGTACGTGCCTGAGCAGCTCTGAGCACTTGGATCCAGTGTGGCCAGACGAGTCCGACCTTGGGACTCGCGAGGGGAATACGGTGCCCTTTCTCTGATGACCAGCAATATGCGCAACCGCCACGCGTCGTCATTCGCGCCACTTCATCCCCGTCGCGCTTGCGCAACGTGTCTCCCATGCGCTTTACTCGATCCCCGTCGCGCTTGCTCATATTGCTGGTCATCAGAGAAGGGGTAATGTGTTCTCCTCGCGAGTCCCAAGGTCGGACTCGTCTGGCCACACTGCTTAGATCGCTACGGGGAGCGAGACGCGCGGCCGGGTCGAGGAGGTGGAGCCTTCGATTCTCGGCCGCCGCGATTAAAAATTTCCGAGCCCTGTTCTACATGTACAGTTTTCGAAAAACATGACTTTGAAAAAAAAAATTCTTTTTAACTTTAAACAAATGTTGTGCTGTTATTATAATAGATACTGAGTTGTTCTTTGCAGCAACAGATTCTGTAGACTTTCCTGAATACAGTGATATCAATTATTAATACGTTATGATTGTTTAAACATGTTTAAATAATTACTAAAGCCGAAGAGATACCACTTTTGCACCAAAATTTGTTGATATTTTTAAATTTATCTAAAAAATAAGGGCCCAGTATAAATTGAACTGCGCTACGCGATAGAGCAGACTTTCATCTTGAGAAACCTCCTTGCCACGTTTCGAACATCGACGGTTTTACCGAGCTAGAAAGCAAAATATCATCGCCCGACACGAATTGCAGTCAGTGGTGCTCTGCCACTAGTACGGTCGTTCGACGGGATACTGCACGGCGCGGCGTGACGGCGATGCAGAGCACCACTGGCGGCAACTCGTGTCCAGCGATATTTTGCTTTCTGGCTCGGTAAAAACGTCGATGTTCGAAACGTGACAGGGTGGTTTATCAAGATGAAAGTCTGCTCTATCGCGTGGTGTAGTTCAATTTTATGCTGGACCCTTTTTTTGAGATAAATTAAAAAGCATCATCAAATTTTGGTAAAAAAGTGATGGCTCTACGGCTTTAATGGTTATGTAAACATGTTTAAACAATCATAACGTATTAATAATGGATATCACTGTATTCAGGAAAGTCTACAGAATCTTTTGCTGCAAAGAACTCAAAAGTTGAAAAATAGTTTTTTTTCAAAGTCATGTTTTTCAGAAACTGTACGTGTAGGAGAAAAATGAAGGACAGATTTGGAATCAGCGCAAAAATCTCTATAAGGTCCGCCCATCAGTTATATGAAAACATAAAAAATTTGAAATTTGTTGGACAGTGTAATCAGCAACGAGGAATACAATGACCGTCGTAAAAACTGACTTGCTAGAAGTACCAGCTTTTGGAAAGGGTGGTTATTACTTCCCTTACCAATAGCTGCGCGTATGTTTCATACATCAAACTTTACTTTTTCAATTTCTTATTATGTGATTTATTCATGTGAGTTTAACAATATTTTTTGAATGTTTTAAAAATATTGAAGTAACATTTTTAAGTAAAATACATACAAAAATTGGTGTGGAGTATCTATTATATGTTCATCATGGCGGCCCTGTTTAACATTTTTAACATTAAAAATCATGAATATAGTTTGTAGGCCTTTCGGAATTTGTAAAAACGGGTAAAATAGAAATAAGTATATACATAGCAGCTGGTCTTCCGAGATGTCATTGTTAGTCCACAGGTGCTGTTTTTGGCGTAACCTGTTAATTACAGAATTATTTATTTATCATAAAAGTGAATATTTGTATGGAGTCGATAGATATAGACTTATCTTTTGTAATTGTGGGCAGAATGCTGCAGCAATGACGACCTCCTTCCTGAATATCGGTTTTGCCTGTAGCTTTCAGTTTCACGTACCCTGGTAATTGCAGAATTATTTATATTTTACTCTAAATGTAAATATACATATATAAACACTAATTTAAAAATACTTATTGTTGTACTCGTTGAGGGGTTAAGCCGAAAATAATGCGTTGTGGTTTTTAACCTTCATCACTGTCTTCATTAGTGATAGGCGTAACTTCATTTTGATTAAAAATAGTGCTAGGTATTTCAGCTGGCCGTATAATAGTGTGGAGGTATCGAGCATGGGATAAGTACTAAATAATAGCTGCTACGTGTGAATAACACCCAATAGTACGATTACTGTTGGCACATTCGCAACAATAGCGTTTTATACCGGAGTATCCGATTGAATTAGGTGTATAGTCAATATAACATTTATATGTTTTCCGGTTGATGTGTCGCGATCTAACTTGAAATTTAATGACATTATTTTCTTAGATTAAGTAATTAATATTTATATTATTCTGTTCATCCATGATTTCCGCCAGATATGAAATTGCTTGTGAAAATTGGTAAGATCCCGTGAAAAGATTTTTTAAATCTACTGCTGTCATTTCTGGAAAATAAAGAATATCTGCCGAGGATACTGTTTGAAATAGAGTTGTTTTGCGGTTCCAATTGTTTTTTCTGAACTTGTATCGCTAACGTATTTTTTACTTTGTCTTGATTCTATGTCCTACTTATTATCTGATCAGAGAGTGTGACATCAGAGTTCAGCCGTTTTCCAAATCTATTATTTAAGAACGATGCGATTCGAAAGTAGGAAGCAATTTTTGGGAGGAATTTGTTGTCAAGTTGGTTATGTAAAAGCTTATACTTTTGTCCGAGTATACCATGCACTGCCTCTACAACCCAACGAATTTTTATTACGGTTCGAGAATAATTCGACTCTTCCATCGAAAGCTGAGATCGTTTGCCTTTTAAAACAAGCATGAGAACTTTAAAACCAAGATCTTTAAATGAGATGTAACATCGCGAAAGCCTCTATCGACAATACAAAAGTCTCCTCGCTTCATGAGAGTTTTCAATCCATTTGAATTTTGAAGAATAACGCGCATTATCTCGGCATCATTTTGATTGGCATAGAATGGACCGACCATATTTACTATATAGCCATTCGTTGTACAGATTGTAAAGGGTTTGCACAATGATACCTTTTTTTGCCTGAATATGATTTTCGTTGATACTCGTTGTTTAGAGCGTTGGTAGATGCAAATTGCTGCTGGTTCAGGAGCAATAAGACGCTCTAGATTGTATACAGTATTTGTACACGAAGCACATACGTCCAAGGTTTAAAATGCACAAAGTTCATACACACATTAATGGAATAAGTTCATGTAATAAAGTTCATAGGAAAGTTCACAAAAGTTCGTATAAAGTTCGTAAAAAAGTTCATAAAGTTCATAAAAAGTTCATATAAAGTTCACAAAACAGTTCATAAAAATGTCCACACAAAATAATGAAAAGTTCACACATGAAAACAGTAAAAATAGTTCATAAAAAGTTCACACAAATAATGAAAGGTTTATAAAAAGTTCACACAAAGAAAAACAGTAAAAAAAAGTTCATAAAAGAGACGTCACAATCACTTTGCAATTCTTTGGTGTCGCTCTAATGGAAATTTTGACACGTTCTATGTTTCGATAATCGATATGTAGAAAACCGCGGTTCGTCCGAATCTCTCAAAAATCCTTACAGTTCTAACCGCTATTTCTCCTGCCATTCTCCACCAAAGCTCAGGAAAGGATATATTCTTTGGTGGGGATAAAACAGGGAACCAATCACCAGTTCGGGGCGTAATTCAAAATCTATGGTACGCCTACTAAATTCCGAGATTTCGTTTCTCACGTAGACCTTGTAAATAAAACAGGCCTATGCATAAAGATCACTTGTTCAAATATCTATCCCCAAACTGGTGTCGTCTTTCCGCTGAGTGTGGGCCTGCGCTGCGTCATTGTCATTGACTGGGGTACGGCTGGTTTATTTTCCCGGTATGAAAGGAGACCCTCAACTTTCAGCCGTACCGAAGTCCATAACTAATTCTAAAGCCAAGGATGCCAATAAATATCTCAAAAGTGACAATGTTTCACTTGAACGCAGCACAGGCCCAGATACAATGTCTGGACGATTCTAGACACTCGTTGTTAGTACTTTTCTGGTCTCGAATATATGTCCCATCGAATAGTTTTGCAATATTAGAAGTCTCATTCTCTATAAGATGTTCGCGGGTAAAAGCTGCAAATTCAAAATGAATAGGAAGAATATCATTTTCAAAACTATGCATTACAGAACTGCAACATTGCGATATTTTTTATTCACTATCCAACCCAAGCGTTGCCGCTATTAGATTGTTAGAATTCCACGTTCGCAATTTAAATAAAAATACAACTATCGCTTGCGTTACATCACGCTGTTCACGTAAACCCTGTGAAGACTTTAAGACCCTCCTCAGATAATGTAAAATCGCCAACTGTATCATAAATAGTGGGTCATTAGTAACCGAAAGATATTCAAAATATTCTCGAAGTTCGTTCGCGTCAATTAAACTGCTGTTTGAATAAATTCTTAACGTCGAAATTACATCTTGAATGAAACGTGTTTTTATTAAATGTACTGGACAGCATCGATTTTCTTTGGAAATATACAATCTTCTAAAAACAAACACCTGTTTTCTAGATTTGGGTGAAACCGTAGAAATATTGGTTTTGGAGTCACAGACAAAACAATACGCGTGCGTAGAAACCACTCTGGAAACGGCATTTCGATGTACTGAGGATCTGGATTAACGGGACAGTTAGAAGTTGTGAAAAATGGGTCACCTGTTGTTGAGGACATACTAGAGGTACTTTTGAGTAATGACAAATGTGATTCGTTGGTAGACGAGGAAGTTGAAAATGCCTGAACCGGGGGACTTAGAAGCGAATCTGACGGGTCCATGGATGTGGAGGCTAGTGGTGCCTGATACGAAAAGAGTTGAAAAGGTTCTGATGGATCAAAAGACGTGGATGCTGAAGGTGCTTGAACCGAAAGAAGTTGAAAGGAATCTGACATGTCCAAGGATGTAGAGGCTGAAGGTGCCTGATCGGAAAGGGGTTGAAAAAGATCTGATGGGTCAAAAGATGTGGATGCTGAAGGTGCCTGAACCGAAGGAAGTTGAAATGAATCTGACATGTCCAAGGATGTAGAGGCTGAAGGTGCCTGATCGGAAAGGGGTTGATAAAGATCTGATGGGTCAAAAGATGTGGAGGCTGAAGGTGACTGATCCAAAGGAGTTTGAAACGAATGTGATTGATCCATGGGACGTGGAAGTTAAATGGGATTCTATTGTTGTTGACCGAGTCCGCAAAGCTCTCTGATGCACACTTTCTTTACAGAAAAATACCAGAACACGGCAGCTTTTATATAAAACATCACCCACTTGCACCACATTTTCAAAATGTTTGTGTAGTCTACAGCCTGAACTTCAGTTTTGATAATCTGCTTTTGGCCACGTATTGAACGAATAAATCATCTACACTTAATACACCTCGACTCGCGATCAATAGTTTTCGAAATATTGCCAGACATTATAAAGATCTGTAAATGTCTAAGTTCTCCGGAATGCCGTTGAAGACTGATTTCAATTTTTGTGCATTTTCTTAAAGTTCCTTAGGTTCCTTGGAAATCTTCTTCAAAATAAAGGGAAGGGGAACTTGAAAAATACGCGCAGCTATTGGTAAGGGAAAGTAATATCCACTTTTAATTGGTTAATGCCGAAGGGTGGGTGGTCTTACACTTTACAGCTGCCACCACCCTTTCAAAAAGCTGGGATTCCTAGCAAGTCAGTTTTTATGACGGTCATTATATTTCTCGTCGCTGATTATTGCGCCCGTAATCATAAATTAATAAAAACGGGGTAAAAATTAATTAACTCTGCACCTGCGAAGGTGAGTCCGTTCAGGTATATGTACTGTCACATTGTCCTTTCCCGTTCGGTTGTAAGGCCTGGGAAAACGGTCAACTCCGGGTTTTATAGGCACTGAGACCGAAGTTGACCGTCGACGGTACATGCATTATGCTGGAGTTTTATAATACTGTTTATGCTCCAAAACTATTTTTGTATGTATTTTACTTAAAAATATTACTTAAATATTTTTAAAACTAGAAAAAATATTGTTAACTCATATGAATAAACCATATACATAATAAGAAGTTGGAAAAATGAAGTTCGACGTATGGAAAAAAATGCTATCGACAGGATTCGAACCCCAGAATATCCGCTCCGTAGTCCGACGCTTTAACCATCGTGCCAATCGATGATGTTGTAAACGTTAAAAACATTCAGATATATACCGCACAGAATACAATTTTTTCTTTCTCTCAAATCATATTTTTTAAGTAAAATAATTGCTTCTTTCATTGTAATAACGCTAAAAATTACTTAATATACGCCCACGGTAAAGCCAACAAGTGTAACTTTCGTCCTCACAGCAAAAACGTCAAAAAAATTCGTTGTTATTATTTTTGACAATGAAGCAGCCGAACAAAAAATTCTTAAAAATTGACGACACTGCCTGTTATAGTACCTTATAAGAGAACGAAACAGTAAAATAGCATGTTTTCATATTTTTGAGAAAAAAATATTTTTTCGATTTTTTGAGGTTTTTCATTTTTACGACCACAGTTTGCAACAGAAAAATCTGAAAAAATTCTCAAAAATGCACCTTAGAATTTTAGAAGGCATTTGAGACCGGAAAATGCGCCGAAAACCGTAAAATCTATTTTACCATGTAACTACCCCCACCGGCAAGCTAGAAGGCTGAAATTTTACTCAGAGGGGTTTTTCTTGGTCAGTTTTCGAATGGTACAAGAGCCGTTGAAAAAGCTCTAAGGGCTCTCTAAGGGCAGTTGTAACCATCTTAATCGGCTAGGCTCTTTAAGCGAAAAAATTGATGTTTCACATGATAGAGAAATCACCCATAAGAGATTGTTAGAAAACGCGTGAAAACAAAATGAACGATTTAATAAAAATAGGAGAACGAATATCAATTTTAAGGAGAAGGATACGGTATTTTTGAAACCCGCGGTTACATGCCGTGCTAAATTAGACCGAAAGTACTTCGGCCCCTATACAATTACAAAAGTCTTACCTAATGACCGATACAAAACTGTAGGAAAAACTGGCAGACCTCAAGTAGCGCCGAAAGATAGGCTACGTGTGTGCAAGTGTGAATGGACTGGGGACGGGATCCTGAGCGATAACGAAGACATGAATGAGCCGTGTTAGCGACGCAATAATATTGCGTCTACGTTAAATTATGTTCTCGTTACTGTAAGGAGAGAGGAAGAGGAAAATTGTTTTTTCTATATCTACGTAATAAAAGGATTGTTGTAACATGGGAATTGATTAATATTAATAATGGACTACCTACCGAAAAACATTTGGAACATTGTGGCGTGTGGCGCTGTTCAGAAGTATTTTTTTAATATTATCCGTCATTGGTGACTGCTAGTCATGGAGACGTGTTACGTCTGTAAAACATGTGGAACATTGTAGCGTGTGGCGCTGTTCAGAAGTATTTTGTAATATTATCTGTCATTGGTGACTGCTACTCATGGAGATTTGTCACATCTGAAAGCATCTTGCAGGCATAGGCTGGGTCCCGATTAGCTTAGGGAAGGTTAACATGAGGTCGTTAGTGGGTACTGTGAGCCCTTCTGGCCACGTAAGCCCCACATAACCCTGTATCTCTGCCAGGGGGTACAGGGTATGCGTAAAAGCATTTTCCTCATGTAAAAAAAAGGCATAGGCTGGGTCAAAACTATTAAATATTGCTTCCCAAGAACGTGAAGCAGGTCAGAATTGGCCGTGATAGCGTCAACGTGTTTAGTCAACGCTTGAGAGTAAACAGAACCGTCCCCAGACGATGGTAGGTGGGCACTCTGGGCCATCGAGCTATCGTACGGAAAGGTCGTGTTTATGAGGTGTGACGTTGCATTTCGAGCGAGTATATTTTGCTATTGCGAACGACCGGACCGTGCAATAATGAGACGCGAGACCGGGATACACAGAATTCGAGAACGTTCCGCGAGGAATTTCCATAATTAAGAGCGCGCATTGATATCTAGCGTGCGCGTCGAGTACGGCTAATTTCAGGGCCGAACAACGGACCAGGAAACGGAGCCCCGACCTTCGACATTTTCCTAGGAGACGATTCCAATGCGAGAGGACGTCCGACGAAAACCAAAATGGCATATATCGAAGCCTCGTGTACGGGCCACTAGGGTTATCGTGGGCACCCGGTCATCTGACTTGGAGGCACCAAAGGGACAGGAACCTCTACCGACCACCGTACCATTTCGCGGTCCCGACGCCGCCTCATCCCGCCATAAATAAGGTTCCAGCAAGGATGGTGCCACCGAGAAGCCAAAATGAGGCACGAGCCTCCACCACGTCTCACGGAAAGTGAGACGTTTTCGCGTTGGGGTCCAGGAGCCAAGGATCCTCGTCGAGGCGCTCCTGTTACGCGAACGTCGCGCGCGAGTACAGCGCCCTAGGAAGTTCGGCAAGGAGGTCGGGTGGGGGGAACGAGAATCGATGCGGCATGCGCCCGAAAATCGATGGATCACTGTCCCGGTAGCCGTCACGCATCGACGATCGCCCTTGCGGAACGTAATACCTCGCACAGGAACGCTTATCCTTCCAGCTTTCGTGAGCCAGATCTATTCGGTCGATGTCGAGTAATCGCGGTTACGAACACGCGTGAGTTCCCGGTCTCCCGGTGACGAGATTCCGCCTTGCGAAGGCCTGCCAGTGTTCCCGTGCGAGCTAAAGGACTCAGGCCAAAGAACCCAGGGAGATTACGACTTCCGTGGCCCCTCATTTTGAGATTATATTTGTGTTCTTGGGGTTATTTAAAGAAAAAAATGTATATATAACATGATGTCAAATCGGCCTAGTTTAGCCAGTAAAGTAGATTTCCTGTTTTTTATAAATTTGCAAATATTTCAGTAACTATGCGAGATATGGTAAAATATCAAGAGACCTTTTTTGTATGGTGGGTTTCGCCGAGGACCACTGGGGACAGAAGCGAGAGGAGGCGAAGACGGTGAGTCGACAGTGACCCTGGTTCTCGTAATTTGGGCTGCGAGTTGGCTCGTACTTTATCGCGCGAGAACGAACGTTCGTCGTTCCGTCCTCGACTTTTCGCGGCTCGGACCGTACCGACGGCCCTTTGAGCAATATTTCGGAAAGAGAGTTACTAAATCGCGCGATCGGAAGTTCCTCGGAGGAATTACGTCTCGCGAGAATATCTCGTTCGACGTTTCGTTAACTGCTCGAATCCTGTGTCGTGCCGTGTAGCGAACGCGTTTCAATTTCGTCGCCGTGCGTATCGTCCGTCGCGTGTTTTGCGTGCGCGTGCTATCGCGCCGTCCATCTGCGCTTCGCGCGATTCCGATTAGCGACAACCGCGCTGCGACCGACCAACCGTCCGCAAATCTGTATGAAGAGCGCGGGCTCTCGGGTTGCGGTCACGTGATCGCGTAATTGTAACCACTTGACAAGGAATAAACATCCACTCGAGACAAATTACGTGGTCGTCAATTCTCTGTGAGATCCGTCCTGCCGTAAGGGCTGTCCTCGCCTTTTCCGTGTTCAAATCATCTAGCCCCATCGCGTCCTCGTTTTCGATGCGTGTCAAAAATCTCGAATCTTCGGATGTCCTTTTGTCTCGGGCGGATCACGGGCATACGGCTGCACGTGGCCCGGCCTACGGCCTGTAAAATCCCGAAGTCGCTCCGTCGGAGGTTCTTCAGCCTCCGCTCGTAAGCGACGTGACAGATTATAATTTAGTTTGTCACTCCAGCCTGCTGCCGCATAGCATACAATTGCAAGAAAGACGCCTTTGTACATTGTCATGATTGTTTTGTAGTTAAGACCCCAGTGGGATTTTGCTACTTGTGCGTATCGGTGGAAAATGAATTTGCTCTTGCGTGTAATATAATCTATGTGAGGTGTGATGTTAAACCTGGTTCCGAAGTGGACCCCCAGGTATCTGACAGAGTTCTTCATTACTATTGATACATCGCCTATTTTAACTGTTGGTGGTCTTCTAATATCCAGGAGACCTTTCAGAAGTATCACTTCAGTTTTGTGTTGCGATAATGAAAGTTTGTACTTGTTGTACCATTTTGTGATGGTTTTAGTTACTGAGTTGGCTGTTTTCTCCATTTTTACTCTTGAATTCCCTGTGACAACGACCAGCAAGTCATCCGCGTATGCAACATGTTCAATGTTGTTCTCTGAGATGGTGTTGAACAAGTCATTGAAGATTAGGTTCCGGAATTTGAGACCAAGGACAGAGCCCTGTGGGCAGCCTTCGGTAACAGCTTTGATAATTGTATAGTTGTTGTCATGGATTTGAACAGTTCTGTCTGACAAGTAGCTTTGTACGATTTTGAATATGTTGCGCGGGCAATTTCTTTTTTTAAGGTTTCTGAGTATGGTTGGCCACCCAACGTTATCGACGGCTCCGGATATGTCGAAGAGTAAGGCAATTGCGTACTTCTCGTTGAAGTGTTCCACTATTTGACATACTCGGTTGATGGCATGTTCCGTTGAACGACCGCTGCGGAAACCATATTGGTGTTCGGCTGCAGACTGGTGTGTATCGAATATATCTGAGACCCTAGTGGCTATTAGCTTTTCCAGGATTTTGCTTAGAATTGGCAGTAGACATATGGGTCTGCATGATTTCGGATCTGATTTGGCTTTGTCGTCGCTTTTGATGAGGATTCTGATTATTCCCTTTTTTCATCTCGCTGGGAATGTTCCGGTGGAGAGGCAAGTATTGTAGAGCTGAGTGATTTCACTGTGTAGTTTTGGCCAAGCTTTACTGATGATCTCTGTTTCTAAAAGGTCGATTCCCGGTGCTTTTCTGTTTTCGAGTTTAGCTATTATATCGTTTATCTCCCTTGACGTGAAGATCGGTGTGTCAGCTGAGTTCGGAGAGAATTGAGTACTTCTGCGTATTTGTTTTTTCCAATGTATGTCTTCCTCTGTATTGTCGTCAGGTATTAAACTATCTACGAGAACTTGTCTAGTTTGTTGTCAAGAGATGGTTTGGTTTCCATTGCTCGTTATGCTACTGCATGCTTTTGATGTACTGAGTTTATTTATCTGGAGCTTATAGAAAACCCCCCATGGGTTTGAGTTTCCTTTATCCGTGACGTATGAGCGCCAGCTCTTCAGTTTAGTTTTTCGAATTGTTGCGTAGTATTTGTTCCTTGTGCTGCGGTATTGAGTTTTTAAGCGGTCTAATATCGTCGGATTCTTGATACATTGGCATAACCTTCTAAGTTTGTGGACTTGTTTTTTAAGATTATCAAGTTCACTATTCCACCATGGGATCGACTTGTTGAAACGTTTCTTCTGAGGCATGGATTCTAAGCAGGCAGTGATAATTTTCGTCTCTACCTTGGTTGCTAGTAGATCGGCGTCTTCAGTTACGGTTATCTCTATGCTTTGTATGTCTTCTGCGGGTCGGAGATTCTTTTCTAGGCCTCTAGGCCTCTGCTGTCGGGTTCTGGATTATACTGATTTGGCGTTTACGTCGGCAAGAACTAATACGTTTTCATTTCTTAGCTTTTGTAGTATACTGTCAAGGTGATGGATGTACGGATCGATCCGGTCTGAGCATTGGAAATATGTGCTCACTACATAGAATCTTTTCTTCGCCACTGTAATTTCAATATATATAAAGTGCGTATTGCAAAATTGTCCAAGTTTGAGTACTGTAAATACCGGGTTGAAGACAACTATTGCACTTTTTATCACATTCTTTGAAGCGTTGTTAGAGAATTTCTTGGTGTCTATTATTGCTTTGGAGTTGATTTGTTCACTCTTTTGCAGTTGACGCAAGATGGCTTGGCTTTCTTGGAGGGACAGTTCTGGTAGGTGTGCCCGCCCTGGGCGCAGTGACCGCAGGTGTCTATCGTGACCCTGCAATACTTCGAGATGTGACCGAAGCTTTGACACTTTAGCATCTCCTGACAAGTGTGTAATTATGAACGAAGTAGCAGTGCCAACCTACGAAGACCCTGCCTCCTTTTTTGAAGATGTCTCTGATGTGCGGTGAAACTTCAATTATCCAGTTTGCCATGTCTCTGTTCTTGTCACCTGTTTTGAAAAGTGGCTTGAAGTCGTCATGGAATTGGACGATAGGTATGCTTTCAAGGTTTTGCTCCTTTATTGCAGAGATGATATCCTCTTCTTTTACGTCGTTTGGTATGTCGTACATGATCATATGCGGTTTCTTTTTGGCCGGGAGGCCGACTTTCAATCCTGCTTTCTCTAGATTTCGGTTTTTCAATACCGAGTTGAGGTCTTCTTTCGTGTACGTCTCTATTAAGCACCCGTTATTCCTTATTTTTCTAAGGTTTCGAATTTTCCATCCTTCTTCGACTGGGGCCACTGAAGACATAATTCTCTGCTTAGTTTCCTCACTGTTAATGATGTTACTTTTGTCATCTGGGAAAATTGTAGCAATATTCCTCGGAGGCCTGATTGCTCGTTGCGGTATCACGGCAGACTTTATTTTCACTTTCTCAGCGTATCAAACATAGTGGCTACGTCTCCTGTTATAGTAGCAGTAAAGCTGCTTAGTTTATCGTGGATGCTTGTGTTTTTGGCTATTTTGCGTCTGAGCAAATGGTTTTCCTTCTGCACCTGTTCACCGAGTATAAAAACGTTGTCAAGTTTCTTTTTCAGACACTTTACCTCATTTGTTTTTGTAATGTTTCTCTCTATCTGGTGAAGCTCTATTATTTCAGCTATGGATCTGAGGAGTTCTTCCGTTATGTCCTGTTTCCGGGATCCATTTACTGCATCTGGATGTATATGTGTGCGACACGGAGTTGGATCGCACTCGCCCTGAGAATTTGTAATTGAAGTTTTTACATTGGGCAGTGGTTGGGTTTTGAGTTTCTTGATCCTATTGCGTTGTTCAGTGGATGAGATTGTTTCATCTTCATCGTCGATTTCAGCGTTATTCCTTTTCCTCTGCGAAGTCTCGGTTTCGATCTCCAATCTCTGTTTCGGTTTCGAAGTCCATCTTGATTTGTCCTGTCGGGAGCAGCTAACCAATGGCAGCACTCCTGTGCAGCCAATGGACGTGCTTCTGGAGCGGCCAAGGAGAGCTCTCCTGCTACAGTCAATGACAGGTCTCTTACTATAGCAGTAGGATATATAGGCGGGTTCTAACTCACAGTTATCATTATAGGCAGATTCCTGCCTTACCGGCATTTTACCTTATAGCGCGAGCATATTTTTGCGGGGTGAGGGGGATTAGCTTAGAACACAACCATATTTTGCGGGTGGCGGGGTGAGGGAGATTACTTTATAACGCGACCGTATTTTGCGGGGGGGGGATTTTTAGTTTTCCTGGTATTGGCAGTTCCAGGTATTGCGTATGTTTATAATAATATATCCTGTCGACGGTGCGATATCAGATCGCCCAGCTTATCATTTTGTAAATGTTTATAATAATATAAACATCCTGTGGGATATCATTCTCACATCATTTTTTTAAAATAAACATCCTTTGACCCAGATCACTGTTCTCACTGACCGGGGGGAGGGGGGATTTTTAGTTTTCCTGGTATTGCATTGAAGGCCAATTTCCTGGTATTGCGTCCAGTCCCCTGGTATGTTTATAATTTCGATGGCGGGCGTCGTGATATCAGATCACATCATTTTTAAATAAGCATCCTTTGGCTCTCTCCTTATCGTTTCTCTCCTCGCCTCGTTCGTAATAGCAACATCCTTTTGACGGTTGGTATCGAGTCGCGATATCAGATCTCTGTTCTCACCCAGCTTATCATTTTTTAAATAAGAACATTCTAAAAACGTTTTTAGAATGTTTGAAAGTAACGTTCGCTGGACATTTTGTAAAGGTTTAAAGAAGTAACAACATTTTGTAACCATGCTGGTTACACACCAGGATCGATCCCCACCGCGACGGCAATAATATCGATCGTTATCCTTGTCTAGAAAAGGATCATAGGATCGATCCACGTAATGAGATGCGCGCGCATCGATCCCCTCTTGATTGCGATCAAAGGAGGTCGATGCGAGCAGCAAATCGAGCACTCTGCGTCTAGACTTGGTCTAATAAGCACGCATGAGTCACCGTGCTCTCGCGAATTGATCGGGATTCGTTTCTCATAATCGAGTATTAATTTGCGTACTGCCAAGATGGCAATTATTAAAGAATGTAATCGAATTTTGTTTGTGAGAAAGTCACAACTCGCTTAGCGAATATAATTGATATAAATTGAAATTATTTTGTGAAATAATTGTTATATTGAATGAATTAGAGATTCGTGCGTGGAACATGTGTATTGCCGCGACGGCAGAATCTTTGAATCGTAGTGACTACTAGTCAAGTACAATTGAAATTCAATTTGCAAATTGTGATTGTTGCTATCTTAGCAAGTGATGTAATGAAATTATAATTTAAACGGTTGCAATTTTCATACATTAAATGGTGTGTGCTACTTAGACATGTGACATTTATTTGAAACTAAGAGCCTAAAGAAAATTCAATTTAATTTGTTCTCCATGGTTAGTGGTTAAATTATTTAAATTCTGCCTACGAGGAGTTTTGAATGATATTTGGCGAATAAAGATATATATATTCAAATTGCGGGATATTGAAGTGATTGAATATGCGCGTCGTCTAGACGGTATTGTTTTCTGTTGGGGATTATCGTTACTTGGAATGTGACGAATGCTAAAGTCACGTCTTATATTGGCAAGGTATTGAGACCGGTCACGCATCGATCGATATATATATATATATATATATATATATATATATATATATATATATATATATATAGATTCGCTGGGTTTTCGATTATATACACAGTGTTCTATTTCGCGCGATTATTCGTTGTTGTCGCGCATAGAGTGGATCCAGCAAGCGGTCTGCGTTTAACACGTGTTGGGACGGTCATACTTTCGTACGCTACTAGCACGCTCACGAAATTTCTGCCACGTTGTGAGTTTTGCCTACCGAGCAGGGGCCGGTCGCCCTTCCCGGAACCATCCGGCAAGACCGATCGTCATCCTGTTTCGTTAGCCTGATTTGCAACAAAGGCACTCAATAATTCCATTAGAAGCACGCGTGTAGTCGGACGGTAAGAGAGTCGCCACGGCCACGTATACGTGCCCTGCCTAGACGCTCTTACCTTTCCAATTTTTGTTTTGAACACTGGTACAGGTAGAGACTGTTCGCCGCTCCTGTGACATCCCAGCAGTGCCGTTCAAGTTTTCTATTCTGTTACAAGAACCCATCTAATTCTGTAGAGGGTGACTGTACGCTCGGACGAGTGAGGAGTCGCCACGGCCACGTAACGTGCCCTGCCTAGACTCCTCGGCCAATCCCTCGTGATACAGTTAACTTCTGTGCAGATTAGATCTTAACCATCTATAATTCAGTATTTTCGTGTCCCAATTCAACAAATTGTTCTCCGCTTCAAACTCGTATGCAGACAGAGACCGTTCGCCGCTCCTGGGCATTCCAGCAGTGCCGTTCAGTTTTCTAAGTTCTGATGCGAGAATCTAACAAGTTCTGTGAAGGGTGACCGCACACACAGACGAGCGAGGAGTCGCCACGGCCACGTATCGTGCCCTGCCTAGACTCCTCGGCCAATCCTACGTGATCCGGTTCACTTCTGTACAGATTTGTAATGATAAACTACACCCAAAACGCGTGACGCAACGACCAAAAAGTGAGTGCGACATGAACACGAAGTGTCGATGATTGAGATCGATCCGGCAATCAAAAGACACGTGGCAACGTGAATCGAAAGCGGCGTTCGATACATTCGGTTCGTCGCGAACTTTCGCACGTGATTGTTTTACTCTGATATCATCAGGGCTCGGGTCCTTGTGTAAGCAAACTAAATTCCAGAATATACTTTCATTTTACCCGATTTCTGTCTCAAACAATTATTGTCTCTCGCCTCAACCTTTCCGCTATCCAGTGCCTGGAGGCACGAACCTGTCGGGATAAAGGACATCGGGTCCCGTAACCAACCCGGTGTTGTAAGTGAATCTTATCGATATTCAAACATTAGAATCAGGCTCACAGTTGTGTCCAGGCCGCTGCAACGTCGCCACGGCCACGTTTCCGTGCCCTGCCGATTCTGCATCAGTGTCTGTACACGGCTGAGAACATCTCATTCATCCCCGGGATCGATCGCCACTCCTGGAATCTTCTAGCAGTGCCGATCGAATCTCCGCGATACTCAGAGTCAAAGCACATATTTATCAAAATAAAGGTAGCTTGGATTAACTTGTCGGAACGCTTATACTACGGATGCCTCGCCATGGCCACGTTTACGTGCCCTGCCGAGAACCTCTCGCTGTCGTGAGCAACGACGGCAAGTTTCTTGACTGCCCCGCATAGACTTTCACATTAACTTTATGAAAAGATTCAATAAAGGAGAGACATACGAAAGGTAGTCAATAAAACGGTTACAATTTATTTAAAATGTCATTTATTTTATAATTTTTTTCGCATTTGGTATATGTAACAAACAAGATTTTACAAGATTATACGGACATTTACGAACATAACAAGATTTTAAGGACATTTGCTTCTTATTTTCGACTGCTGCAACTTCTTCGCTCCTCTTCCTGCTGCCTTCTTTCAAACTCTCCGGGCCTGTTTAAAGTTAGCAATTCCACGCTGGTAGCAGCAGCTGAAAGTAAAATATATTTTTAAGAAAAAAGATATACTAATTACAGTAATAGGATGAGATGTACAGCTATAAATGTAATAATTTAATGTTCTATATGTAGGGCGATTTTTTAGAAACACGAAACACCACACTTTCACACAATTGCTGAACACTACACGTAGCACACTTTTCAAACTCGAAACGATAGCAAACGGAATTCCATACTCCGAAGCGACGCGGCGCGGAAAGAATTCCGTGTTCTTCGCGATTCCGCGCGAAACTGTTTTCTCCCCGCGTACAATGTTGTCGATGAAGGCAGATTGTTTGAAACAAATGAAATCGTTGCCTTGAAGATATTGATTTTTCGCGAATCATATGGTAATATTGATTTTTCGAGAATCATAGAACGATGCCATGGACGAGATACCTCTACAATACAATAATAAAGTCTGAAATTTTTATTGCATTAGGCTAGCCTAATTTGGCTATTAGGCTCTAATGGGGCATGTAAGGCGTATGAGGCCCGACTGCTTCTTTAAATTAGGCTAGTGTAGGGAAAAAATTAAGGCCAGATTCGGAATCAGTGCAAAAAACTCTACAAGATCCACCCAACAGTTATATGAAAAAAAAGTTGAAATTTGTTGGACAGTGTTATTGAACAGAACGGAAAAATAATTCCTTCATTGTTCTGTTTCAGATCATGAACTCCAGGCTAGAGTGGAGTATGTATGATATGAGCGTGTGGGTGTCGGAAACCTTGGATTTACGTATACGGGATCTAACTGAATTAAAAACCGGTGAAATATATTGTAACATATTAAGAACCAAATTTCCAGATTCAATTCCAAAAAAAACATTAAACATAAACCGACAAACGCATACGAATACACGAATAATATGAAGTTGGTGGAGAAAGCACTGAGGAAAATAGGTGCAGATAAGGTAAGTTAGAAATTGTTAGATATAAATAAATGTGTAAGATTTAAGTCGTCGATAGTGTACAATAGGAAAATAGTATGGGTCCGTTTACGTCGAGCACTGGTTCGAGAATGAATCCTTGGGGCCTCGTATGGGTATTTTTTTGATGAGATTCCCCTTCTCTTGATACTTCTAATTATCATTGCGATACCAACTCCGTCGGTTTTGCTTAGTGGTCTAGGGGATGACCTTATGCCTTCCCTCGCACTATGCGATTCATAATCTCAGGTAGCTACAATCCGAAAAACTTCCGGCATACTATCATCAACGCGTTCACCCGCGATAGGGTTTTCCCGAATTTTCTCGATCGATACCTCTCGGCCGTTTCTTACTAACCTAACTGTATTTAAAAAGTCTGTGCCTAGAAGTAAATCGTATTTTAGTAAAACGTCGGAAACTACGTGGAATTCAATTTCATACGCGTATTCGTCGATAAAAACGCTGGTTACAAATTTGCCTAACGTCTTATGACCGTTTGACCCGACGCCCGCAAAAGTTGTTCCGCTAACCTGCAAGCATGGTGCTCCTATTCTTACGAAAGAAGACGCGCTCATCAGTGTTAGATCACTCGCGGTATCTATTATGGACATTAGTTATACATTGTTCACTCTCACCGCTTTACAGGATTGAGTCGAGGCAAATCGCGTTATTAAATTCACCGCTTTTTCGGCGCCGCTTTCTTGCTTTGGGCAGTTCGACGCATGGTGTCCATGTTGGCCGCACCTAAAACATTTGGGACCGCAAGCCTTCGCCGGACAGTCTGTACTGAGATGACCCTCTCTCTCTCTCTCTCTCTCTCTCTCTCTCTCATTGTTGCAGTTGAAGCACTTTCTTGGTTGATCCTTCCGGAACGCTTCCCTATCCTGTTGACTTGTTGGTGGTCTTCTCCGCTCATCGATGAACGAATTTCCCGCGAAGTCCGTTGACGGAAGCATCAACTGTTCGAATGCTACTAACAATGCCTCTGGAGTCTTGAAACAATGCATCTTCGCCTGCGACCTCAGAGATCTGTCCGGAATGCCCTCGATGATGTGGTCGACTAGCTCAACTTCGTCATCTATCGGTATACGGTTCGCCTTTATAATTTTATCGTGGAAATAGTCCTCGAAAGACTCGTTCTTCTTCCACACTCGTTCCCGCAATCGGTCGCGCAGCAGAATGTTGCTTGGCCTGTGGTAGAACATCTGTTCGAACTTCGAGAGCAGATCGTCGGCGAGCAGTTCAATGTATTCCGAACGCGAGTGAACCCAATCTCTCGCTTTTCCGCGTACGCGCATTCCTATTAACACTTTCGTCTCGTCATCGTTCAATTTATACGTTCTTCGTAACACCTTTATTTGCTTCACCCACGTTGGATAGTCCTCCGACTTTCCATCGAAGTACGCGAGCAGCTCGGCGATAGTTTTCACACCAACTCGTCCGTGTGTGTTTTCTTCTCTCGGATTCGTATGTTCCGGTCCGCTCGAATGTCGTGTTCCTTGTATTAATGCAAGTTCGCGTCTCGTCAATTCCAGTTCCCTCTCTGCTATTTCCCTTTCTCTGTTTAAAAGGCTTATCTCGCGCCGAACGTCCACTGTATCGTCATTCCTCGCCGTATTCCCCGTAGGATGATTCTCGCACACGTCTCCACCCGCATTTTCGTTTACCGTGTCCGTCTGACTGTGGTAGGCCCATTGACATGATGGATCGTGTTCAATCAATCGCGCTATCAGCACCGACTTCGTTCCGGACGTCTGTAGACCCTCATTTTGCAGAATATCCTTTAAGGAAAAATCCCGATTAGGCGATTGGAATGTCGCCTATGAATCTAATGTTCGTTAAGATTGTTAGTGAGCCTCGTAACAAATAATAATTTAGTCGATACAATTCGAGCGGTAAAATTGTATCGTGTGGGAACGTTCAACTATTCTATTAGGATTGGTGAAACGATAATTGTGGGTTTAAAGAGTTTACACGTAAATAGGAAAACACAGATATATTCACTTGAAATTATGTTACATTTGTAAATGTATCGCGAGTATGTGTGTTTGATAGTGTAAGAGTTTAAGAATATTACCTATAGAGCTCGATGTTGACGCACTGGCAAAATGTGGGGGTCTCGAAGTAACTTTATAGAAATGCCTAATAGATTGAATACCGGACTAGCGGAATCTATACGGTTAGCGATTGATCCGAAGGGGAACTTTAGCCCGATCTTACGAGAGAGTAAAAATGTACGGGTTTATATACCCCAAAAATGAATGGGGTGGTCTGTTCATAATCTAATCGCCGCTTAGGGCCAGACTCTAGTTTTTGTCAATTTCCATTAAGTCGAGCCAGAGCTCGGTTTTCGTTAAAAGGGATCAACTAAGATAAGAAAGGTTATCTAGGACGTTTTCCTGCCAGAGACGATCTTGAAGAGATTCCTGTGAGAAAGTCAACGGAATCTGTTCGCTAACCGTCACAATACGAAAGGCGTAAGAAATTCCTGAAAACATATAATCATCTTAAAGCGTGCACTAAATAAATAATGATACAAATATACTGCAACTAACGAATCGGGAAGTTCTTTGTGTGGCTCGTGGAGAGTCACACACCAAATAACATCCGTACCACTAACCCTCTCGCGAGCTCGCAAAGTGAGCTACAACACCCCACCTGCGAAGCTCGCGAAGCGAGCGAGCAACAACCCCCCTCAATTTTTTTTAAAATTTTGTTCCATAATTTTTTTGCTAATTATTTGCAGGATATAACAATATCAAAAATTGTAGAAGGATCTCTCCGGTACAATTATGATTTTGTTCAGTGGCTGAGATGGTTCCTGGAGAAAGAATCGTCCGAGGTGGCCCACTCCGAGGATGTAGCTGATGACGTACTCGATTTCGCAAGTAAAGGAAATTGTTGGCTTGTCTGTATCTATATCTATATCCAAACCAAAACACTTCGTGTAAAGGTTGACCAAGTTCCCCGGCCCATCCACTTCAGTGATATGAAGGATGGACCAAGTTCCTCTCGCCTATCAAAGTTGTGATATGATGGATGGACCAAGTTCCTCTTGCCTATAAGGGCTGTGATGTGGGGAAAGACCAATTCCCAGAGGCCAATGATTGTTACACTTACCTATATATAATTCAAACTTTACAACCTAGGGAACTTGGCGTCGGCGCTGGCACTCAATGGCCATGGCTGTCAATGGCAATGACACATTTTATTTAGTTTCACAGTTTCTGTTTGATTTATGTCCTGATTGTGTTTTGCCTTACTTAGTTTAAAAAAAATTCATAAGATTTTCGCTTGAGCACTTGGGAATCCGTCTATAAATTTTCCTCATGCACGTCAAAATACTAGTGCCAGCGCCGACGCCAAGTTCCCTAGGTTGTAAAGTTTGAATTAGGTAAGTGTAACAATCATTGGCCTCTGGGAATTGGTCTTTCCCCACATCACAGCCCTTATAGGCAAGAGGAACTTGGTCCATCCATCATATCACAACTTTGATAGGCGAGAGGAACTTGGTCCATCCTTCATATCACTGAAGTGGATGGGCCGGGGAACTTGGTCAACCTTTCAACGAAGTGTTTTGGTTTGGATATCATGTTATTTTTGTAAAAAATTGCCAGATATTCAGATTCACAGGCGGGAGCTAATTTGCAGAAAATAGCATGATGATGCGTCTGACTTGAGACACGCACAGTGTATTGCAATATTGTTACACAAAAGATTTATTTGTGTGGTGTCCGTTGATTAGCGTAATCCGGGCAGCTGACGTATTTAGTCTTTTGAATTTTTCAAAACAAAAAAAAATAATAATAATGGCGGTATCTCGAGAACGGCGCGTCCTACCGCAAAAATAATGAAATTTTTAAAAGGCTGAACCCAAAGGATATAGGGTATGCCCGACCACATGACGTATTTAGTCTTTTGCATTTTTCAAAATAAAAAAAAATATTAATAATGGCTGTATCTCGGGAACGGTGCGTCCTACCGCAAAAATAACGAAATTTTCAAAAGGCTTTACGCAAAGCATATAGGGTATGCCCAACCGCATGACGTATTTAGTTTTTTGAATTTTTCCAAAAAAAAAAATATTTTTCGGGTTTTTCGATTTTTCCTGTTGGTTTGGATATAAAATACACCTGATTCCAAAATTTCAAGTTTCTAGCTTGACTAGAAGTGGGTTAGAATTAACATGATCATCATCATCCTCCTATATATATTCCAAGAATTATGCGTTTTTGGGGTATTTTTATCTCAGGTTCCAGGCTAGGTAGAAAGTTGCTTTTTACATGAGAGTTAGTTGATATTATATCTAGCTCAAATAAAAATTTTGGTTGACCTCGGTTACCGGGGAGAGCGGCAGTGGCGGTGGCAATATGGCTAAAAAGCGCAAAACGGGGTGGGGAGGGGGTATTACCTTATAACGCGACCGTGTTTTGCGGGGGGAGGGGGGGGATTTTTAGGTTTCCTGGTATTGGCAGTTCCAGGTATTGCGTAAGCCTGGTATGTTTATAATAGTTGTCGCTCCAGAGAACAGTTCCTGCGGCAACTATCGCGACATTACTGTACCATAAACATCCTGTTATAACAATCCTCCCCGTAGCCGCATCACCTGAGATTCCCCGTAATCACCAATCGCGTTTCCCATAACTTGTTATGTCTGGCGATACATACGCGTAAAAAATAAGATGCTCCTTTTCACATATATATTCGGCCTCGCGAAAAAGACAAATACTCAGTTCAGCACAATAGTTCAGACAGTCAGAGCATGTAACGGGATCATTTTCTAATTAGATCAGTTTTTGGTATTGTAACCCAAATTGAATGCGTATTTTACGGATAATGTTTTACCGATATTTCATCAATGTTTGCAATAACTCAGGCCAGTAACTTTCTGCAACCGACACTGTCATAAAGAAAGTGGGGTTTACCCAATTGATGGATCATTGCTGGTAACTCTTTCTTTTTTGTTCCCAATATTCTGGCGATGAACGAATATTTTTAAGTAACTTCAATCAAATTATTCAAAAAATCCGGATTCAAAACATTTTCAGCACGTAAATTCTTATTCGTATTAATTTATAAAGAAAGATGGAACGAAATCTCCACTCGCGAGATGAGAAAAGATGTTCGGACACGATCTTACATCGAAAAAGATAAGAGGAATCTCTATACCGCGAATTAGAAGCTCTCTCTCTCTCTTACATCCTGAACGGTCTCTCTCTCTCTCTCTCTAACATCGTGAACGGTCTCTCTATAACATCGTGAACGGTCTCTCTCTCTCTCTCTTACATCTTCAACGGTCTCTCTCTCTCTCTTTCTAACATCGTTCAGATCAATCGTCTTAAACGAAAGTGCAGGTGTTCTCGTGGGTATAGAAGCCTGATAGGGAAAAGAATAAGCAAAACAGCGCGTCTAGATATCTCGGTTTTGACAACTCGATACCAGCCGTGATCGTACTCCTCCCCACGGAGACTTATACCAGGAAACTGTACTTGATAAGAGAGTTCACTAAGCTTGGCATCTTTAAAGTCTATATTCGTTATTTAAACTATTATTTCAACGGTAAAATTGTTATTAACAGTGTTCCCCAGGAAGTATCATATTACATACCGCGAAATCCCCCCTCCCTCACCAAAGAACGGGGCTTGCGCAATACCAGGAAACTGGCCTTGAACGCAGTACCAGGAAACTGTCCTTTATTTAAACTATTACTTCAACAATAAATTGTTATCTTCCCCACGAAGTATCATATTGCATACCACCAAAGAACGGGGGCTTGCGCAATACCAGGAAAACTAAAAATCCCCCCTCCCCCTGGTCAGTGAGAACAGAGATCTGGGTCAAAGGATGTTTATTTAAAAAATGATGTGAGAAATCGCGCCGTCGACAGGATGTATTATTATAAACATTTAAAAAATGATAAGCTGGGTGATCCGATATCGCGCCGTCGACAGGATGTATTATTATAAACGTACGCAATACCCGGAACTGGTCAATACCAGGAAAACTAAAAATTGCCCCCCCCTCACCTACGAACGTGGGCTTACGCAATTCCCACCCATGAGAAACCCCCCCCCCACCCCTCACTCCGCAAAAATATGCTCGCGTTATAAGGTAATCCCCCCCTCACCCTGCCCCCGCAAAATATGGTTGTGTTCTAAGCTAATCCCCCTCACCCCGCAAAAATATGCTCGCGCTATAAGGTAAAAGGCCGGTAAGGCAGGAATCTGCCCACAATGATAACTGTGAGTTAGAACCCGCCTATATATCCTACTTATAGCAAATGGGAGGCTTCCTCGCGCACTCGCGTCGACCAATCAGCGATCGCAACAACCGACCGGAGCGCCGCCGCTCGGGAACGCTACGCGACACTGACGCTATGCATGGAGAGGTTAGATTTTACACGACACTTTAGAATGTTCGTATTATCTGATCCTATGCACGGATTTTCACTGTTAATATCACAATTTGTTCGTCTCAGTTAGCACTGCACGTTGGTGTATAACACTTTAGTCCGACAAAGACATGTACCACTTTTTTGCACTTTGAAAAACGGAGCACGATGCGACGTGACCAGAGTACTCGGCGGCCATCTTGGAATCGTGCAACGCGGACATCTCGGAAATGTCTCTCATGTTTTTATTGATTGCTATGTCTATTGTGGATGGTGGTTGTCCATTAGTTGAACACCCGTCACTGGATGCGCAGACAATGCCAACCTGATATGACAGTGATCCAGAGCGGATTACAACTCCTGCCCTCGTGAGCCACTTTTCAGTGAGTTACGACGGCGGAATGGTAAAACAGTCTTTATACGAAGAATCTGCAAGAGACCGAGCGTTAAGCTGGTAACTCCGCCTCCCCGTGGCCCCCGCTGGAAACGTTCCTACGCCGGTGTCATGCCGGCCTGGGAACGGCTAAGCGAGTTACTTCCTGTGCCTTCAGCACGGGACGGTCTACACTTCTGGTGATCCTTAAGCGGTGAAGAAGGGGTTTTTCCAAGCCCAGTACATTCCATCTACGGACTTCTCCCTTCGCAGTGGCGCCACGCGCCTAATTAACATCGACCGGCATAAGCTGGTTAAAACTTCGTCCAGTCAGAGCTGGCTACGGCCCACGAGCTCGTATATGTAGACATTCGTTGTCCATTAGTTGGATAGAGTGTATGCTCGCTGGGGAAGAGTATGCTGCTATTATTGTTTGCAATGTAATTATAGATTTTTCTTCCGCTGCTATTCAGGTTTGCATTGTTTTAAACTGGGTGTCGTGTATTGAGGTCTCCAATTATTAGAACTTTGTTTCCTGTTTTCAATAGATCGTCAATCTCTTGTGTTTTAAACTGGTTTGGGGGATTATTATATGCCGCTATTATACACACTCCGGTTACTAGCCTAATGGCGATACATTCTATTGTTGTTTCATTATTTGTTTTCACCTCTTTATATAGTATGCTGTTTTTGATTAATATTGGAATTCTCCCTGAGGTTCTCCGTGTATTATCTTGCCTAATATATGCATAGTTTTTAATTTTTATTTTTAATGTCTCCTTCAGACTTCGTAGGATGAATTCTTTAATTTCACTTATTCTGCTTTTCAGTCCGTTCGCATTCCAGGTACATATTCTTATAAGTTTATTAGCCATCTAATTGATTGCAGAAGGTTATAAATGCTTAAAATTGTTCAGCCTTAAATTGCATTGGGTAAGTTGCTTCCTCAGTTCTTTTACAGCATGTAGCATTTTCTTTAAGTTGCACAATTTTTTAATTTCTTTAATTTCATTTGCTAGTTCAGTCATTTTGCTAGCATCTCTACCAATGTTAGTTGCTTCGCTGTCCCTCAGGCCTTCAGTCCTAGCAGCATATGTGTTTTCAGGGGTCTCCGTTCTTGTTCATGAGGTTCCTAATTTGTTCATTTTGTGCCGCCTCCTTATGCTTGGGAACGTAGCTTCATCATTTATTTTAGGAAGTTGTTTGTTGCGTGAAAGTGCACTTACTTTCTGTGATATCGGTTTAAATTTCGTTGCTATCTATTGAATTCTTCTTTGGTATGCCGCACATATTGTTACGTTTGCTGGGTAGTTTCCGCTACAGTTAGCACATTTTGCAGGTTGTTCCCTGGTTTTTGTGCAGTCCTTTGTTAGGTCATTTTTTGCACATTTCAGGCAGGCAAGCTCTGCGTAACAATTTGAAGTAGCATGACCCCACTCTTGACAGCGATGATACTGCACAGCCCTTCTTTTGGTCTTGTAATCTTCCCACGCAACCTTTATATTCCATATGTAATGTATTTTGTGGTTAAGTAGTAATATTTTCACTGTTGCCGGTAAGGAGACTATGTCTGTACCCCTATGAGTGTATTTGTGCCTTTTATCATGTGAACACTTGTTTCGGGAAGTGTTTTGTAAGATCGTCACTTATGTCTGTCTCATTCATGACTGGATGCAGTACTTTGATAATGAAGGTTTTCCTTCTTTCATTGCGAAGTGTATATATGTAAAGTTCAGTTTTTTTCCTTTGGTAATCTTCTTTTAGTTTATTATAGTCTTTTCGTTAGTTGTGGTTTCTGCATTTTCGTGGTCCATGTCTGAGACTTCTTTTGATGAAAGCACACCATACCTGTTGCTGCAGGGAATTTGAGTATTAAATGTTTGGTACTTTCTCCTTTTATTAACTCCTGTGTTTTCCATTGTATTGGGTATGCGTAGTCTTTTCTCCCTTTTGATAATTATATTGTTCAGATCTATTTCGTGTCTGTATTCTGTTTTGATTGTCTCATTTTGGGCCCCAATGGCCGAGCCGCTCTGTGATGAGGTTATGTATTCGTTGTATCTTATTTCTGCCTTTGTACTTGTGTTTGTCTGCTTTTAATTTAATTGGTTTCTTGGTAATCAGTTTTGTCACTTTTAGTACCTTTGTCACGTCCGTAACCAGCGAGCCTGACGAACCTCTGGCATTTCGACTCAACCAAGCAGAACAGCAAAATAAATCATTCACGGCCTCTTACTCCCCCCGAAAATCCAATACAGATTCAGAAATCCCCATAGCGTTGTGGCCATCGACTAGTCTCAGCCACCGTGAGCAATTTCCCAACCTCAACCCTTTCGAATCCGAAGACGACGACGATCAAACCACCAGCAGTAGCGGAAGCGAATCCAGATAACGAGGTTCTGGAAAGTCGATCCAACTGGCACAACAGCCGGACAACGGAAGCCAGCTATTCGCTGACCGGAAACAGCTACCGAAATTACGCAAACCACTGGTTGGGGACGTAGTTTTTACAAAAAAAGACAATAAATACGACATCGCAATAATTTGCAAACCAACGAAAAAGACCAGGTACATAAAGATGTATTGGCCAACGCTTTCCAAGCACTCAGCAAACAAATCAGGTCTCATCAGTTCGGAACAATAGCCATCGCGAAAACAGAAGAAGTAGGCAGGATAATTTGGCAGAATATTATCGCCTTATTGCGTAGTGCCACTGCATACACCAGAACGAAAATAATTGTCTGTCACAGTAAGGTAGAAGAGCCCGAAGAATATCGCCGGAAGGACATCCTCAAGGAAGCCCACTGTTCCGCGTTAGGGGGACACAAAGGGGTCACCAAAACCTACAACAGAATTAGGCAACGATTCTATTGGGAACGCCTTAAAGATGATGTGCAAAATTTCGTGCGCGGCTGTGCAAGGTGTCAGCTCAGGAAAATAACCCACAATAAAATTAAACAACCAATGGTCATCACTGATACCCCAGAGTCCGTATTTGACAAGGTGTCCATGGACATGGTGGGCCCCCTACCAAACACAACGAACGGCAACGAGTACCTGCTCACATTACAAGATAATCTAACGAAATTCTCTTTAGCCATACCCATGAAGTCCGCAACCGCCACAAGTATGGCCAAGGCCTTCGTTAAACATTTTTTATTCAGTCCACCCAAGGCGATATCAACAGATAGAGGTGCAAATTTCACTAGCTTACTGCTAAAAAACCTGTCAAAACACATCCGCGTAACACAATATCGGACTACAGCCTTCCATCCCCAGTATAACGGATTATTAGAACGATCGCATGCAATACCAACGGAGTATTTAAAACAATACGTAGACAGCCGCCATGAATGGGACGAATTCCCAGAACTTGCAACATTTTCATACAACACCTGCGTCCACGAAAGCACGGGCTTCACTCTGTACGAATTGGTATTCGGAAAGGTCGTTCGCCAACCATCCAGCGAACCATACGACGAAGATCGCCTGCGAAACTACGGCGATTATCTAACCGACCTAATCCAGACAATGCACGGTGTGAAACAGATAGCTCGCGATAACCTAATAAGATCCAAGTCAAAATCTAAGACGTATTACGACCGAAAGATGAACCCTCAAATCTTTCAACCCAATGATCTCATATTCCTACTTAACGAACCAAAGCGTGGGAAACTATCCGACAACTACACGAGTCCACATAAAATACATGAGGTATTGAAAGACAATAATGTAAAAATTTTCGTTAACGGAAAAGCTCGAATAGTACACCTGGATAAGTTGAAATTAGCTCACACAACGGCCACCAGTAAATAAGCACCTCATCATCATCATCATATTATTATTATTATCACTATTATTCTAATCCATTGTTTCCAACCGCGTTAAGTATTGTATAAGGTAGTCTTAAGGATCATGTTTTATCACTTGTACTACGTTAAGCTAATATTACTCTAAACCGCCTTTCCCATCAAACATTCGTGGTATTAACCCCTGCGTGTTTGATACAAAGGGGGAATGTGTCACGTCCGTAACCAGCGAACCTGGTGAACCCCTCCCGTTTTCGAAAAAACCGAAAAACAATAATCAAACCCTCTGCGTAGCGACGGGCCACCCGGGGTCTTTTTTTTATCATTTCAATGTCGCGCTCTACCTTACCGACTCACCGACTCTCTATTTTATATAGAATATCTTCAATTAGTTGTAAAAAGGGATCATCACCAGCCTAAATCACCTCACAGCGCCATAAAAATTCACACATATCATCTATAAACGAATCCTCTTTAGTTTAAAGTAATACATACATATATGTATAAGGTAAACTTGACATTTTTAAAGACTACTCCTGGATTGTCGTGTGTGTGGTCGGGCCGGCCTCACGGCAGGCCCTCTCCGCCCCCGCCCCGACCTAACCACAACTTATTCTAATCACATAAATAATAATATAACTAAATAATAAATAAACTTTTGGGGTTAACCTAATCCAAATTAATTCTCATCGCATAATCTTCCCATTTGAGATATTGGTTCACTTGGTTTAACAATTTAAATTTTGTATACATTTTACATTAATTTCCAGAATATATATATATATATATATATATATATATATATATATATATATATATATATATATAAGACAATAATCTTATTTTCTCCTTTTTTATTATTATTGTTAAGGATTTTCAAGAAGTGAAACTCAATTTTGTTGCTCTGTAATAAGTGTCACGTCGTCTATTTTTCGTGGCCGAAAAACAGAGCGACTACGGGTCTTTGATAGGCTTTACAGCCGGGCCACGCGCGGCCGCGCGACACGTGGTCCGCCCGCGACAAATAGTCCGTCGCCGCTTCGGAATTCACTCGCTTCTTTACACGATATTACGGCAAAATTCGGGCGCCAGGCACGCGAACGTGCCACACGAACAACGCGAACACTCTATGAATCGCGAAAATGGTTCCCGAAGCGACGGAGACTACACAAACACCTGAAATAGCTCGCGAACAGGCCGAGGGTTCTACGAAAGGAAAGGACGGGGCATCCCCCGCGGCAGGGACGTTTCTCACGGAAAAATTAATACAACGTTTTCGGCAATAAGGTCTTTATTGGACCGGTCTTGTACCGTCGGCAGGAGCCGGCGGCGGTCAGAATTTGCCACGCGCGGCTTACAAAATTCGCGGCAGATGGTCGATCGAGCGCGCGTTGTCCTCGCGTGGAATTTTCTCGTTCGCGCGTCGAGCTCGGTAGTCACAAGATTCCGCGAGGATATTACAAGCCGTAACGGCACGAATCTACCGAGCCCCGATGTTATACGCGGCAATAATCGGCGACTGGCCAAAGGACGCGGCAAAGTACGAGAAGTGAGAAAAACGATCGGGCACGTCGCGTCGTCCCACCGTGGACGGCACCGAGGATGAACGATATTTTTCTGAATTCGGCACGTTCCGCCTTCCTCCGGATGGAAGGTTCTCGGCAACGTGGCTTTTCACGGCCGTCTCGACGCGCCGCGTGCACTTTTCCACGTTTCCCGGCTACGCAGACGGACGCGTGACTACGACGCGAAAGTGTGATCCGCGAACACGCCCCGAGCCAACACGAACTGTTCACAATTTATACCGCAAAACCTGACCGGCACTTACCAAATCGGCAGTCCAAGGGCACCTCTTGATACGGCAGCGCAAAGTACTTTATTATTTAAGCAACGTTTAAAGCGTTGAATCGCGGCAACGTCCTGCGGCACAGTGACCTACTTCGCGTCGGCTCGGGAACGCGGAAGTGGGGCGTCCCCCTACTCCCTCATCTAATTCCGACGGTGCGACGCTCGGGCCTATCGCAGGGGTTCTCGCGGCAGGGGCGCTTCTTAATTGGGGAGCCCCCTTGTCTTCGGCAATTTGTCGATCTCCGAAGACGGTGTTCCCTGATTTTCCGCCGCGCGCCTCGAGGTTGGTACGAGCCGGTCCGGCAGTCTGCTCGTGATCTACTCCGGGTGAGGGGCCGACGGGACGGAGGGGGTCGTCGTCTCCGATTCACGAGGTCCTCGTCCGCTCCTCCAGGCTTGCTGGCCTGGGCTCGCTCCAATCGCGACATGTTCGGTACGGCCTCGGTGCTGCGATAGGTCCTTTGAGTGCCTCGTCGCGAGGTATTTTCGCCAATTATCTGTCGGAATTAGGTACCGGGTTCCTTCGTGGAGTCCGGCTACGATCCTGTAACTTTGCGTCGCGCTCAGTGGCGCGACGTTTAAAACGCGTTAATACTCTACCACTGGTACTCGGCTTTTCCCAGGGAGAGCGATCGCAACGGCCCTTTCGTTTCGGCGCTGCCCGAGGTGACCCGGTCCTTCGTTGCCACGTCACATAAGAGGATTTAATTTTTTTATTTTATAAATATTACAATCGTATGTACAATATTTACAACCTTACCTGTAATAAGAGAAACGACAATTAAAGTTTTCTCCCTCTATCTGTCTCTTACTTCGAATATTATTTTGTAAACCTGTCACACGTGTTTATTACATAACCTTCACGAAAGTGAGATGTTAGAGACTGTTATCGGGAAATCTTTCTGTTGACCGCTATCTATCGTCACGGGATGCCAACTAGATCATTCGCATATGAAGCGCGGCATATTCAAATGAAGAAAGTATACTTTCTTTACATATATATATATATATATATATATATATATATATATATATATATATATACTTTGACATATACGCTACAGTAGAGCCAAGTAAAGTAAATAATGATCGAACCTGAGCGCCGCGAAAAATAAAAACCCTGTATAATGTAATTATTGATTTTACTATGAAAATTCAATTGTCTAGACTTAGGTATCACTTTTGGATTTTCCACACTTAAGAGCACTTCACCTTAATATGTACGCGGCGGAGGTAATGCAGATATAACGAGAATTATCGACTTGGCGATCTTGCAACCAATGACATTTGCTAGGAGGCGAGGTTTATAATGTACTACGTAGAGAGGCTTTTCCCTGTATGGACAGTCAGGAGGTCCAAGGGCGTTTACCACAAGGACTGGAGTGTACGGATGTCCGAAGACGGGTAAAAGCGGTAAGCGGTCAGAAATGTAAGGAATAGCCTGGATCTCAAAGACAGTTTCGAAGATACTAGTTACCTTTGTTTCTGGCTCGGAAATACCGATTTCATTAATACGATTTGCGATGCGTATTTATACTCCGCAAGTCTCTTTTCACTCACGAGCAGTGTCAGGGGGTGTAAGCTGGCGTGTTAAAAAGGAAACAAGAATTTCAGCGTTCTCTACAGGATGTCCCACTGTATCGAGAACGGCAGGATATCTCGGAAGACGGTGTCGTTATCAAAAAAGTGTTCCTACAAAAGTTGTTTGGTATGACGGGCTAAGTTACGTGGTATTAATTGTTTTTTTGTGGGTGGAGTGGTGGACATTTCAAGGTCAACTTGATTTTTTTAAATAGAATAGTATATTTTTTTCTTTAGAAAATAATAGCGGGTAGTGAGACGAATCCAAAGATGTGCTACATGATATTATTCTGATTTTTATGAAGGTAAATTGTTAGCTTGTGTTTACATATTGCATCGGCCAACAGCCAGCAGCCGCTGCTAATTGTAAGTGGCGTCGACCGATGCAGTATGTAAACACAAGCTAACAATTTACCTTAATCAAAATCAGAATAATATCATGTAGCACATCTTTGGATTCGTCTCACTACCCGCTATTATTTTCTAAAGAAAAAAATATACAATTCTATTTAAAAAAATCAAGTTGACCTTGAAATGTCCTCCACCACTCCACCCACAAAAAAACAATTAATACCACGTAAATTAGCCCGTCATACCAAACAACTTTTGTAGGAACACTTTTTTGATAACGACACCGTCTTCCGAGATATCCTGCCGTTCTCGATACAGTGGGACACCCTGTATGTCCGGGGGCCAAAATAATGACAGTATCCAGGGAGGTCCGTTTAAAAAAGAACACCTAAATATCTCTTCAGGTTATTGTGATGCAAAAAATATTTGTTACGTGATGTGCATGCTGTCAATGGACCAATATCTGACACGAATATTTTTTTGCGAGGGTCATTTTCTTCGGAGTTGTCAAAGTCATCGATGTTTTTTTGGCACATAACTACATTTTTTTAATTACATCGTGTAGATAATGGCAAAATACATTCGGATATGCATAAAAACATGACCTTGATATGACTCATCTCGTTGCACCGAGGAACCGAACATCAAAGTCATTTCAAGATCATGTTACTATACATATCTGAATGTATTTTAAGATCAGCTACACGATGCAATTTTAAAAGATGTGGTTATGTATCAAAAAACACCGATGACCTTGATAACTTCGAAAAAAATGACCATAGGAGAAAAAGAAAGGCCGAGAAAGGCCTTGCCGAAAAAAATATTTGCAATTTTAAATAGTCGTAATATATATAAATTGCTACAATTGCCAAGACAATTAAGAACCACGCACAGTTTCGCAACAATAGCTACTTTTTCACTACAATCACTATGAACAATTTTACTCAACAATATAAAGTGAAATCTGAAAGTAACTTCTGCATTAATTAGCAAAGATTATGGCCGGGTTTCGTAGTGAAATTCGCCACCGGCGGGATTTAAATCGCGCTTGAACCATTCGCTAGCCTACCCAAAAAGACCCTTCTCTGCTAAGTTTCAGCCCCATATCTCATCTGTAAGGGTAGCTATTGAGAAAAATCGAAAAACGAGTTTTCGACCCATTTCCCCTATTTATTGCCATTTAAAAAATCTGAAAAAAATCAGAGACATTTTGGATACTAAGTCACATACTAAATATCATTTTCAGATTTTTCCGTTGCAAACTCTAGTTGTAAAAAATGAAAAACACGAAAAAAATCGGAAAAATGCAGATTTCATATAGAAATCTTAAGTTGACTATCACAGATTTAATTTAGCAATGAGATATTACCGTAAGTATTATGCTCAATTTTTTTAAAATCCCTGGAGTGGTGCGCCATAGTTAAAAAAAAAGTAAAAACCACTTTTTTCGGCGTTTTCCCTAAGTTATACTTATCTTTTCTGAATATCAAAAGGATCCCATCTCTAGTGTGCGTGACTCACACCACTAAGCACGTATACGTACACGAAATGCAAGGGTTACGTATACGCGGATCTCTAACTCTATAACGCAGATTTCGGTGCTCTACGTCGTCACAATCGCTAGGTAAAAGATCAATCTTTGTGGGACGTATGTCAAGAATGTCCGCATTTTGCGTTTTCGAGGTGAAATTTACATTATTCTGCAGGCCTTAGGCAGTCGCAAGTAGCACAGAGCGGCCCGACAGTGGTGCCGCTTGAAGTGAGATGCATTTTCTTCAATATCGAGAGATTTAAGTTTCTAATCGAAACAGTACCTATCGTCCCACTCTGCGGGGACACATACAATGTGAATGCAACGCTTACTATGTTAAACCTTGCGTATTTAAATCCACAAATCCGCGTATACGAAAATAAACAGTTAAGCGGAGGATTTTGTCAACACATAAATCCGGCATTTCTTGCTCCGAGCGCTGAAGTCTGTTTCCGATCATTGAATCACTCCAGTCACTGACGAGATCGGGGCTGCTGTTGCTTGAGCTCGGTGGTGCCGATAAAACAGAGGATGATAAGTTAGGATTCATAAGCAACCATGACGTCACTAAACGGCGTGAGGTTTCATCTCGCCCGTCGTACGTCGGCGAGTACGTGTGCCTCGGCAGCTCGCAGGGATTCGGAAGATTCCAAACCAATTCGCTATGACGCGCATTTCGATGCTCTGCGTGGTCGCAATCGCTAGATGAAACATCAATTTATGAGGGACGTATGCCAAAAATGTGCGCATTTTGCGTTTTCGAGGCTAAATTTGCAGCATTGTCGGTCCACGCTGAGTAGGCTTGACTGGCCGTGCCACGGCACGTTCGCACACAAACGCGTTCGTGTCAAGCCGGCTTGCAGAGCCTCTCGCTCAGCGTGCAACGCGAGTACCGTAAATTTAGCCTCGAAAACACAAAATGCGGACATTTTTGGCATACGTCCCTCATAAATTGATGTTTCATCTAGCGATTGCGACTACGCAGAGCATCAAAATGCGTATCATAGAGAAGTGGTTTGGAATCTTCCGAATCTTTCTGAGCTGCCGAGGCACACGTACACACTGCCCGAAAGCGTTTGTGTGCGAGCGTGCCGTGGCACGGCCAGTCAAGCTTGCTCAGCGTGCAACGCGAATACTGCAAATTTAGTCTCGAAAACTCAAAATGCGGACATTTTTAGCATACGTCCCTCATAAATTGATGTTTCATCTAGCGATTGCGACTACGCAGAGCATCGAAATGCGCGTCATAGTGAAGTGGTTTGGAATCATCCGAACCTTTCTGAGCTGCCGAGGCATATACATATACGCGCCGGCAAGCGGCGGAAGAGATTGCGATGCACACACTCTCGCTCGAGCACACCGACACTGCATCAGAACACATCACGCTGTATAGTGACGTCACGCTTGCTGATGTAGCCTGACTTTTACTGATGTAGTAACTGCTCTTACCGTCAAGACGGTGAATGTTATTTCTTAGCTTCTGCTAGTGACCACTTCTTTTTTTTGGCGCGACCGTCAAGGTCATATTTGGACCCACACCCTTAAACATTCCTACGCTCACAGAAACATCTTCCAGACTTTAAAACTTGCATAGTACACAAAATTAAAATAACAGGATGTATGATATATTCCAATATTTCGAAGGTAATTCCAACAGCGTTGGTGCAGCGGCTATGGTCTCCGACTGTGGAACCGCTGAAGACTTTTTGGACGAGTTACGAATCCCGGTCAAGTCAATTTTTTTTTCATTAATCAGATGTTTTTTCGCTTACTGACCATATGATTGTTGATAAACCATTGTAAAAACATTCTTTAACTATGTTTAGACTATTTTTAAATAATTTTTTGGAAAAATAATTTTGGAGTACTTCCGGCCTCTAGTCGTTTACAATCTGTATTACAGCTTTACTTAATATTTTTTTACATGGATTTGTTTATTGACTGGACTCTTAAGTCTTTTATCTTTACTGGGTGTCTTTTTCAGTAACGGAGAATTTGCTTTCCACGCCCTTTTTTATGACAAGTTCGTATTTAAACGTAAGGAATTGTAGCACCGAGATCCTCCGTCAAACTTTTATTTTATGACTAGCTCACGACAAAGGGACCTTTCCACCGAGTTCGCGACAAAGGAACTTCTCGAAAATTAAACAATCTCGCTATTTGATGACCATCTCTATTGTGGCCCAAACGTTTAATTTTTATGTTTCTTGTTAACTTGAAACGCTCTCTGAACTTGATCCCCGTTAACGACTATCCTCAGCCTTAAAATACGGTCCTAGAAAATACCCGCACTTGTTAACCTACGGTCCTAAGGGACACCCGCGGTCGTTAAGTATAGTTTCGAGGTACCGAGACGCTGTATTACTCGAGTCAGGTATCACCCCACTCCTCCCTCAGGTCAACTCTCTTTTAGAATCATCGGAAAAAGACTCGAACAATTAAATATGTCCTGATTGGAAAATCCTGAGTCCACCAATCAGGGTCTCTTCTTGTTTATAACAATCGGTAATACACCCCCTCTCGATTCATATAGGAGCCTTAAGGAGCGTTAAGACTGGAAGTCGAGTTCACGTTTAGTTCGTTTCTAGCTTTCGAACAAATGACACTCGTTAGTTCTTAACCAAGTGTTACACATCCTTGTATCTACCAAGCCAAACCGAAGTTCCAAATACGGATTACACCGGTCGGATCCGCGCGCGTATAAGGCAGGACTTGTTAGATTAGCCTTACCGACGAATCCTCTGACAGGTCGCGTCCGTGAGTATACAATTTTTGATTTTCTTATCTGGTGTATAAGTTTCTGCATTTCTTCGGTGTCAAAATGTCGAGTAGTATTGGTAAAACTGTGGATAGTAGGTGTGTTAAGTGTAACAAGTTGTTACGGAAACTATTTGGCCAAAGAAAAGTAATAAATACAGAACTCGAGTGTGTAAAGTTTTCAAAAATTATGAACAAAGTAGTGATCGTGGGTGATGTACTCTGCAATAAGTGCCGTTTGATTGAATACAGGTATAAAGAAAATGTGCATCAGAATTTACCTTTTGACCATTCTTCAGTTGAACCTCCTTGCGTACTGGCAATTCTAACGACCTAATAGCTGCAACGCTTGAGATAGAGCGCGATCAACAAGTATTTGATTTTTGCCATTCAGTCACGAAATGTTTTTTAACTGATATACTTCCTTTTCATTTAAGTATTAATGCATTTTCCCGCGAGCATTTAATTCAAAATGAAACTTCTAGTGTTGCTAAAAAATTATACAATATTGACACCGAATTGGCACTGATTTTCGATGGAACATATCTTCGCCATCAAAAGAGTTCGAATAATGCATACCAGCGAAAATTGTATTCCGGTCAAAAAAAGTTACATTTATGTAAACCTTTTACCGTGTGCACGACCAATGGCTATATCATAGACATGTTTGGACCTTATGAAGCCAATTTGAATGATGCTACAATCATGCGAATTGTTCTTCAAGATCCTACGGGCTTGAAAAATCTTATGAAACCGGGAGACATTTGTATTGTAGATCGGGGTTTTCGTGACGTAGTGCCACATTTAGAAGAGTTAGGGTTTCGCGTTCTTATGCCTGCATTAAAAGGAAATCGTCCTCAACTACTGAGGAGTCTAATTCATCGCGTAAAGTTACCAAAGTTCGATGGGTCGTCGAAGCCATACATGGTATATTAGGGAAAAAATACAAGCTTTTTCATAATCAGGTTGACAACAAACGTCTCCCTACAATTCAATCATATTTGAGAATAGCATGTTTTATAAATAATAAGTTTGGCAAAAGGCTAAATTCTGATGTCAAACTTTTCGATAAAATTACTGATCGAATATTGAATGAAGATAAATCAATAAATAGTTTAGCACAACAAGTGGAAGAACAACACTGGAAACGCCGAACAAAGCCATTTAAGACTGTATCTTCTCAAGAGATTCTTGATTTTCCGGAAATGACAGTAGACGATTTAAAGATCCTTTTTACAGGAACGTATCAACTCTCTCAAGCTATTTCATATTTGGCCGAAATAATGGATGATGATAATCATATTAAAGTCCGTTGTTTAATAGAAAATAATAATATTATTAAATTCGAAGTAAAATCGCGACAAATTAACCGAAAAACTTATAAATGTTACATAGATTATACACCCAACTCAACTGGCTATTCAGGTATATAACGGTATTGTTGTGAATGTGCCAATGGTAATCGCACTATTGGATGTTGCTCACATGTTGCTGCAATTATTTATTATTTCTCTTATGCTCGATTTGATGTAGACATAGTTTGGCCAGCAGAGATACTCACTAAGATTTTTCATATTGATCAAATGAAACCGGTAATTAACGAAGACAGCGATGAAGACTGAAAACACCATACATGATACCACCGCATACCAATCCTCCTACAATTATTAAAGATAAGTATTCCTAATATTACTTCAAATGTACATTTCGTGACACGAAACTAATCAATCTTATTTTTAGGATACACAAACGATGCACAAATCCATGTAAAAAAATGTTAAGTAAAGCTGTAATACAGTTTGTAAATGACAAGAGGCCGAAAATACTCCAAAATTATTTTTCCAAAAAATTATTTAAAAATAGTCTAAACATAGTTAAAGAATGTTTTTACAATGGTTTATCAACAATCATATGGTCAGTAAGCGAAAAAACATCTGATTAATGAAAAAAAATTGACTTTACCGGGGTTCGTAACTGGTCCAAAAAGTCTTCAGCGGTTCTACAGTCGGAGACCGTAGCCGCTACACCAACAAATATTGGAATATATCATACATCCTGTTATTTTCATTTTGTGTACTATGCAAGTTTTAAAGTCTGGAAGATGTTTCTCTGAGCGTAGGAATGTTTAATATTACATAATATATTTTTGATATTCAGGAAAGATAAGTATAACTTAGGGAAAACGCCGAAAAAGTGGTTTTTATTTTTTTTTTAACTATGGCGCACCACTCTCAGGGATTTGAAAAAAATTGAGCATAATACTTACGGTAATATCTCATTGCTAAATTAAATCTGTGATAGTCAACTTAAGATTTCTATATGTAATCTGCATTTTTCCGATTTTTTTCGTGTTTTTCATTTTTTACAACTAGAGTTTGCAACGGAAAAATCTGAAAATTATATCTAGTATGTGGCTTAGTATCCGAAATGTGTCAGATTTTTTTCGGAATTTTTAACCGTCAATAAATAGGAAAATTGGGTCAAAAACTGGTTCTTTGATTTTTCTCAATAACTACCCTTACAGATGAGATATGGGGCTGAAACTTGGCAGAGAAGGGTCTTTTTGGGTAGGCTATCGAATGGTTCAAGCGCGATTTAAATCCCGCCGGGGGCGAATTTCACTACCAAACCCAGCCATAGTCTTTTAGAGTTTACGGTCATTTCAAGGTCGTGCTATTAAACATTGATGAATGCACAAGAATGTTTGTTATAACATACAACAAGAAAAAAATGTGTATACATATTGCAACGTTGTCCCCGTTCGAACGACTTTTTATGGCCGTCGGACAGGGTCAACCCTGAGGTTTTACAGGCACTGAGACCGGGCCTTGCGCGGCCGCGCGAGCACGGTCCCCTCGGGACAAAGCGCTTTTCAGAAGAGACTCAATCGACACACAAAACTCTAGTTCGGGCGCCAGGTACTTGAAGGTACCACGCGAAGCACGAAAAAGAACCGGGGTTCGAGGAAACCCAGTCCGAAGTGAGCCTCCGCGGAACGCGAACGGAAGGATTGACGCAAACGGCCAGGAATTCGGACACAGGAAATAACGGGGACTACCCTCGCGGCAGGGCGGGTCACGCAGGTCGAAAATGTCATAAATGGTTTTGTTCTACAGTCCATCAAATGTATTTGGAATTTTTGTTGTATTCATTATTAGGTAAATTGACTTCCTTTTCCCTATTCTAAGAATAATATATTGTATTCAATACTTTATGTACATATCAATAATAGTGTACAAATACATTCTGTTTAGTTTGGTTTCACTGCGTTTCATGGTAAATCTGTCCTCTTATTCACTATATCGCGAAAAAGTACATAATCGATGAGATACATAAACATAACTAGCTGGTTATTGTTGCTCGCTCGCTTCGCGAGCTCGCGGATGGTGTTATTGTTGCTCGCTCGCTTCGCGAGCTCGCGGGTAGGACTGCTCTTGCGAGAGGGTTAGTGGTACGCATTGCTAGTGAGGCATACAGCTATTAATGGTTTTTTTTTATTTTGTGTGTGACTCTCCACGAGCCACACAAAGAACTTCCCGATTCGTTAGTTGTAAGCGGTAACATTAGCATTAACTGCATAATTAAAAAAAAAAAAGAAATATATATAATTACGTTTGTTTATTTGGTGGAAAATTTCCATCCTCTCTTATAAATTGCATTGTTGAATGAACTTCTTTCGAAAAAAACTAAAAAATCTAAAAAACTGCTTGACCAATATGGACCAAAATCTAATCAGCTCTAAGTTACGACGAGGCACATCCATTGCATCATTCATCATTCTGATCGCATTGTTACTTTTTCAGAAAATGTTAACGAAAAATTTGACACACACACACACACACGCACGCACGCACGCACGAACGCACACACACACGCACACGCACACGCGCACGCACACGCACACGCAAACACACACACACAAACACACACACATACCGACATTTTGATAAAAATAGTCTAAAATGAATCCAATGACCATGAAACGTGAAGATCTGTTAAAAATTCGATTTTCGATTTTCGGGGTAAAAAAACATTAATAGCTGTATGCCCCACTAGCAATGCGTACCACTAACCCTCTCGAAAGAGCAGTCCTACCCGCGAGCTCGCGAAGCGGGCGAGCAACAATAACCAGCCAGTTTGATTATTGTAAGCGGTAACATTAGCATTAGTTGCATAATTGAAAAAAAAAATTTTTTTTTAATTAAAAAAAATTTTTTTTAACCCTTTGAACTCGAGGCCGTTTTCGCTTGCGCGAACCAGCAACTCGAGACGATTTCGGCCAAATTAGGTGAACATTTTACAGGTACTTCAAAAATATTTAATTTTAAAAAAATTAAAAAAAAAAAATTTCACCAGTTTATTCATTTATATGTCGAAAACAACAAATTTTGATAAATATTACACTCTGTAATTAGTTTTGGTGTGATACTTAGTAAAACAATAGCCAAGATGCATCCTTGCCACTTCACATCGGCCGGGCGCCGTATCGGCACCGCTCGAGTTGCTACTTAACATCGGCCGGACGCCGTATCGGCGCCGCTCGTGTTCAAAGGGTTAAATTTAAAAAAATTTTTTTTACATAAAAATGAAATATATATAATTACGTTTGTTTATTCGGTGGAAAATTTCCATCCTCTCGTATAAATTGCATTCTTGAATGAACTTCTTTCGAAAAAAACTAAAAAAACTAAAAAATCTAAAAAACTACTTGACCGATATGGACCAAAATCTAATCAGCTCTAAGTTACGACGGGGCGCATCGATTGCATCATTCATCATTCTGATCGCATTGTTACTTTTTCAGAAAACGTTAACGAAAAATTTGATAACATAAAAACGGCCATACGCACACACACACACACACACACACACACACACACACACACACACACACACACACACACACACACACACACACACACACACACACACATACTAACAATTTGATAAAAATAGTCTAAAATGACTTCAATAACCATGAAACGTGAAGATCTGCTAAAAAATCGATTTTCGATTTTCGGGGTAATTACAGTAACTTCCCTATGAATCGGGAAGTTAATAATAAAGAAATACATCCTTCTTAGTGAATATCATATGCGTATCGTTATAAATCTTGTTACTGTTGGTTCTTACTATGGTTCTCTCAAATCGTTGTCGGTCAAATCCGCTGTCGAAAATTCAAAATTATAATTAGGTTGGAGGGAAAATTCTATAATATTTTAAAACTAAACCTACCAACACTGATTCCAGGTTTTTTATTTTACAATTAGAAAAGTAATGAAACTGATTTAATAATGTTAGCATTTGAATATTTGGCGAGTATGCCCGATGTTTCTGCATGTTGACAACATTGAAATTAAGCGTGAATGAGAGAGTTTGCAGAACAGTGTTATCACGCTGCTTATTTGTCCGGGTTCCGATACCAGGTACTGAGAGGCGGAGAAATAAGTGGCTACGGGTTTTATAGGTGAGAACCAGGCTACGCCTAGCCGTGATGGACGCAGTCCACCCGCTTTGAACAACGCGAATTCGAAACTCTCGATCAACACTTTGATATTTCGGGCGCCAGGCACTCTGAGGTGCCACGCAAAATTATCTACTCTAAGGGAGAATTCACGTTCGCAAGGATCAGAATAGCTCGTTAAGGACCACGATTTCACGCAGGATCGGACAGGACGTTCCCCACGGCGAGAACGGACCTCGTGAATAATGCGTACAATAATTAGTCGGAACAGAATACTTTATTTGCGGCAGAACAACAAAGAAGCATGGATTTGAACATTGAACGGAATCTATCGAGTGGAAAGTCGAGATGTAAATTATATAAGTTTCGGCAAAAGGCAAACTTTGTAAATCGAGGTGACCGGCTACACGCCGGCAAGTACGCGGTTCGCGGAAACAAGATGGTGGCGCTGGAATTTGTACGACGCCGGATGCACGTGCGTAACAATCCGCGAGGTACGAAAGCGTACAAATTCCTGATGTTCGACGCGTTTCTCGGAACTCGCCAAAGGAACACGAAAAGGGCAGCCGATTCACGGCACACGAAACACGTGGTCGTCAAAAGGACGACCCACGTGGAAACCGACACAAAATCACGAACGCTGCTCGAGCCACTTTTAATGATCGCGAATCAACAATAATTCATTTTAAGGAATCTGGTAGGTACTTACCAACGGCAGCAGATATCGACGCAGCTGAACGGCAGCCTTTACAAAATACTTTTGCGACGCACACGCGCTTACAAAGTTACGGTAGCAAAAGAACTTGTCGCTAGGAAAGCCTACGCAGCAGTGGCGCGAATCTTCGGTGACTCGAGGATGCGGAAGTAAGGCGTCCCCTACTTAATTCGGTTTTTCGCCCACCAATCACTATCGCTCGCGGTGTCGTACGCGCGGAGGGCCGGCACTCGAGAGGAAGGGCCCCGGACCTTGCCGATTTCCCGATTTCCCTAACGGCGGACGCGCTTCCACCGGGAATGTCTTGAGACATTCCAGAACCGCTCGAGCCGTTCCTGCAGGGACCGATCATGTTGCGCGACGAGACGTCGACGGAACGATTCTTCGTTGTTCTCATTGTGGTCCCTTAGTCCCTCGTCGGCGTCTCCAGGTTGCTTAGCCTGGGCTCGAGGTTCCTTTACTATTTCCTCTGCAGAGGTTGTTGTTTTGTCCGGCGTTCCGAGTGGGCTTTCGAGACGGCAGCTTGGAATTCTCCTTTTTCTGACGGGTGTTACGTCGGGGCTCCCTGAGCCCACGTTACGTTCCTGCAACCTTTCCGTCGCGCCAATCGGCACGACATATCTAAAAGATATCATATTCTAAAAGATATGTGTCCAATAGCTAAGTTTCCAATCGTACTGTGTCTAATCGAGCCACCCCCTTTTAGTAGTGTACGTATTATAACAGAAGCTTCACAAAGTCTAAATAAGGGTGCGTTCCGATTCACGCATTAAGCGCATTAAGCACATATACTGTACTTCAGAGCGCACAGAATTTCCCAGATCCCCAACACGTCTCGAATGAATGTATGTGAGTGTGAAAGTATCCTTTCTCAGATCTTTCAAACGTGGTTTGAAATTCTCGCGCAGCTACCACAGCTCAGAACTGAATATAGATACGAAACAGATCTGGGATATTTACCGATATTATATTATATAATGGCTGCTACCATGGATGAAACAACGATATCTGCTATAACGTTATTTGTGTTAAATAAAAACATTTTAAACGAAGAATTGAACAATTATAGCGATTCTAGTGATTCTACCGATAGCGAAGATGAATTAGAAGATGATTTTTTAAATTTTGATATGGATTTAATTTATTTATTATTGGCTAGCCAAATACGAGGAGAGATCGTTTTTACAGAAAAATAGAAGATTATGTCGAACGAGTAATCCCTGATTACTCTAGAACAGTATTTATTTAGTACAATGCTCTACAAAATTTTCTGGGTTGCGCCGAACATACAAAAACATAAAGGACCAAAATAAAAGAAGCGTGGAAAAAAACTATTAACAAAAAACAAACTAATAATTAACTATTTCATTTCTTATTCGCTAGTGTCTGCAGGACGCTGATTAAAGATTTCTGTATTTCTATTGTTACGTCTGGTGACGTATAGTGTAGGAAAATACGACAATAATCAATATATTATTAAGATTATATTATTAAGATACCGTTAACAGCTTGTAACTTGAACACGATAGCCAGTAAGAACCCATTCTTTTATCAATCCGCGCCATACGAACCGAGCGATCACTTCTATTCTCATCCTTACCTTCGATCATATTCCAATACCACCATTATCAATCGTCCATCCTGTCCAACGATTCCCACATCTCGCATAACACTCCCACTCCTAATTACCCCACTCCACAAACATTCCAGATTTTCAAAGCTTACGAGAACGATTATTTTCTTTTAACATGACTTTTTTTCTGAACTCCACTTAGAGACGTCGTCGTCTCCTGGAGTCCCGCGCGTCCAGCCCAGAGGCCTTACCTCTCGGGATTATTATAACTTTTGTATTCTATTCTATATCATTAAAGTATTATTTAAAATAGACGCAGTGTCTCGTCATTTCAAAGTTCATCACGTCGTATGGAATATTCTCTTTCATAACTATTCTTCATAAAGTCTTGATTGTTCACTTGTATGCCTAGAAGCCTACCAGCGGCTCTATACGATCGTGAACACTCAGACGTCTTAATTGTTTTTGAAACGCACTCGTTGCATTTATTAGAATATTCCATGCCACGTCGCGCCGGACGAAAGTATCAATTGCGGAAGCTCGCACGGGAATTCTTATCAGAAACGTCTCCTAAAGACGAATATACAAAATTGCTCGGTGTCCGCGCTCTCCCTACGGTCGTCCGCGACACCATTATCAACGAGCAAGGCCAAACTCGAGCAGAGCTGATCAGAGGGAAGCAGCCTGCTGATCCTTCATCACCATCAGACGTGGTAGGAACCACCCCGCGTGCGTAGACAAGCGGACCAGGAGCAGAGCAGCTAAAACTACTACGCGTCAGTGGCAACTAATACTGCTGTCTGGGCTAAGGGCGGTGAGTGCCATTTGTAAATCGCATAGCAAACCGTTGCGTCGTGACCCGAGTCAGACACGGTTATACTTGCCGTGTGGACTCTAAAGCTGAATTAAAAATTGTCGTTTTAATCCGCTTGTTTGTGATCACCTTGAATCACAGAACCGACTCGCGGGACGTAACACTATATTTTCTTTATGCATTCTCTCTCACTCCATCTTCCGCTCCTGATTTCTGATTTCTTTCTTCTCATCTCTTATTCTCCTTTGCTCTGCTCTTTCAATTGCCATCCGCTCCCTTTCTGTTCCAATTCTGGCTAAGTATTTGTCCAAAACATCTTCTATTTTTCTTTTTTTAGGTGCATCTGAAAACGAAAAATAACGAAAGTTCTTTGAAAAATTTTTCATTTGAAGAAAACTCGAACATATTTTTTGTTTTATTTTCTCTGTGAAAACTACCTAAAAAAGGAAGGGATCAACCATCAATAGAATACATCCCACAACAAAATGGTGTCGCAGAGCGCTGGAATGTAACTCGTCTTAATGCTCGAAAAGCAGTTGCTTTGCCAACTCCAAATTTTGTCGCTATAGATCTGAAACAAGAACAAGTATACAGTAGGAGATTGGGAAATCTGGAGACGGCGCACTATGGAGCTACTATAGATAGATATAGTAGATAGATATAGTAGATATCTCTGTAGATCCAAACTCATACATAAATCGAAAAGGCTTTCATTCCATTAATGTGCAAGTAATATGCAATTCTCTATAATTCACACATTATCGGAGGTGCTGCATATTCCACTCATCAAGTAATGGTGAATACCACTCTCCATTGTTCGCTCCATATTGCGCGGCGGGTTCCCTCATTTTTATTATTAACTTCCCGATTCATAGGGAAGTTACTGTAATTACCCCGAAAATCGAAAATCGATTTTTTAGCAGATCTTCACGTTTCATGGTTATTGAAGTCATTTTAGACTATTTTTATCAAATTGTTAGTATGTGTGTGTGTGTGTGTGTGTGTGTGTGCGTATGGCCGTTTTTATGTTATCAAATTTTTCGTTAACGTTTTCTGAAAAAGTAACAATGCGATCTGAATGATGAATGATGCAATCGATGTGCCCCGTCGTAACTTAGAGCTGATTAGATTTTGGTCCATATTGGTCAAGTAGTTTTTTAGATTTTTTAACTTCCCGATTCATAGGGAAGTTACTGTAATTACCCCGAAAATCGAAAATCGATTTTTTAGCAGATCTTCACGTTTCATGGTTATTGAAGTCATTTTAGACTATTTTTATCAAATTGTTAGTGTGTGTGTGTGTGTGTGTGTGTGTGTGTGTGTGTGTGTGTGTGTGTGTGTGTGTGTGTGTGTGTGTGTGTGTGTGTGTGTGTGTGTGTGTGTGTGTGTGTGTGTGTGTGTGTGTGTGTGTGTGTGTGTGTGTGTGTGTGTGTGTGTGTGTGTGTGTGTGCGCGCGCGTATGGCCGTTTTTAGGTTATCAAATTTTTCGTTAACGTTTTCTGAAAAAGTAACAACGCGATCAGAATGATGCAATCGATGTGCCCCGTCGTAACTTAGAGCTGATTAGATTTTGGTCCATATTGGTCCAGTAGTTTTTTAGATTTTTTAGTTTTTTTAGTTTTTTTCGAAAAAAGTTCATTCAAGAATGCAATTTATACGAGAGGATGGAAATTTTCCACCGAATAAACAAACGTAATTATATATATTTCATTTTTATTAAAAAAAAATTTTTTTTAATTTAAAAAAAAAATTTTTATTTTAATTATGGAACTAATGCTAATGTTACCGCTTACAACTAACGAATCGGGAAGTTCTTTGTGTGGCTCGTGGAGAGTCACACACAAAATAAATACAAAAACCATTACGATCTGTCTGTCCCACTAGCAATGCGTACCACTAACCCTTTCGCAAGAGCAGTCCTACCCGCGAGCTCGCGAAGCGAGCGAGCAACAACAACCCTACCCGCGAGCTCGCGAAGCGAGCGAGCAATAACAACCCCACCCGCGAGCTCGCGAAGCGAGCGAGCAACAATAACCAGCTAGTTATATTAATATATATTTCTCCACGTAAATACCTATAGGAATCAGGAGTAGCCATTAACCAAATAGCAATAAGTAGTTGCTTTTGTACTGGTATTGGGTTTCTACCAGACGATTTATTAATTGCATCTAATGCTGGACCAATTATTGTTAATACCATTTGAAAAGTTTCAGGAAAAATTCTAAAATAACGTAATACACAACATTTATTAAAAAATGTAATCATTTTAATAACCAATTAATAAAAAATATTTTTATTATTAAAACAAATATGTATGTTATTTACCGAAAATGTTCTTTAAATACTGTTCTAGAGTAACCAGGGATTACTCGTTCGACATAATCTTCTATTTTTCTGTAAAAACGATCTCTCCTCGTATTTGGCTAGCCAATAATAAATAAATTAATTCCATATCAAAATTTAAAAAATCATCTTCTAATTCATCTTCGCTATCGGTAGAATCACTAGAATCGCTATAATTGTTCAATTCTTCGTTTAAAATGTTTTTATTTAACACAAATAACGTTATAGCAGATATCGTTGTTTCATCCATGGTAGCAGCCATTATATAATATAATATCGGTAAATATCCCAGATCTGTTTCGTATCTATATTCAGTTCTGAGCTGTGGTAGCTGCGCGAGAATTTCAAACCACGTTTGAAAGATCTGAGAAAGGATACTTTCACACTCACATACATTCATTCGAGACGTGTTGGGGATCTGGGAAATTCTGTGCGCTCTGAAGTACAGTATATGTGCTTAATGCGCTTAATGCGTGAATCGGAACGCACCCTTATAAGAGAACATGTACTATTTAGAAAACATTTGTATCAATTTATAGAAATACGTGTTTAATATTATTCAATAATATAACTTCCATTATTTGTAATAATGTTGCCATTTTTCAGATACCTGTTCTCTAATGACTCGTTAGTTTATATGTGTATTAGATTTACAAGCAAAATTACCTGCTTATTTAAAATACGACATAGCTTTCTCTCCAACCTAATATATTCATGCTAAAAAATCTTCCCGTTTATTGGACAATTCTTTTCACCAAAATTCTAATTTTTAGATGCAACAAAGATATCCAAGACATCAATTCATCAGAAAGAAACAAGTCTTACCATACGGATTACATTAGTTTATATTAGCGGAAGACCATGGAAGGCAACGAAACAATTTGTAATGATTTTTTAGATGTAGATAAATAGGTTGTTATATATATATATAATGTTATGTATTACTATTGTATTGTACTATGTACCTAATATTTTTTGTAACGTGTGAAATGGTTATTTAATAAAAATAACGGACGTCCAAATATCGTCCGGTAGGTCCCAGATATGTCCCACATATATCCCACATACGTGCCAGATAGTTCTAGGAAAGTCCCAGATACGTCCCAGATAGGTCCGAACGGGACGTCCTACGTACGTTAGACTCTGTAAATGGGACCTCTTTCGGACATTGCTGGGACGTATCTCTGACATACATAGGACGTATCTTGGACATACGGACCTTATTCGAACATTCTTGGGACGTACATAGTATCTTTTGAACTGGCGTAAATTAGTTTAGTTGCATCCCCAACAATGAATATAAGAAGGTAGAAAAAGTGCTCGAGTTGTACAACGTATCTGAACCCGAATGAGAAAAAAATGGACGCATTGTATGTAAAAGGTTGGTCACCCCTGGTGACTATGATAATCGCGACATATAATTTCTGTACACCACCGTATATCCAAAGTGAAGAAGTATGAATTCGCCGTTCACATTGTTATTTCAAAACTCTCTACGATTTCGACTCGCAAAACAACGAACAGTCATTCCGTCATTTAGAAATGGGAACAGAATATCTAACCGACTAGGTGCGTTTGATCTTTTTGTTATTAGAATGTAACAGAGGCATTTTGCGCTATATTTAATTGTGCGCAAACGTGATATACACACCGAATGTTCCATCGGTAAAAGAACTTTGTGTAAGGGATGCGCGATATCGACGTCGAGGACAACGATTACGAACGAACCTTCAATTCCTGAGTTTTTATGATTGCATGTTCAATTGATTGGTGACAGAAAACGTCGTTGGAGATTCCGATTCAAGGTAATGCGGCATTTTATTCGAAAAAACAAACGTTTAATTCCTCGTGTAATTTTATGATTGATGATCGGGAAGAGACCTTGACACATCAAACAGGAATGCACATGGTGTTACAGTAATTCAGTAATATTGGTCCAAAAGCGGAAATTCAATACGGTTCTATTAAAACGTTTATTTTATTTTCTCCTGTAAATCTGGTGATCGAGTGATCAAGCTATAACCTCAAAATTAAAATGCATATTTTGAAATATTTCGTGATTTATTGTAAAAATATTTGCATATGTGAAAGCTCTGGTACGTATTAGAGCTGAAAATAGTTTATTTATATATACACGTTACACATAGCTTATATTTATATACAGTAGGACCTCGATTAACCGACTTTATCGGGAGACAAACAGCTTGAAAAAATGAAGGCCCGATGAATTGAGACCCGAGGGACATAATTAAAATGTACATTATATTCCAAAATAAACTTTTTATTTTTAAAAATTTATTTCCCTTCGTAAAATGTACATTATATTCCAAAATAAATTTTTTATTTTTAAAAATTTATTTCTCTTCGTAATATTTGTTGATACTTGGGAATCGGTTAATCGAGGTTCTACTGTACTACACATACAGTGGCTCACGAAAGTATTCGAAAGCATACATTTACAAATTTTAAAGAATAAAATAAGAATTTAGTATCTATAGTAAGGGGAAAGTCTCAAGATTATGACAGTACAATTTGAAAAGGATTCAACAACGTAGGCAGAAGTTATGATATATTTACTAGAAACACGCATAATAAGTGACTCACAATAGTATTCGAACGCTACATGTATTATTACATTATTTAATGTTAATATTTTGTTGGACCACCTTTAGCAGTAACGATGTGTCTCAATCGACGTTCCCCACTATAAACTAATGATTTCGTAAAAGTACACTCAATGAAATTCCATACTTCTATGATTTTTTGTTTCAATACCTCCTTTGAAGTTATTTCATATTTCTTTAATCTTTTTCCGATTTCAGCCCATAAATTTTCAATTGGATTCATGTCTGGACTTTGCGGTGGAGTAGTTAACATATGTGGTTATATATAACATTATGTTATATATGATCCATTGTTTCACAATTCCTGCAGTATGCTTGGGATCGTTATCTTGTTGGAAGTGGAAGTCTTCCAATAATCCTAATTGACGGGCACTTTCTTTAACGTTGTTCCTTAAAATATTTAAATACTTATATTTATCGAGTATTCCATCAATGAATACCAAATTTCCGGTGTCACTTGCTGCCATGCACCCCCACACCATAACCGATCCTCCTCCGTGTTTCACTGTTTGATGTAAATTTTTAATTTCCAATTCCGTATTTGGTTTTCTTCAAACATAACTTTGACCATCTGACAATGAGCCAAAGATGTTAAATTTAGACTCATCCCAAAAGATGACTTTATCCCAGCAAAAATGATCTTTATTGAAATATGCTTTTGCAAAAACCAGTCTTTTTTCGATTTACCGCATTAATATATGGATTCTTTCGTGGTACTCTGCCACGAAAATCATTATTTCGTAAGATTCGTCGACATAATTCGGGATGAACTTCTTTATGAAACATATCAGCTACCATATTTGTGAGTTTAGGAGCGGATAAAGTAGCATTTTTTTTTTATTTCGCGAATGATAATTTTCTGTTCTCTTTCAGTTAATTTCTGTGGTCGACCTGTGAACCAATGGATCGTATACAGGGTGTCCCAAAATAAGTGTAACTCCCGGAAATGGGAGGTTCCTTGGGTCATTTGAAGCGACATTTTCCTTTACAAAAATGACGTCCGCGGCTTTGTTTAGGAGTTATTAACGAAAAACACGGACCAATCAGAGCGCGGCTACAGCGGATTGATTCTGGTTCGGCCAATAGCGACATCACGTTAAGCGGGACCTGTCGCCGAGTCGGACTCCGTTCGTTATAGCCGGGCTCTGATTGGTCCGTGTTTTTCGCTAATAACTCCGAAACAAAGCCGCGGTACCCTTTTGGTAAAGGAAAATGTCGTTTCAAATAACCCAAGGAACCTCCCATTTCTGGGAGTTACACTCATTTTGGGACACCCTGTATAACACACCTCATACGTTACCTACTACACCGCAAAGTCCAGGCATGAATCCAATTGAAAATTTATGGGCTGAAATCGGAAAAAGATTAAAGAAATATGAAATAACTTCAAAGGAGGTATTGAAACCAAAAATCATAGAAGTATGGAATTTCATTGAGTGTACTTTTACGAAATCATTAGTTTATAGTGGGGAACGTCGATTGAGACACATCGTTACTGCTAAAGGTGGTCCAACAAAATATTAACATTAAATAATGCAATAATACATGTAGCGTTCGAATACTTTTGTGAGTCACTGTATATGTGTAACGTACATTTATATATACATACATACATAATACACATTCATATTTATATATTATATTATATATTTATATATTATACTATATATTTATATATTATACTATATATTTATATATTATATTATATATTTATATTTATATTTATACAAATATTATACGTATAGTGTACATCTATATTTTTATACTTACACAGCTAATAAAAGATTACTAATAGATAGATGGTTTCGGCGCACAGGTTCGATCAATGGAATATCGAATTATTCGGATAATCGAGTTTAAAATTATTTGTTAATACAACAGTGTACTGCTTCTGGAATTAAAAATGTGTTATACAGTGTGGGTCATCACTGGACTCCGGATTTCATGCATTTATAACAAAAATGAGTAGATACAATTAAAAACTTTAAGAGTATTAATGTGTTATGAGCCAAGGCTGCGAGTTGCACGAATGGCCCGTGAAGGGTTATTACCCTGGGAATATGGTCTCAATTTGTTAGTTAAGCGCGGACACACCTGATACGATTGTCAAGGAGCCGCTAGGAGGTTGGATAAAGGCACAGACGCACCTGATACGATTGTCAGGAAACCGCTGGGATGATTTGGTTATATACGTTTCGTATATACGGGACGAACCCAATACGTGATTCGGTATCCACTAGGTTGGATAAATCCCTATGTGGGCGATTGGAATATCGTCTATGAACCTGATGGGTAATTGGGAATCACTACGATTGTTAGTGGGCCTCGTAACAAGTATAATCTAATAGATAAATCCGAGCTGTAAGATTGTATCGTGTGGGGGCGTTCAATTTCTCGATTAGGATTGGTGGAACAATAATTGTGGATTTAATGAATTTATAACGGATTATCAAAGAGCACATATATATTTTTATCGTAAATGGTGTTATATTTGTATAAATGTCGCGAATGATTGTGTTTCAGAAAGGGTAAGAATTGAATATGTCACCTAAGATGCACTGGAAAAATGCGGGGGTCTCGAAGTAACTTTCGAAGTGCCCACGGATTAGCTTGATCCGAAAGGGAACTTTAGCCCGATCTTACTGGAAATTGACTTTACGAGATACAGTATGAGTGTAAAAATGTACGGGTTTATATATGCCAAGATCGAATGGGGTGGTACGGTCATAAACTAAAGTCGCGTAGGGCCAGACTCTAGTTTCTGTAATTTCCAATTAAATCAAGCCAAAGTTCGGTCTTCGTTAAAAGGGTCAACTCTGATACGAAAGGTTATCTAGGACGTTTCCTGCCAGAGACGATCTTGAAAAGATTCCTGTGAAAAAGTCAACGGAATCTGTTCTCGAACCGTCACAAACGTATTATTTTCACCACATTAAAATTATTAATAAAAAATATAAATTGATATGTAGTTCCTGTACGTTACAATTGATGCATTTTTTTATTTTGTATAAAAATCCGAAGTATAGTCATTACATATTACCACTTCGGTTTACATGACTATTATTATTTGTAGCAGAAAATGGTTCACGTAGGGCTGAATTGTGTCAAAGGGGCACATTCTGATGGTAATAGATTTTTTGTAGGTGTACACGTAAAACACATTTGAAGGTTCTCACTTTTTCTTGTCATTGAAACACATTTTTTATTGCACCATTACTGCATCTTCGCCTTTCTTTATAAGAAAGTGTTAACCTACTTATATTAAAAAAAACCATTTTGTTAAGAGATATGAGAAGTTGACATTTTTGCAAACATAATGGACAGCTCACAATTATGTAGACGAAAAAGATTCGATATTTCATTTCACTTTTAAAAGGTAAATATAAATGTTACTTTCTATCATGATTGAATATTTACAATAATATAGATTTTTACGATAAGAAATTTTCAGAATCGTCGACAATTTCGAATTGAATTTGATTAATTTGTGAAGAAATTATATTTAAATCATAGAACGATACAAACCTTCGTTTTAGAATAGTGTTTCTGGATTTGAACTTGAATTGTGAATATGAACTTTGCACTTGAACTTGAATGTGAACGAGAACTTGAGATCCTGAAAATTAAAAAACTTGAAAACTTGAGAACTTGGGTATTTTAGAACTTAGGGAATTTGGGAAATTTGGGAACTTGAGAACCCGAACTTGAACTTCGTACGTGTACTGAACGTTATAACTAGATTGCAGGTGTTGATACAATTTTCAATTTCTGTAGATGAATTTTAAGAAAGCGGAATAGAAAGGAATCTTATTTTCCGTGGTAGTAGCCTTTTTAGATCTACAATTAATTAAAAACGTAGAAAATTGTATTATATTTATATACTAGCTTATTTTGAAAATTTTCAAAAGTCATAATTGCATAAAAATCCGCAGTCTAGTTATATTATGAACGATGAGTGTATTTTACGAATTTTACATCCACGAACTATCGCAAGAACAGGAACCTTACTTGCCCCTGAACTAACGTCAATCTTGAACAGGACAACGCTCGAGACAACTATCAAAGTTTATTTTGCGCATATTTTTTTGTAAGTTTGCAAACTTTCAGTTATTATATTCTTACTATACAATAAAACAGACTTGTTGTAAAATAATACACATAAAATATAATACTATAAGTACTATAAAATTTATTGTATTACATAACAATTTTTTAGTTCAATATTTGCCTGCATGTTATCAGTACAGTAAAACTGTATTAGCGTTATGCAATAATAGAAATTTTTTAATTCAATATTAGCCTGCTTATTATCAATACATTATTATCAATACAATAACTGCATTAGCATTATACAGGAATAAAAACAATCGTGTGCGTGGAGTCGACACGCGACAGAAGTGAAACTTATTGGTTATTAGGTATTGATACAGATAAATTATTAGTATTTTTTTATTGAAAATAAGAGATAAATAACAATTCTGTCGCTGCAGTATTTTATTATTTGCGATATCTACCAAAATGTTCGCTATTATTCGGAGATCGTCGCTTGTCCAAGCAGTTAAGGAGTTGGATTAAGGGTGTGGATCCCATCTCTAGTGTGCGTGACTCACACCACGCAGCACGTATACGTACACGAAATGCAGGGATTACGTATACGCGGACCACTGACACTATAACGCACATTTCGATGCTCTACGTGGTCACAATCGCTAGATAAAAGATCAATCTATGTAGGACGTATGTCAAAAATGTTTGCATTTTGCGTGCCGAAGTGAACCCCGTCATCTCACTCACCCCTGGCTCATACTGACTCACGTGCCGCCGCGTAGCTCGCACGATCCGCAACATGTTTCTTTCAGTGAGCTCATATTGGATCCATTTATCTAACTTTTTTACTTTTCCCAAAGCCTTCAGATGTTGTAAGACAGTTGAATAGTGTATATTAGTTCTCTCCGCGACTTCCCGAACAGTTAGACGTGAATCCCTTTCAACTATATCTTTTAAATCTGAATCTTTAATAGCTGTTAGCTTATGACCACGAGTCTCATTTTCCAGAGTTGTATCTCCGGAACGAAATTTTTCAAACAACGCCTTATATTCCGATGACTTGCTGTACCTTAACCAAAAGCAGCATTTATGTCTTTCGCTGCTTCAGACGCAGTATGTCGAAGTTTGAACTCATACCAGTAAATTATACGAATTTCCTTTTTTTCCATGGTAAGCGAAAATCGATTTTGAATCATGTACGAAATATGCACTTTTCAAATTGTACATCTTTAACGCCATCTGCCGTGTCAAAACTAAACTACAAAGGCAGGAAGTTTCAAATGTGAAAAATGGTCATTTCAATTGCAACAACCTAATAGAAGCCTTGAAAATAATTTATAATGTTTTTTTCAAATATTTCAAGTATAAACCCTTTGCAATCGGAGCTATTTTAACTAGAAAATGAAACGTTGCTTCCAACTCAGAATATTTTCGTTCTCAATGATTTTCTTAGCTGAAGTGCGTTATCTATGTAAGCAATGATGTATGCCGTGTATGTCATATGATTGATATTGTGCAATGTAATGAATGTGGTAACGTATGTATGGTTAGAATATCGTTTGTTTTAGTCCCTCTGCAGTTCTTCTTGAAACCTTAGTTGCGCTGTTTGTTATGTATGTGTAATACGTTTGTCTTATTAAACTGTGTCAATTCTGTCAGATCTTTCCATTTTAGTGGATATGAAATTGATATAATACTTCATACAATACTTAAATGTCCTAACCAGGGTTACTGTATACTCTTCCCAATCACACAGAGAAATTGAGGGAAATAGTAATTAACGAAACAAATGTAACAGTATCGGAGTCATGCAATTAAACTATTGTTACAGTTTCACGACTTTCGATCGTCACGATTAAATGGCTTTATACGGGCAAGCTGCCAAAGTTTAACATCAACCGAAGATTGGTTTGCACAAACAAAAGGTGCAGTCCCTGAATTCTGCATATCAGCGTCTATCGAATTATCGTACAAAAAGGTGACAACGATGGACACGGGTGCACGAGGTTATGAAGAGTTCAAACGACAGAAATCGGTGAGTCACATAATCGTTTTGTGTTTATCGAATTTTTGATCGAAGCGCGTTGATCAAAGGAAATTTTTATGAACTATGTCCATTTGTGGATTCAAAACTATAGAACATAATTTCTGATTTTTGCGTAACAATTTCAATATGAATTTCAATGATATCCCAATCATACCAACATAATTTCATAGACGATTAAGAGAAATCAATGAGAATGTTACCGAAGACTAAATTAAGTTTTCCAAAAATATTCGTTTACTTGGTATTTTTACTTTACAAAAAGTTGACAGTTATGAATCTGTACATATAATGTAATAAATGTACTAACAGTGTTATTATTTAGATACAATCACCGTATTAGTTCATCAGTTAGAACCCTTTGATTCCACGCTCTCCAGATTAAAGTTATAAGTGGGTACTGTAGCGTGGATTTGCACCTCTGGATGGGCACCAAAATTGATCTTAACCCTCCTTTCAAGGTCAAAAATATTTTTCATTGCACCGTATAGAAGAGTGTTTCCGTACCTTTTTGATGCCATGCCCCACCTAAGCCTTTCTAAAATTCTTATGTCTCCTATGTATTCCAACATATACATAATTTTTAATATGCAAAAATTAAATAATAGAATAAGAAAACAGAATAAGTAAATTTTCAAAGCATATAAAGGAGAACTGAAATTCAAGTACAAAATAATTTTAATGAATGCTTTTTCTATATTATTTTAATTATTAGTAATTATATAAATAATAATATTTACAATAGGTGAGATTCTTGCTCTTGATACTTCCTGCAAAGAGATTTTATGTTAGGTTCCAATTTAGTTAGTTTCAGTCGCAACCCCTTTGAGTGGATGAGGCACGCATACGATTATGTTCTGTCTCAACTACACGATTAGTGGATGATTAGGTGGACTGTAGAATGTAGTGGGATTTTGTCTATACAATCATTCTTATAAGTATTCGTAAGCCCTTTAAAACAGAATAACTTTTTTATAATTGTACCAAACGATCTGACTGTTTGTAAGCAATTACAAGTATTGGTTTACTAAATGATGTGCAGAAAAGATATTCCAAAAGTTAGAATTGATCAGGTTACATGCAAAAATAAAAATTCCATTTTTTTGTGATTTTAAGCAGAAACTGATCAAAAGTCGTGAAAACTAGGATTTTCACCATTTTTAGTCGCTTGTAACTGTTAATCTATAACATGCATACTGTGTAACTACTATAGAAATACATACAAAACATATATTTTAAATTTTTATTCAGGGCCCAAATAAAAAAGTTTGGTAATTATGCGAAAGGGTCACTGTACTTCGATTTTTATGAAATTTAAATATGTTATAGATTTCGACATTTTGAACAACTTTTTCTTTTTCCAATATAAGGGGGTCGCGTTTAGTTTTCGAGATATTCGCAAAAACATACATATGTACTAGAATGTAAAGTCTATGTATCCAAACCAAAACACTTTGTGTAAAGGTTGACCGGCCCATCCTGAAACTTGCCGTTCTCGGCGCGCACGCTAGATGTCAATGCGTGCTCTAAACTATGGAAATTCCTCGCGGAACGCTCTCGAATCCTGTGTTTCCCGGTCTCGCGTCTCGTTATTGCTCGGTCCGGTCCTTCGATCTAATAAAAATGTGCTCGCACATAATGGCGAAGTGACGTTGCCGATTTGCAATGTCACAATATACAGGGTGTCCCAAAACTACCCTAGGAGCCGAAAATGGGAGGTTCCTTGGGTCATTTGAAGCGACATTTTCCTTTACAAAAATGGTGTCCGTGACTTTGTTTAGAAGTTATTAACGAAAAACACGGACCAATCAGAGCGCAGCTATACCGAATGGAGTCCGACTCTGCGACAGGTCCCGGGAGCCTGGTGTCGCCATTGGTCGACTCAGAATCAATCCGCTGTAGCCGCGCTCTGATTGGTCCGCGTTTTTCGTTAATAACACCTAAACAAAGTCACGAACACCATTTTTGTAAAGGAAAATGTTGCTTCAAATAACCGAAGGAAACTCCCATTTTCGGCTCCTAGGGTAGTTTTGGGACACCCTGTATAGGCTGAGCTTTCAATTTTGAATGACCAATAATGGATTTTCGTATGCATCATCGGGCTGGCCCTCTCCACCCCTTCCATGACCTAGTAGTAGTAGTAGTAGTAAATTTAGCCGGGGAAGGAGTGATCGGCACTCCTCCCTATCCTTGCAGGAGAGGGGGTGGTGCCGCCAGGCACCTCCCCTCTCCCGATCGCACACCGACAGCATAGTCAGTATCATATGGCGACCGGCTCTCGGCCCCGTAGGGTTGCCTATACCACTGCGTTCGACCGCCGCTCTGTTTTTTATAGCCCGGGCAACTTTCAGAGCAGTCGGTCTACTAATCAGGGAGTGATCATCATCGATGAGACGGCCATTCTACCTAGTTTCTGGATTTTTGAGCTTTTTAAGGCTCGGAGCGTACGTCGGGCCGTGCTCACCTTCAGATCGTGCAGGTTCGCCACACCTGCCCAGTTGGCCCCCCCCCCTCTTCACCATAGAACCATGTCGTGCGCCTTTGAGTGTTACATCCCGTTCCCTACTCTGCCTCGGCTGTCCGAGACCTTCCCACTCCCTCCCCAAGATTAGGATAGGCTAATCTATGCTTCTATGGGTTCCACAAGACAAGGGGCCGCGCCTGTGTGTTCGTTGGGGTGAAGTTGTATACTGTGTGTTCGGCCACCTTAGGATTCGATCCGACTTCAGCGAAATTCCCGCCGAGGCTGGAATATCGCTTCCATGCGGTCTTTCCTTGCCGAGCCTGCCGCGTATTGGGGTTGGGGGGGACTCAAGCCGCACTAGGTTCTATGGCTGGTTCCATGACCTAACCACAACTCATTTTATTCGCATAATTTTTGCATTATAAAGGCCGTTACCCAACACGCCGGCCCATTGCCTGACTTGCGCCGCACCGCCTACGCCGAGTCGACGCTGAGCTGGTGGTTTTTGCCGTCCACTAGAACGCCCCAGCACCAGCACCGCACCAACACTTTCTGTGTCCAAAATCATTCTATTGCACCGATATTTTAAGGTTCAATATTATATTGTCGTAGGTCGTTGAATGCGTCTCGATACCTATTAGAATATTATGAAATAAAAGATATATGTTAATATTTAAAAAATTGAGGTGACCTTCAGTTTTTTATAAAAAACAATGCACTATTGATTTTTCATATCGAGATTTGTAGAAAACTGAATACTGATCAACTTTTGTTGGAAACATGTTTTTGTCAAATCATTGGATGTACTTGAAAAATCGCGTAAAATATTTTTTAAACAATAATTATAACAATATATCGGCACTGTAAAAATATAAGTAAGAACCTCCATGTGAGATCTGCATTTCTTCAATTCTTTTGAGGTTTTGATTTAGAGTATGTATGTATTTAGGCTGGCCAACCAATACGTTTTTAAAACCTTTCGAAAGGTTTGTAGATGTAGACCTTTTGTAGATCTGTGTCAATTAAACATATTCTCAAAATTTCATCAAAATTGGTCGACGTTGCAATGAGCTACAAACGTTTAAAGATGTTGAAAATTGCAGATTTTCACGATTTTCAGTACTGCAGTATACAGGGTAGGGCATTTTAAACAGGTCACCTGAATAACGCGGCTGCTATTGGTGTTAGGAAGAAATGCATCAGATGGAACTTGTATGGTATCGAGGGGGCATTATTCTGATGTTAGTAGCTTTTTTGTAGGTGGATGCGCAAAGGACATATGAAGGTCAACTTTATTTTTTTAAATGGAATGAGGTATTTTTTAATACGTCAATCAATGCAGCTGGATATTCATAATAAAAAAGTATTAACCTATGTATGTCGAAAAGTTAATCGTTCAGAAGATATTTCAATATGAAAAACATAAAATACCATTACTGTCGTACTACACTAGTGAGTAAACGCTAACGTCTTAGTACGGCAGTAATGATATTTTTATATTTTTTACATTGAAATATCTACTGAACGACTAACTTTTCGACATACATAGGTTAGTACTTTTTTATTTCAAATGTCCAGCTGCATCGATTGACGTATTAAAAAATACCTCATTCCATTTAAAAAAATGAAGTTGACCTTCATATGTCCTTTGCGCATCCACCTACAAAAAAGCTACTAACATCAGAATAATGCCCCCTCGATACCATACAAGTTCCATCTGATGCATTTCTTCCTAACACCAATAGCAGCCGCGTTATTCAGGTGACCTGATTAAAATGCCCCACCCTGTATATAAGAATTCTTACATCTTTAAAAGAATTAAAAAATTGTTGTCGGTTATAATGGTTATTTACCAGTCAGGGATAACGTCTATCAGCCACAATGATTATTCCTAACTATAACATATGCAAATTAATATTTTAGAAAAACTAGATTTTCCAAATTATTTCTGAGATATTCAACGATTACTGTAAACTTCTTACACAAATGATTTTTTTTATTAAATTAAAAATAACTATTGTTTATGCAAAGTTGATAGCACGTTCAAGTTGTGTTAATAAAATTTATATTGTTCAAATATCTAAAACTTGAATATTAATATAACTAAAGTCATTAATGGGCAAATATACGAAATCGACGAAATAATTCTATTGTCTGCAGTCTTCATTTTAGTCGTTTTCACGAATAGTTAAGATCGTATCTAGAATGTCTCTTCTGTCGAAACGAACCCATGTAGTGAAATTCATAAGGAAAACCCAAAACGTCGAATTGCTGCGGAGCAGGTCAGTCGATGCGGCGGCCAAGTGGGCAACGGCCTCGACTGTCATCCAGCATTTGAACTAGTAATGGACAAATCGTGCGAATAGAATGAGTTGTGGTTAGGTCGTAAAAGTGTCAGAAAGGGCCGGCCCGACCACGCATACGGAAATCCAGCAGTAATCTTTCGAAATTGAAAGCTCATCCTATATATTGTCACGTCGCTCGGCAATCGGGAGTCGCCAGAGGGGCGAAACCCTTTGCGACACCGGGTATTTACAGGCGGAAGGCCGGGCCACGATCGGCCGCACGACGCCAGGTCCACCCGGGAGCGAGCTCGCGTTTTCCGTTAATAAGCGCGAAGTTCTCGGGCGCCAGACACTTCAACGTGTCGTGTAAAACTCTTAGTCAAACGAATTAATTCTGATCGGAAAAACCCGAGCCTACGACGACCGCGTTGAACCTGGGATAGCTCGTCTAAGGGACCAGGAGACGTTCCCTGCGGCAGTAAGGTTTTGCGCAAGAATCGAAGGCGTTACTTTCGGCGATCACAATCGTTTATTTACGGGTTGAAAGAGAACATAGCTGCCGACAAGAGTCGGCAGCCGTTAAAGTTGATCGCCCGCGCTCTGTTTCGTCGCGTCGAATTCGACAGCACAAGATTTTAAGCACGCCTGTCTTCTACGCGGGGAATTTACAGTCGAATTCACGATATACAAATCGCGCACGACGCGGCGTCCCACCGTGGAACGAGACGAGGTTGGCCAAGGCTGACGACGACACCGGGTAAAATATTCGGCTCCCACGTGGGAGACGAGTTCGCCAAATAACTAAGTTCCGTTGCCTAGAGGATTCGGGCCCCTCGCGACTCTAGATTTTCGCGATTCTCGGCAGCCTCGAACACAGGTCGTCAGCCTTCGCGACGCGACCGCGGACCCGCCAAAACGCTACCCGAGCCACACGCGCAAAAGAACCAAAGAGGATTATGAAAGCCTGATCGGCGCTTACCTAGGCAGCGGCAGCTGTACGACAGCTCTGCTTTAACCCATCCTTTCAATCGGCAGCGGTCGCAAAAGGACTTTTATCTTACTCGCGATTACAATGCACGTCAGCGTAACCTGCGCGATCTCGTAGCAATGGCTTCCCATGCGGTGGCTCGGTAACGCGGAAGCGAGGCGTCTCCCACTTTCCTAACTCGTTTCCCCGCGCGACATTTCGGCCTATCGCTAGCCGATTTTCGGACGCTACGCGATGGCCCCTGGTCTCCGGCGATTCGCGGATTCACTTTCGGCGGCGCTCGGTGATTGGCCGTTTCCCGCGACGATGATCGGCGTCGGCCAATCCGGCAGCTAACCAGGCTTCTTCCCGGATGAGGCGACGACTGGGTGAAGTCGATTTCTGGGAGATCGTCCTCATCCCACGCCGGCGCCTCCAGGTTGGTTTCCCTGGGCCGCGTTGATCCTCAGCTGTTTTCCTCCTATTTATTTGCCAGAACCAGTCCTACTAGGATGAGTTGTTGAGGCATCCTTGCCAATTTCGTGGGGAAAAGAGTTTCGGGTCCCTCCGACGCAAGATCGCGGTCGCGCAAATTGGCGCGACGCTCAAAAATATGAGTTCATGCTCTCTGGGTCTCCTTCGTGCCCAGGGAGAGCGCTCGCTCTGATCGTGATCGTGTCTCGCCGCCAGAAGGTGATCCGGTCTTCCGTTTACCGGTACAGAGGGACGCTGGCAAAAATGCCACGTCGCAATATGTATCATACTACATATATAGAGTGAAACTCTGTTTTCTGTCATCCCCACAATATGTTTACAAAAAAAAAGGAAACAGAGCCGCGCCAGAGCGACTTTACATTGCCACAGAGCATGATAGAATACGGAAAATTCCATATTGTGTTAGCAACTGTTTTTTGCGAATATATCGAGAACTAAAAGCAACCCTCCTATATTGGAAAAGGAAAAAGTTCTTCGAAATGTCGAAATCTATAACCGTTCAAATTTTATAAAATTCCATATTTATTTTTGCATGCAACCTTGTGAATTGTAATTTTTGGAAAATTTGTTTTTGATCATTTCATAAACCAATGCTTCTGAGTGCTCACAAAACATCAGGTCATTTGGTACAATTATAAAAATGTTATTTTGTTTTAAAGGGCGTACGAATTTTTATGAGACTAGACTGACTGTTAATATAACTCCGTACAATCACATTTATTTATGTAACAAAAACTTTAACAACAATATTCTTTATTATAAACAATTATGCGGAAAGTTCCTCTTACAAATATGCACCGATCCAGAGGTGTAGATTCATCTCCAGAACGGATAATCCTCACTTTTTGCACCCCCTTTTGTACACTCTTTGTACATGCAAATTTAATATAGGAAATAATGACAGAAGCTACTTGTGTCGGGGACATCAACAGGTCGATACGCTCAATAGAGAAGCAGGAAGTAATGAAAGATTCAAAACCGATCAACCCGCGGCTATCATCGAGTAAGTAAATTCACAGGCACGAATGAAATATATATTCTACTTAGACTATAGATCTTTGTGCAAATTCAAAACGTTTTTCATAAACTGGTAAATATGAAAGTTAAATTTCCATTTCCTTTAATAATTCTATTAAATTGGGAATAATACATTGAGATTTTGAAATTCTTTTAATCTTTTTATTTTCAATTTCCTAACCTATCCATTTATGTAATAAATGCATAAAATCCACGGTCTACTTCTCCAGTATTTTAACATATTTAGGTATGAAGGGTAATTGAAATGTCTTTAACGCGTGACTTAACAGACAACGAAATATATATTTATTAAAACAATAACAAATAACCAAACATCTAATAACAAGAACGAATATAACTAAAAACAATAATGAGAAAGCCTAGCTGCTAGACGCTAAGATACAAAACACGAAAGTGTTTCAACAAGAGTCGCAAGCTTTCTGCCTATCCCGAAATTTGTCTCCCGTGGGAGGCTTGTCGACGTCTGAAAAACTGTTAAAAAGGTGGGGAGGATTTTTCCGTTCCTCAAGAGCACGGAGAAAATCCTCTCCCCCAAAACAATGTTTTCTTAGTCGACCCTGCCAAGGACATTGTAACGGTTGGGTCAGGGTTCTGGCAATCGTCACTTTAATGACCTAACCCTCGACCCAACCATCTAAAGTGCGCACTTGGAAAGGCTGGAATTTTCCGCGTCCAGTATGTCCAACTTTCCCACGCACTATGTCCGCTACAGCACCCCCTTACCAGTGAAAACGCTAATCAGAACGAAAAAGAAAGAAAGAAAAAAAAATATACCTAGTTAAAAAAAACTAACATTACTATCCAGTCTTAAAAATACGAGAATTAATACTACTATGTACAACCTTAAACTACTATTACTCAACGCTACTATACACAAGATCTTAAAAAAATTCGACGTATCCTATTATCGTAGACCAAAAATAAGAAAAGTATATACATATGTACATACGAATACAACGTACACACATACCCGTACAAATATATATACCTATCAATATACACACACAAACGCACCTACGTAGATCCCAACACAGTTCAACGTAAACCTGCCTGAAAACGATCAGGGAATCGAACTCTTCTACCTGACCGTCGTAAACTAGGTCCGTCTGCAGTAACGTTTGTTGCAGTCGTGTTAGTCACATTGTGCGTTGTCGTTGTATCGTTTGTTGCAGTTGTGTTAGTCGTATTGTGCGCTATCGTTGTATCGTCGGTCCATCTGCAAACAATAGTTTGCGCGGGATTTTCGTCAATGTCATCGTTCAATATGAAAGCCGGTTTCAACCTATCTATAGAGACCCTGACTTCCTTGCCTTTGATATCGATGACGAACGTTTTATCACTTCGTGTAATGACCCGAAATGGTCCATCGTACGGCGGCTGTAACGGCCTTTTAACCGCGTCATGTCGTAGAAATACATAAGGAGACGTGGAAAGTTCCTTGAATATAAATGTCTTACGTGTACCATGACGCGTGGCCGGCGATGGCTTTATCTTCCGGAAATGTTGTCTAAGTCAACTCAAGAAATCTGATGGTGAATCTTCCCGGTTCGCGACAAAAAGTTCCCCCGGAAGACGGATACCCGTACCGAAAACCAATTCCGCCGAAGACGTTTTGAAATCCTCTTTATAGGCTGTGCGAATACCGAGTAAGACGATTGGTAACGTATCAACCCAATTATCCGACTCGTGGCATTTAATCGTTGCTTTCATTTGTCGGTGTAATCTCTCGACCATCCCATTAGCTTGAGGATGATAAGAGGTCGTACGAAGGTGAGATGCACCGATCATACGTGATAACTCATGAAATAATTGTGATTCGAACTGGCGTCCTTGATCAGTGGTTATTCTCAAAGGAACGCCAAAACGACTAATCCACGTATTTATGAATGCTTTCGCGACCGTTTCCGCATCAATCCCCACAATAGGTATAGCCTCCGGCCAGCGCGTGAACCGATCGATACACGTAACACAATATCTAAATCCTTGCGACATTGGTCTTGGCCCTACTATATCTATATGTATATGTTCAAATCTGCCGGAAGGGCTGTCAAAGTTGCCGACGGGGGCTGCGACGTGTCGAGTGACCTTCGATCGCTCGCATGATATACAATGCCGTGCCCAGTCTCGGCAATCTTTATTTATTGAAGGCCATATAAAACGCTCGGTAATTAATTTTTGTGTTGCCCGAACCCCAGGATGAGAGAGTCCGTGCAACGAATTAAAAACTGCCCGTCGTAATGGCGTCGGAACAAAGGGTCTCATGGTTTCGTTCGTCGAGTCGCAGTATAAACTAACGTTGAAACCGGGGGAAAACGTCTTCTTTAAACAAAGGGCAGAAGAGTTCGATTCCAAAATCCCTCTCAGTTTCGGATCGCTTTCCTGTGCCTGTGCCAATGTGGCATGATCGGGAGCTACGGCTATTACCTCAATACGCGACAAAGCATCGGCCACTGTATTGTCTGAACCCTTAACATGCCTTATATCCGTCATAAATTGACTAATGTAGTCCAAATGACGGAACTGACGAGGCGAACATTTGTCAAGCTTTTGCCTGAAAGCAAAAGTTAAGGGTTTATGGTCGGTAAAGACTATAAAATTCCGACCTTCTACCAAATGCCGAAAACGCTTTATTGCCCATGTAAATAGCCAGTAGCTCGCGATCATACGTACTGTATTTGCACTGTGCGACAGAGAGGGCTTTCGTGAAAAACGCCAAAGGCTGCCAATTGATTCAATCGTTCGAATAGTATACGTAGATGTTCCCGGTGTTCCGATTCGTTCTCGGATGAAATCTAACCCCCGGGTAATTTGATCTACAAAACGCTGGCACATCTGCGCAGCATTCCTGAGACCGAACGGCGTAAATAAAAATTTATACAAACCAAACGGTGTCGTTATCGCCGTCTTTTCGATATCCGCGGGCGCAACAGGGATCTGGTTGTATGCGCGAACCACATCCATTTTTGAAAATACCCGTTTTCCATGTAAAGATTGCGCGAAGTCCTCAATATGATGCGGCGTATACCTGTCGGGCACAGTACGGGCGTTAAGCGGGCGGTAGTCCTCACACGGTCGAGTTTTACCATCCTTCTTGGGCACCCGGTGTAACGGTGAGGCCCATGCGCTTTTCGAGGGACGAATTATTCCCTGCTGCAGCATCAGGTCAATCTCCGCCTTAGCCACCTTCAACCGATCGGGGGCGAGCCGTCGTGGCTTGCTGAATACAGGTGGCCCTGGGGTCGTTTGAATATGATGTACCACGTTATGTTTGACTGCCTCCCGTCGGAATACCGTCGGTCGCGTCAAATCTGGAAATTCCGCTAAAAGACGATGGTACACCGTATCACTCCCTATTGTTTTTACCGTCGGAAAACCTTTATTCGCCGCACACTCACTCACGAACAATTTCGTCGTCGCGTCGACTAAACGTTTATTGTGCGCACTCCTTTTTTTTAATATGAGGAAAATGCTTTTACGCATACCCTGTACCCCCTGGGAGAGATACAGGGTTATGTGGGGCTTACGTGGCCAGAAGGGCTCACAGTACCCACTAACGACCTCATGATGACCTTCCCTAAGCTAATCGGGGGAGGCTGGGATCTCCGAAGAACACAACCAGCCATCCCCCTTCGCCCATGGCCTCTATGGGGCCCCGTCCCGGGGGGGAGAGAAGCTCCCCCCAGCAATACCTAATCTATTAGGGCGCAAGCAGGTTACCCACTTGCACCCCCCTTCCCTGGGTCGTTCGGTGGGCTTCGCGAGTCTCCAGCTCGCTCTGCCCCCAGTGACTCCGTTCCTCGCTCGAGGAGGCCTTAAAAGGGCTCTCGGACGAGGGACGAAATCTCCGCGCGCGACAAGGAGGGACGAAGGCGGGCACCCCGCCCGCGTTCGCCCCTCCCCCCGACCCAATGATCTTTACGTCCCCCGGGGGGACAAAATTGGTTGGATTGTTTCGATTTTTCGATTTTTGAGCGCGTTTTGTCTATCGGCACCACTATGAGCGCAGCCGCAGGAATCGAACGCAGGATCGAACCCGGGCCTCACAGGTAGTAGCCGACCGACTAACGCGCTCACCCACAGACCCTTCCAACATACCGCACTCCTGCCGCTGGGAAGCGACACACTCTAGGCCACGCTCCATCCCGCCGTACCTCGCTCCTGTCACTGGAAAGTGACACTCTCTCAACCGTCACTCCGTTCAACCATACCGCCCGCCTCTCGCTGAGAAGCGATACACTCTAGCCCTCGCTCCGCGCCACCGTACCTTTCGCTGAAAAGCGATATCCCACGCCGAAAGTCCGAAAAACCCCTTCGCCGGGACCGCGAACACTCCGTCCTCCCCTAGAGAACGACGACGCCGAAACCGAGCAACTACGCACCGCGATCACCGCTCCGTAAATCTCCGCCGTCGCGACACACAGCGAGACTCATTTAACACGATCCGACGTTTTATTATGTACCGAATGCACCTTGTCATCACCGTCCCAATCGCTTCCTCACCGCGAACCCCTGCTTGACGAGCTATCATCATGAAGCGTATACCGGGAAACCAGAACCGTTACATGGCGCCCGAACAGGGACTTGGTGCGTTAAAAAAAAACTAGGTCAGAATAATAAAACGCGATAACGTAGTACTTTGAGGTTAGCGAACCACGGCTCTTCGGCGCGGACCGGCAACAACACGTGTCACGGGACAAACCGCGGAGATCAGCGAACCACAACAAATGCGAGCAAACCGAACAGCGCGCGCCATCTCTGGACGTGCCGCCGTACTACGCGCCAGCATGCGCGCTGATTCAAAGAAGATAGTTGAAGAGGAACACCCTCCGCCCTACGATACAACGGATTATCACCGAGCTACGAAAATTACAATTACCGACCACCGGAACCATCGACGAACTACGTCAACGCTGGGCCAATTTCACCTACCCTCAAACTACCGAACTACTAGACATGGCGGAACCAAAAACACCTACCTTCTTGTCCACCGCAGTACACCAGCCCGGTACATCTACGAACAACGAAACAACCATCGACCTACTCAAAAAGATAGACCGGATGAGTAAATGGGGCTGCATTAGCGATGGGAATGACCCCTTCTCATTTATCGAACGAGTCGCAGAACTCCAGGAAATGTACCAGCTCACGGACAAGGAATTACTCCAGAGAATACCAGAGCTACTCCGAGGCGAAGCTCAACTATGATATCGAAACACTAGACGCCAGATAACCACCCTCACAATGTTCAAGGAAAAATTCATAAATTTTTTTTCATCAAACCGCACCAAGGCACAACGAGACCGAGAAGCACACGACCAAATGCAACGACCCGGCGAACCATTCCATATATTCTTAAACGCCATACTCACCCTCATGCGACGAGCCGCAATACCAGATGAAGACCAACTAGATATAATATTCGAGAATATGGCCCCAGAATATACCACGACCATTGACCTAGATGACATCTGCGATACCGACAGCCTACTAAGGAAAGTCCAGCGGATAGAAAAAGCACAAGAGAAGAGAAACCGGCCACTACGAGCACGAACCACGGTCGCCGCCACCTCCGAACAACCCACCGAAGACACCAACGAACCACGCGTCTCAGCCATACCTCGAGTCGAAACAGACGGAACCCGACCGACCAGAGTGAACAATTCCACCACCGCGAAATACGACCCGGAAACACACTGCTGGCGTTGAAAACAGCGCGGACACACACGCTTCGAGTGTCGCAACGAACGAAAAAATATTTGTTCCAGATGCGGACGCGACGGAACTGTAACCCGCGATTGCCACCCGCCCCAAAATTCGGGAAACGGACCACGGGGGCCCCAGCCCAACAACTGGAGGTCCCGCCAATAAAATCGCCAGTACACAGTCAAATCCGATATAACCCTAGACCAATGCTTGCCATCGAAATACTGGGACACCGAATCGACGCACTATTAGACACGGGAGCACAAACATCGTGCATTAACGAAGAAGTATTGGAATGGGCCCTCGCACAAGGCATCCACCCCGAAGCACCGAACACCAGCATCAGCCTAGCCGACGGGTCAACAATACAGTCCGCAGGCACCATCCGGATTCCGTTCTACACCCGGGGATACGAGTGGAAACAAGAATTTACAATCCTGCCAAAAATGGGACCACTGGTACTACTCGGCATCCAGGCAATCGCCGCTCTAGAAATTGAGCTGAAACCACCGCTAGACATAGTTTCCTGGCCCGCCACCTGTCTCACCGAACCATGTCTACAAATAGACCTCCGAAAACCCCCGGAAACTGACCAGGTACAGCTCCAAAAATTCCTAGAAGAAGAATTGCAACAATTCGAGAAGGTCACCGCACGCACCACCCTCACGCAGCATAAGATCAAACTGAAGGACGTGACGCCCATCAAACAAAGGTACCGCCCCGCAACCCCGCCATGCAAGCCGTAATAGACCAGGAGGTAGAAAAAATGCTTCAAGAAGGGGTAATTGAAGCCTCCGACAGCCTTTGGAGTTCACCGGTGGTAATAGTAAAGAAAAAGGTTGGGAAATACCGTTTCTGCGTCGACTTCCAGAAATTGAACGAACGAACCGAGAAGGACGCATACCCGTTGCCACATATACAGGCCACCCTCGACGAATTGTGTGGGGCAAAATTCTTGACAACGCTAGACCTCAAGAACGGCTACTGGTAAATACCGCTCGAAGAAACCAGCAGACCACTCACAGCATTTACTGTACCTGGGAAGGGACTCTTCCATTTTACGGTCATGCCGTTCGGATTACACTCCGCCCCCACCACCTTCCAACGGTTACTGGACCAGATCATCAGCGCGGAACTCGAACCATACGCATTCGCCTACTTAGATGACATTATCATCGTAAGCAAAACGTTTGAGGAACACCTGCAACACCTCCGAGAAGTATTCTGCCGCTTGCGAACCGCTGGCCTCCGACTCAATCCAGAGAAGTGCAGATTCTGCGTAGAGAGCCTCCGATATCTCGGACACATCGTCGACCAGGAAGGAATCCGAACCGACCCGGACAAAACAAATGCCATAACCCAGCTCCAGGCACCAAAAAGGGAAGTACGTCGATTCCACGGAATGGCCTCCTGGTATCGACGATTCATACCGAATTTCGCGGAAATCATGGAGCCACTGACTAGACTAACACGGAAAAACGCCAAGTGGACATGGACGGAAACAGAAAAAAAGCTTTCTAAACCATGAAAACCAGCTTGATCACCGCACCAGTACTCACCTGTCGGAACTTCAACGAACCGTTCACCCTACAAACCAGCGCCAGCGATCACGGCCTAGGGATCGTCCTCACACAGGGACCCATCACGCCTAGCCAAAGATGAAAAAATCTCCAGGATGCCCAGGAATTAGCAAGACTGCAATTAGCGCAAGCCTTCGGATGCCAGGAACACTACTACAACCTACGACGATGCGAATGGAAACCGAAAAAAGGAGAACGTGTGTGGAAAAAGGAACACACGCTGTCAAACAAGGAAGCAGGCATCGCGGCCAAACTAGCACCAAAATATAGCGAGCCGTACACCGTACAAAAAATAATCTCACCGGTAATCGTAGACCTCCGCGACGACAAAAAACGGTGGATCTGACACATCCACGTCCAGGACTTGAAGCCCGCGACAGAACCCGACAAGGAACCGGAACCCCTCTCTGTAAATACCGAAATAGACGACCAGCTGGGCCCCCGCGAAGATCCGAACTCACGAATCCCTCCCGATCCCACAACCTCGAACAGCCTCGCACCCCGACGCCCAGGCCACCCCAGGAAAATAACTAACGTAAACTATATTCACAACATAGGAAATAATAAAATGGAAAGTTACGAGCAGATGCTAATGCTGTTGGAGGCAGAAATGGACTGCCCACCCACGCCGCCGAAAACCACCCCCGACCACCACCAGAGGCCGCCGACACCTACAACACTGGAGCACCTCAAGATCCCCCCTGAATCACGAGCGACTACTCCCCCAACAATGGAAGAAATAACAAGCCGTAAACCTACCCGACCCGGACGCACCCCAACCTCACGAGCCAAAGGCAAAACAGGAGTACCAAAGACCAGCAAACGCCACGCCATCACAAAACCAGGCCCTCGAATCCGGTCAGTTTCATGGTTACCAGACGACACGAAAATAACAATAAAACGGACCGAAACAGAATCGGCTAAACCACCGCCACTACCTCGACAGGCCCCCCCCCCCACCAGAACCCCAAATGGCCACCACAGGAGAGACGCCAACACAACCCTGGGGACCGTCCTCCTGACCCAGAACCTCGCCCCCGTCCCGTACAACGAGAAGTCAGCAACCGGTGCCACGACCTGGCACGTACTACCGACCGGACAACGGGTAGAAGTACCGGTGAGATACGTCCTCACCGGAGATTTCTGCGTAACAGCAAATGGAGGACGGTGGCGATTACTATTTAATCGCCAGGGAAAAGTCCGTCGGTACGTCCATCGAGGACCCGCAGAACACAAACCCCGGCCGTTTTAATTTTGCGTTTCCTTTTTTTTCTCTTTCTATTTTTCTTTTCTCGCCTAATAAACAAAAATAGCATCGGTGTATTATAAGTTTTGTTCATATTTTATTTTTATAGTAAAGAGGTGGGACACCTAGCCATACGAATATATACGTTGTTTTATTTAACCGTTAAGTTAGTTTGTAAGAAACCCCGCTAAAATGTACGTCAAATATGTACACAGAAAACTGAATAAAAACTGGTCTCGCTGTTGCTACCCCGAAGAAGGAGGGGCGTGTAACAGACCTGCAACGAGCAGGCCTGTTACTAAGTACGCGCGTCACGAACTCCACCGACCGAACCCGAAGATGGCCGAAGAGGCCAAGGAGCGCGCCGGTTTAAAGGAGTAACCGACACTCCGTCCCCGTAACCTTCCGCGCCGAAAACAGTACATTTTACCAAAAACCCAAATACACAAAAACTACCCTCAACACCCTACCGCACCACCACTCCTCACCACCAAGTACACCATATAAAAGCCCCATCAAAATCCTAAGAAATCACTCTAGTCCGATCACTGGGAAGTGATATATACCCACAGCTTGTCTACTGAGACAGTAACTGGCTCACCGATACCCTCTCGTCGAGACAACGAGCTCCAAATCACCATCTACGAGACGTAGGCATATTTCCCAACACTTCTACCGTTCGCCCCGATATTTCTCTCGTCGTGAACACGAGACCCCGACCATACCCCGTTCCTACCGCTGGAAGGCGACGCTCCTCCATACCGCACTCCTGCCGCTGGGAAACGACACATTCTAGACCACGCTCCGCCCGACCGTACCACATTCCTATCGCTGGGAGGCGACACTTCACCATACCGCACTCCTGTCGCTGGGAAGCGACACATTCTAGACCGCACTCCGCCCGACCGTACCACGTTCCTATCGCTGGGAAGCGACACTCCACCATACCGCACTCCTGTCGCTGGAAAGCGACACGCTTTAGACCGCACTCCGCCCGACCGTACCCCGTTCCTATCGCCGGGAAGCGACACTTCACCATACCGCACTCCTGTCGCTGGAAAGCGACACGCTCTAGACCGCACTCCGCCCGACCGTACCCCGTTCCTATAGCCGCGAAGCGACACTCCAACATACCGCACTCCTGCCGCTGGGAAGCGACACACTCTAGCCCTCGCTCCGCACCACCGTACCTTTCGCTGGAAAGCGATATCCCACGCCGAAAGTCCGAAAAACCCCTTCGCCGGGACCGCGAACACTCCGTCCTCCCCTAGAGAACGACGACGCCGAAACCGAGCAACTACGCACCGCGATCACCGCTCCGTAAATCTCCGCCGTCGCGACACACAGCGAGACTCGTTTAACACGATCCGACGTTTTATTATGTACCGAATGCACCTTGTCATCACCGTCCTAATCGCTTCCTCACCGCGAACCCCGGCTCGACGAGCTATCATCAGGAAGCGTATACCGGGAAACCAGAACCGTTACAAACTCAAAAACGTATTTCTACGTTTAAAAAAGTCAAAACAGCTGGATGGAAAAGCTGGAAGGAATTATTTTACATGTCATGTATGCCATGCTGTAACACTGTTGTACGCTGTTGTAATACTAAATATTTAGATCACGTAACTGGTCATTAAATAAATATATTATTACTCATTATTACTGTCAAATAATATTATTTACTTATTGCACAGTTACGTGATGTACAGTGACTCCCAAAAATGTTCGAACACTATGTATAACTAACATTACGACTTGATAATTAGTTTGATGATAAAACAATAGCACTGGGAATTGTTTCTAGCAATAAAACATTGATTAATGTTGATAAACATACGTGATTTATTTAAAAAATATACATAGATTTCATAATAAAAATTTGTCGCGTGGCGAACCTTCTTTGTTAACAATTGCCGTAGGAGCTGTGAATTCTTGGCAGTAACGGCTCCTTGGAAGTTTACTGCTTCTACGGCAATTGCTTCTACTACAAAAAAGAAGGTTCGCTACACGACAAAATTATTAAAAGAGATAATGTACCATTTCTGGCTTACAAAGATATTCGAACATGTATTATATGTCGTGGCAGGCCGACCCCTTGTTCGATTCGACATTTCAAAATGCGTCAACGAGCTCACGGGTGCTGTAGAATTTATCACGTCTTGTCTCGTCAAAATCTAGTTGATTCTGTCTATATCAAAAGACTACTCTCTTGACAACGCAAATCAATCAATATCTCATTGATATGGCCCTGTTTTCATATACACTGTAACCATCAGGAACGTGTCCATTCTACCACCCGTGGTCACGTTCAACAAGGACCTAAACCATTTTCCTAAAGGACCTTGTCTCGCATTTCTTAAAAAATAAAACAAACGTAACAGTAACACAAATTTATAAATTACAATCAATAAAACAAACATGACATTAATAATAATAATACACATTTTCAAATCATTGCCTATGTCAGCACGCCCCGACATATATTTATCTGGCAACCGCTTTCTGGGCACGCGATATTCCAAGAACGCAAAGACATTTGATTACAAACAGAATCTTGTGAACCTTAGATGTCCATGCAGTTTCGATAGGCGACATCTTGTAATTTTCCATCGAGAAAAAGGAAAAATCCTATCGCGTCATTAGTACTATGATTGGTATAAGTTAGAGTGGTGTTGCAGATATCTGTCGACGATCTTATATAAGAATCGTATTGATTCTATTCCGCGAACTGGATGACTAAGTCTTTTATGTTCTACAAGAACAGCAGAATTATTTGGAAAGTGAAACAAATCCGCGCTTAAGTGCTCCAAAACTAGTTTTAGTGAGCTATTAGAAGAAAGCTCCAAAAATGTCTCAGCCGGAACAGTTCGGAGAACGCTGAGGCAAGCTGGTTACAATGGAAGAGTAGCTAGAAGTAAACCATTTTACAGTTAGCAATAAAGCTAATTCTTAAAGATGGGACATGCTGGAAGGATATCATATTTGATGATGAAAGCAAATTCGATCTTCACAATTCCGACGGAAGAACTATGGTGTGCTGAAAAGCATATAAACAGCTTAATTAAAAAAATACGAGAGATACAGTGACACACAGCTGAAGCCACGTCTGGTGTTGCGTTTCGTCATTTGGAGCCGGTATCCTAGTTGTTGCGTTGTCTCAATGCTCGACAGTATTGGCGAATTGTTGAGTATACGCATCCCGACAGGGAGTTAAATTGTAACAGACCTGTACAGCGGGCTCAGTACAGATCTGTTACGAACGCGAAGACTCGTGCGCCACCGAAACACGCCGAACGACCCCGACCGAACCCGAATTCGGACCGCGCGATTTCACGCCTCGCAACCAGGCACGACACAATATTACACGCCTTCCCGCGTTTTCGCGCCTCGAAGCAGGCACAATTCGGCGAATTACGCGCGCACACCGCAACCCGCGTATCCCGCAGTCACCACCGAATTTGCCTATAAGAGGCAGCACGGAAGAAGACTCGCTCTCTTTCCGGACCCAGCAGGCGAGCCGCCCAAAAAAGATCGGAACATCGGTAAGCGCCTTACCCTGACGAGCCGTCACCGCTTCGCGCCGAAGTCCCCGTCGCCGTTCCCGCGAGCCGCCGGGACACCTTTTGCAGCGCGCCGGTTGCACCCGCGTCCGTTCCACGAGCCGTCGAACCGACCCGCAGTACCGCTTCGCGCCGAAGTTCCCCGTCGCCGTTCCCACGAGCCGTCGGAACCCCGTTCGCAGCGCGTCGTTGTGTCCTCGCCCGTTCCGCGCGCCGCCGAACGAATCCTTTCACCAGCTTCGCGCCGAAGTCCCCGTCGCCGTTCCCGCGAGCCGTCGGAACACCCATTGCAACGCGCCGCTGCCCCCTCGCCCGTTCAACGCGCCGTCGAACAAACCCCGCCGTTATCGCCCCGACAAATCCGACCACGAGCCGCCGGTTCCGACCCACCGCGTATCTGGACGAAACGTGCCCGTCACCGATACTCGGATCCGCGAACCGCGTACGCGCACCCGTAGGGATACCGCGATCGGCGTCTTCGCGATCCGCGGCAGAGTGAGACGTAAACAGTAACGCCGTCTCGAAGTGTTTTATTTTGCCCGACCGGTCGTTCCCCGACCGCCCCCTCGCCGCGAACCCTGGCTCGGCGAGTCATTCAGCAACGAGGGAGAGCTCCGGTTGTAACGAGAAATTCGGACTCGTTACAAAATAAACTAGCTGGTTATTGTTGCTCGCTCGCTTCGCGAGCTCGCGGATGGTGTTATTGTTGCTCGCTCGCTTCGCGAGCTCGCGGGTAGGACTGCTCTTAGGAGAGGGTTAGTGGTACGTATTGCTAGTGAGGCATACAGCTATTAATGGTTTTTTTTATTTTGTGTGTGACTCTCCACGAGCCACACAAAGAACTTCCCGATTCGTTAGTTGTAAGCGGTAACATTAGCATTAACTGCATAATTAAAAAAAAAATGAAATATATATAATTACGTTTGTTTATTTGGTGGAAAATTTCCATCCTCTCTTATAAATTGCATTGTTGAATGAACTTCTTTCGAAAAAAACTAAAAAATCTAAAAAACTGCTTGACCAATATGGACCAAAATCTAATCAGCTCTAAGTTACGACGGGGCGCATCGATTGCATCATTCATCATTCTGATCGCATTGTTACTTTTTCAGAAAATGTTAACGAAAAATTTGACACACACACACACACACACACACACGCACGCACGCACACACGCACGCACACGCACACGCGCACGCACGCGCACACGCAAACACACACACATACCGACATTTTGATAAAAATAGTCTAAAATGAATCCAATGACCATGAAACGTGAAGATCTGTTAAAAATTCGATTTTCGATTTTCGGGGTAAAAAAACATTAATAGCTGTATGCCCCACTAGCAATGCGTACCACTAACCCTCTCGAAAGAGCAGTCCTACCCGCGAGCTCGCGAAGCGGGCGAGCAACAATAACCAGCTAGTTTGATTATTGTAAGCGGTAACATTAGCATTAGTTGCATAATTGAAAAAAAAATATTTTTTAATTAAAAAAAAATTTTTTTAACCCTTCGAACTCGAGGCCGTTTTCGCTTGCGCGAACCAGCAACTCGAGACGATTTCGGCCAAATTAGGTGAACATTTTACAGTTACTTCAAACATATTTAATTTTTAAAAAATTAAAAAAAAAAATTTTCACCAGTTTATTCATTTATATGTCGAAAACAACAAATTTTGATAAATATTACACTCTGTAATTAGTTTTGGTGTGATACTTAGTAAAACGATAGCCAAGATGCATCCTTGTCACTTCACATCGGCCGGGCGCCGTATCGGCACCGCTCGTGTTCAAAGGGTTAAATTTAAAAAAATTTTTTTTACATAAAAATGAAATATATATAATTACGTTTGTTTATTCGGTGGAAAATTTCCATCCTCTCGTATAAATTGCATTCTTGAATGAACTTCTTTTGAAAAAAACTAAAAAAACTAAAAAATCTAAAAAACTACTTGACCGATATGGACCAAAATCTAATCAGCTCTAAGTTACGACGGGGCGCATCGATTGCATCATTCATCATTCTGATCGCATTGTTACTTTTTCAGAAAACGTTAACGAAAAATTTGATAACATAAAAACGGCCATACGCACACACACACACACACACACACACACACACACACACACACATACTAACAATTTGATAAAAATAGTCTAAAATGACTTCAATAACCATGAAACGTGAAGATCTGCTAAAAAATCGATTTTCGATTTTCGGGGTAATTACAGTAACTTCCCTATGAATCGGGAAGTTAATAACAGTCAGTAGGGAGAAACTTCCAACTTTAATAAATTGAGTAAAACAAACTAACGGAAGTAAAAAACAATACTTGGTAATTTACTGGAGATGACAGCGTGGCTATTTCCGGTAGTTGAGACTTGCGCAGTCGATAATTCTTAAAGGCGTTTCATTATTCCATGATGTTATAAAGAAGGGACCGACAGTTCGCCTAAGGAGTTGCGAGGCCCCTAGAGACCTTTTTTGTGCCACGCACAGCAGGGGTCCGGAAAGTGACGTCCGCGGCTCGGAAGCCGACAGGAATCCGACGGAATCTGGTGGACAGAGTCCCTATCCCTTAAGCATTGTCTGTCTGTCCGTGGCGGTCCGTCCGTGTAGTATAAATGGACCTTAAATGGACCTTAAATGGACTTTAATGGGCCCCCGGATACACGACTCTCACCTCGCCAGTGACAAGACTCCACTATACACGCACGCACTCGGGAACACATCACTTCGAGAAATAAGTTGCGCGAACGTAAGGGAACTTTTAGGAGAAGTTGGTGTTCTCTCAGGCTACTGTGACCAACTATAAATAATTTACAGCGTCTCGATTTGTTTAATCAACGAGAACTGTTTTGTTTAGGAGGCTGGATCGTTGTAACTTTGGGTCATGCTGAATGACCTCTTCTACGACTATTCGATGAGTGACTGAATGACTGCTTGACTGCGAATGACTGACTAACTTGGTTAAGAGCGACTAAGCGACTAGATGGTTGGGAGCTACTCTTCAACTGGATTCGAATGAATGAGACAATCCGCTCTCCGACTCTGGCTTTTATAGGGCTGCTGTCAGGTGAATTTGTGGAGGAAATAAGAAAAGAATCTAATGCTTGAGAGAGCAGGCAGTGGATCTTGTGGGGGGAAACAATAGGATCGCACGCTTGAGTGAGCAGATAGTGGATCTCGTAGGGGAAATAACAGAATCGCCCGCTTGAGTGAGCAGGCCTCCTATTGTTTCCAGATTCACTGGAGCACAACGGAATTTCAGCTTGATGACGCGTCGTTTAAGAAACAGGTTTTCGAATGTATGTGTGTAAACACGTGTTTCGCAAAATGAGAAGGGAATGGAGTGACGGACGTCACATAGTACACACTTTTACAGAAACAGTACTTTTGAAACACGTGAAGTATTAATAGTGGATATTATTGGATTCGGTAAAGTCTACAGAATCTTTTCCTGTAAAGAACAATTCAATGTCTTTTATAATAACATTGCAATATCTGTTTAAAGTCGAAAAATATATCTATTTTCAAACTCAAATTTCTCAAAAATTGTACGTCTAGGAGAACAATTAAGGGCAGATTTGGAATCAGCCTAGAAAACTCTATAAGAATCGCATAGTGATTTTAGATAGATGAGGAATCATATGTATACGTCTTCAATTCTTAAAATTATCTGACAATTTTAAATTTCGTCTACTTAATTTTGCTGTAAATGCATTACGATCCCCACTCTAGTAATTATATTCTGTAGGATGTTGAAGTATAAATGTAATTCGCTATAGGATATACACAATCAATCACAAGAAACACAACTTGTATGCTGTATCTATAGTTTCCAATCCATCAGGTTTCATATATGTTCAAGTATGTATGTATATGATATTTGATCCCCTCAGGGTTTCAAATCCATTTACCAATCTCCCTTCTTTCCAGTCTCTCTAACGCCAAATTTCAGCCTATTTCAGCCTAATTTTCAGAGGGACCTACGTTTTATTACGGTGGGTTCCGAACCATCTTTTTGCCAACAACAGGCGACCGGTACCCGGGCAGCCACCGCCTGGTGTATGCTCTATACCCATGCAGTCACCCATCCAAGCACCGGTCACGTCCAACGCTGTTTAACTTCGGTGATCGTACGAAAACCGGTTTTTGAAGCGAGGCAATGGTCGTTGACATATATAATACATAATCAAGTATAATACATAATAATTTATTTTTAAAAAGTGTTAATTGTCATTTAAGATTTCAAGAATAATATTTGTATTGAAGGAAATTTGTATATTTTAAATATTAAAACACTGCTTAATCCTTATCTGCCCTTGTGTCAATTTGGCAGTTTTCTTGAAATAAACTATACTGTTCTGTTATATGTATACAGGGTGTCCCAAAACTAGTGTAGGAGCGGAAAATGAAAGGTTCCTTGGGTCATTTGAAGCGACATTTTCCTTTACAAAAATGACGTCCGGGGCTCTGTTTAGGAATTATTATCGGAAAACACGGACCAATCAGAGCCCGGCTATAGCGAATGGGGTCCGACTCGGCGACAGGTCCCGCTTAACGTGGTGCCGCTATTGGCCGAACCAGAATCAATCCGCTGTAGCCGCTCTATGATTGGTCCGTGTTTTTCGTTAATAACTCCTAAACAAAGCCGCGGGCGCCATTTTTGTAAAGGAAAATGTCGCTTCAAATGACCCAAGGAACCTCCCATTTTCCGCTCCTACACTAGTTTTGGGACACCCTGTATAAATTTGCCCGAAACGGCGTTACTTTTGTTACGTCCTATAATGGACGTTGTTACAGATAATATTATTCAGAGATTTAGATCGATGATAAAACGCAGTTTTTGAATCCACCTGCAATCACTTGCTTCAGTTCGGGTAATTGAGGATTTTTTACACTAATTAGCTTCAGTTGTGAGATTAGGACCGTAGAAGTCGAAGTTGAGTATTTTAATCGAATGGTGAGATTTAATTTTTAAGATTTGAATATTAAAAAAAGATTGAATCTCTTTTTAATACTATATGAATGTGTATACAATATTTTGTGCTACTTGAGGAAATATTCTGGGTAAGAAGAAACGTTTGATTTTCGAGTTAAAATAGCTCCGAATGCAAAAAGTGTTACCCACTGGTGTTCCCCTATCGTTCGTACGGGGCAGTGTATTGGACTACTGGTTGAACATAAACAAATTGAAAATGTTTTTTCACTTTGTTTAAGGTGTAATTTTAGAATAAACGCCGTCGACTCTTATTTTTTCAAATTGTACAACTTCAACGCCATCTGTCGTGGCAAAACTAAACTGTAAAGGCAGGAAGTTTCAAATTTGAAAAACGGTCATATCATTTGCAACAACCTAATAATTCAACACACTTCTGATTGCAGGTTTAGAATATTTTAAGAACTTTATACGGAAGTTTGACACTTCGCAGTAATTTGTTAATTGCTACGCAAAAAGTGCCAAGCAGATGCTACGGTAACTCTTTATCAACGTCGTTACAAACGGATACGTTACCTCAGAATCATATAAACTAGTTTTTACGACTTGTATAAAAACTCGTGAAAAGTTTGCGTAAAAAAATCGTAAAAGTTTTTACGATATGACATGGCAGTAACAGGCTGTTGGGTTTTTAATATTTTCATTTGTTGCTTGCAACTTTTTAGCGAATGTTATCCGTGTAAATTACGTTGTTGAGTCGAGAATGAAGTCACTCCTACACACGAACAAACTATAATATTTAGATTTTCCAACGGGGATCAATAAGCTTGATTAAAACGGACAATTATTAATTGTTAATTAAATTATAACCGATTCATGTTTGCTCATTATTACGGGATTAAATGAGAAATGATAAACAGTGCTTCATGTTTATTCGATTAACAAACCATTAATTATGATTGATGCACGATTTAATCTCACTGTAAATTACTTTATTGAGTAATTTTCTCGAAACTGAGGAACGAATCTTTTTGTATATTACATTATATTACATAATCAAAGTACACTTACAGATATATTCAATTTATTGATTAATTGGACAAATTTAGATACATTCAATGATACTTTATTCCATATTGTATATACAGCTGATCTAAAAACTATTTCAACACTACATTTCCCATTCCCGAAGAATTTTTGATACTTAATCCGTGATAACATATTTAAACAAGATATTAGGTCGTCCTGAAAGTCATTTCGTCTTCTGACGGGTAAATGAAAGCCAATTTTTTACAATTTAGAATACGTTTAATGAAATTTTGTTCTATTTTTCTATTTTGTTCACAAACATTGAGTTATGATTTTTTACGACTTTATTTGATATTAAATTTTCACCGTATTTGAAATCTTTAAAAAAGCGGGGAAAATGGTAATCCGATGGTACATTCTGTCCTTAAGCGGCACACAATTTTTTCTTTCGTGCACTGTACTTTTACTAAAAAGCTGAGGTTTGAACCGTTAGACACGGCGTTTCTTCGGCAAATTTTTAGAACAAACCGCATTCGAAAAAGTCCATTCGTTCTCAATTGATGCCGTCACAAAAGACTAAATACAACTTTTTCGTCCTCTTTTGGGCACGTTTCTGCTTCTAACTTTTGACTGGTAGCACTTACATTATGAGTTCATTCTGTTTCACGCTTCAAGCGCATGTATCGCATAGAGAAGCGTTCCGTTGCATTCAATGCGCGCATCAGAACTGCATCAGAACCACGAAGTAAAATAGAAGGAGACCTATCTGCATAGTATGAAATTGACATCAAAACTTGTACCCGGTTCGGGGAGGTACGCCAAATGGAATGGCATGGACAGAGAATGTCAGTCTCAAACACGTGTCAAACGATGAAACGGAAATGTTAGAAATTCATGGTTATGTTATGACAGGACGTGCAAATACGCAAAATTTGAATAAAATTAAGGTTATAAATTTGTAAAAAAAAGATTTTCAAAACATTATTATTTTTATAAAATGGAGAGGTGTTATATATTTTATATTGTATATTGTATTTTATATTAATAATTAATAAGGATGATGCATATAAATGTTTTTATTTATTATAATATAATTAAAAATAGGGTACAATAAGTTTTTACACATAATAGGCTTATATGCGTTTTGGTCAAGAAATGGACTCGGTTTTACAGAATAATGGGCTTATACCACGCTTCGGAACTTGTATCAATAGATTTCCACACCACCTATGAGGTACTATCGTTGGCGCGTTTTTTTTTTGTAAGTGGTATCCCCTGTAGGCCTATTCCACTTTCTCGCATATAACTCCATTCCAGCCAGCATATTCAAAGTCTTTATTCCATTATTGTTCAATTATAGTTTTCAATGTCCTGTAAAATTCAAACACATAATATATGTATAATCACAAAAATTAATTTAAAATGAAATTTTATAATACGTAAAATTCAGTGTCCTGCATTAAAAAAAATTCAGTGACACTGCATTGTAAAGACACTTGCAATGTTTTTTCTTTTTTTTTACTTATTTAACGTCGCTCTTTTAACTCTTAAGTTAAGGTCATTTCGCGACGGGACCTACAATTTATAAAGGTGGGCTCCGAACCACCTAAGGGTATGCGCACAGTGAATCCGTTTTCGTCCGATTCGGTTGACGTCCGACGCATCTGTCTCTTTTTTTCAAGCGTGCGGAAAAGAGACACAACGTCGGACGTCGACCAAATCGGACAAAAACGGATCATCTACTATGCGCGTACCCTAAGGGGGCACACTGCAGCCGGCAGCGGGACGCGAACCAGGGAGTGTCGACTCCCATATAAAAAAGTGGGCACTAATTTAGTTGTAGTTCAGTCCCCTTGGGCATGGTGGCAACACAGTAGAGACCAAAGAGTAGGGATACAAGCAGTGTGTGATCACACGCACACCTAACTCATACATGATCAACCTTGCATATACAGGGTGTTCGACTACAGGTGGGAGAAAATTTAAGGGTTGGTTCTTAACGAGGACATAAGACAAAAATGAAGAATAAAAAAATTGCGATTTCGGCTTCGTTGTTTAGCTATTAACAACGCGACAGTTACGTATCGAGTGACAGATGCATGCATAACTTGGTTCTCATTTGGGGCCCCAGCGAGGTGAAAATGTTTAACAAATCGTTGGACAACATTGAACTCTTTCAGGTACACAACTTTCACTTTTGTTGGACGCGTTGTTGATTTTTAACTGTTAATAGCTAAATAACGAAGTCGAAATCGCAATTTTTTATTCTTCATTTTCGTCTTATATCATCGTTAAGAACCACCCCATAAATTTTCTCCCATCTGTAGTCGAACACCCTGTATGTACGTGTAATCGTATTCTTCGCTAGCTATTGATGGTTATGAATTTATTTTCAGGGAAATGTAACACATAATTACAGTAACTTCCCTATGAATCGGGAAGTTAATAATTACATTGAACAATTACATTGAATTACATCAATAAATAAGCAGCAAATATGAAAACTCAGCAACAGTCTGACTCCGCAACAGTTATAAATGGCGTCTGATGGCGTCAAATAGACGAATGACGCTCAAAGCAAAGACAGGATTTCCCTACTACCGAGGCACTACTGTGCTGCCACCATACCCTAAGGGTATGAATTAGAATCATATTCGTCGCTATGGGAGTCGACACCCCCTGACGCGAACCCGGGACCCGCCGATTAGCAGTCGCGCGCTCTACGCACCGAGCCACTGCCCCCCGCACACTTATATGCTTACCTTATATGGTGATTTTCTCCTTTTTCAAGTTGATTTCCTTTATACATTTTTGGTGGGATCATCTCTTTTTGCTTCAACTAATTTTACCTTCTTACTGTTTTCTTTTATTTTTTCTTTTTCTAAGTTGTCATTTTTGTTTGCCCGCTTAACCAAAAAGAACATACGCATAATTAAATAAAAACCAATGATTATCGTTGTGAAATCATAATTATGTTCTTCACAGCCAATGAGATTAATATTATTTTTTTCTTGTTGAATTAATTCCATTATATCAAATAACGTATTTACAATTTTTCCACATGTTGTAGGCCCCATTATTCTCTTTTCTAAATTGGACAATAAATCAAATAGTGCCATTGATGGGTTTATTAACTGTCCTTTTGTTTTTATCTGAATCAATTTGTGCGTTTCAGGAATTTTATCAGTTGGCTGAAGAACCAACATCTTCAGACACTCTTCACAAATAATCCTTTTACCACGATTTTTATTTTTAAAAAATCTTTTCCCCTTTCTTGCCACGTACCCTGCAACGTACGTCAGTATAAAATCTGACGTACTATGTACATACGAGTCGTGATCTACAAGAATTTCTGGGGCATATGCTAATACTTCGGTGTTTACACCTTTGTCCAAGATAGTGTCCAATTGGTCTGACCAATGCTCTTCTCTTTCCTTCATATTCTTTATGTCTTTAATATTTATAAGGACATCCATTATTTCGCTATTTGATACATTGCAACCTTTTGGAGGTTTTATCAGAGAGTGCATGGATATTAATTTGTACATCTGTATGAATAATTGCGAATCCGGGTGATCATTCGATCCACAACCGTTTCTCATCATTCCAAAAAATCTCTACAACAATAATTGTAAATTATATACAACAAGTTTGATTAATATTTTGATAAAAAAGCAGTTTTAAAAAGATAATTATACCTCCAAATTGTCTTGAATTAATCTAGTTGTCATCAAATACTTAAATCCACATTTCTCAATTAAAAAAGTACAAATTTGTAGGGTGGCTTTTAAAGATATTTTTAGTCCATGACACGTTTGTTCAGTTATAAAATTGTACCGCAATTCCTTAGCTTTTCTTTCCCACTCAATTAAGAAATTTTAAAAGTTTTCAATATCCTGCAAAATTCGAACACAAAAAAAAATATATATATATACATATATATATATCATAAAAAAAATGTAATTAATCAAATTTTATAATTAAAATTCAGTGTCGGGGGGCAGTGGCTCGGTGCCCCCCTTAGGTGGTTCGGAGCCCACCTTATAAATTGTTGTAGGTCCCGTCGCAAAATAACTCTTAGCTAAGAGTTGAAAGCGACGTTAAATAAAAAAAAAATTCAGTGTCACTGCACTTATAAAGTTGCTCGCAATGTTTTATCGCTTATATGATTACCTTGTACATTTGGTTGTCCAATCGTAACGAATTCTTTACAGTACGACTGTTCATTGCAGTGATCAACGAATGCACTTTTTGGCAAAATTTTATCGATCCATCGGCATCGTTTAAATCGTGATGGATATTTGTTTCTTGAAATATTTTCATGGTAGGTGCCACATTGAAAAACTATTAAAAATCGCATAGGTACATTTCAACATGAAAATAATAGTATCTTTATCGATGCAATAAAATTCGTAAAACGATACATATAGACACTACATGTAAGTACATACTCGAAATGGCATTTCAACGTTCATTTTTTGATAATATTGGGGCCTAATATGTTGTTCATCCAAATTATAACTACATTTTAAGTTAAATCCGTGAGGATTTTCTATGGCAAGTACTGCATACCAATGTTTCAACGAAACTACACCATCCGGAGTCTGAATGTTAGAAAAAATCATATTTTTCAATTATTATCACTCTCTATGAATTGTATGTACTATAAAGTTTTGGATTGTTCGTTACTTCTGATTCAAAATTTGACTCACCCAAATTTCTGCATACCGATCAAGCTGAGAAAAATAATTCCTAAGGCATTTGATTAAATGTGGAAAATCGGAAATAAACCATAAGCGTCTTTTTGTGCTGTATGTGCTTAATCTAATGTGCACATCTACTATGTGCTGTATACTAACACAGTCTTCCGTTACTCCAAATTTTTTCCACATGGATCGATTCCATGAGGCACCATCTGACACTACAGCGTCGATTTTCAATCCCGATTGTTCAGTTAAAATAATGCACTCCACAATAATCTCTTGTAAAATTGATGAACTTGCGCTGCCAATACTCAAGAAGCACGCCAAAGCTTGAACCCATGTACCTTTAAAAGGCTAAAACATGAGAACTAATGCATGGTCCCCCTTTTTGGTTTTCTGATCCTCCCTAGTATATTGGCCTAAATCGACAAATCCTTCAACTTTTAGATTCATTCGGCGAGGCAAAAACTACCAAAGCGAGACGATTCTTGTGCCTCACCGACGCGACTCGTAAACAAAAACTGCAATAGTGAAATAATCCCCTCGTGGAATTTTGAACAATAACTATTTTAATAAATTAACTATATTGATTTATGCAAATTAAATGTATTTGTACCTCGTATATCGTCAGATTTCATGTCTGCCGTTTTCTTTCTTAGCATTTCGAATGTGCTCATTTGAAAACCGTAACGACCTTTTACGTTCTTCATATAACGATTTAATGTTTGCATGGACGGCAATGTTAAAATATTACGCGATCTTAAGTGATTGTATGTTTTTGTACTCTTGATTCGCAGCAAAATACACTCGTACATTCATTCAGTTGCATATCTCATGCCCTTTTTATTTTTGCATTTCGCTGCTGCAAAGCAAGCTTCAACAGCTAATTGCTGGGTTTGCGGCAATTCTTTTATCATTTCTCTCATGGCATCCTCGTTGCATCTACTGCATTCATCTTTTAAATGTACAATTTTGTTGTACAATTTGGAGATCTACAATTAGTTGAAATTAGAATTGCAATTAAAACAGTCGGTTTGATAAAGTAAGCTTTGTAAAAGAATGTATTTAATATACATACTTTGCTTCGAAGTCTCTCTTCTAGACGTTTATAGTTTGAATTAAATAATTGTAACTTTCTGTGTTTGTTTTGTAATTTTTCAATTGATTTTAAATTATGCCCTTTTCTTAATGACATTTTCTAATTTTTTGTACAAGGCAAACACCTTATTTTATCTGATGACCTAAATATCCTTTTAATTACAAAACCGCGACAACAATTAGTAGTTCTGTAAAAAGAATAAGTACACTTTTTTAAACGCATATTATTAGATGTATAACTGCTGTGTATGCATAACTAATATAACTAATTATATGAAAGAAAAATTCCTAAAAAGTAAAAATAGATATTTTTATAAATATAAAAAAATAAACTCAAATTTTACTTGTTACTTCCATAAAACATAAAATATAATTTGATACATTAACCTTTTTTTATCATTAACTCCTGCACAAGGAAAATAATCTTTTAATGTCAACAAAATTTGTTTCATTTCCTCCATATTTAAAATCATCTTCGGATAAAAAGAAATCTCCTTTTCTCCAATAAATACCTGTTTTATATATTAATAACATTGTAATGAACACTATAAATGTAAATATATATGTTTGGGCGTGCGTGTGTATTATTTTATTCATTACGTTCATTATATTTACCTGCACTTTCATATTTGTTGTAACAACGACATGTCTTAAAGTATATGAGAAGTCATTAGCCCAACACGTCCATAGCATACGGCTATCACTAATATTTGCAAGCCAATAAGTTGTTGGAACCTGGATATGTCTTGCAATATTAATTTGTTCTGTAGAAAATGTGGTGTTTTGCTCTTCTTGTACAAAACATTTTTCTTTCATTTTTGTTGTCCTCTTTATAGCATGCGACGTGGCTATAGAAGACTGTCGCTATAGCACGCGTACGCAAAGCACGCGACAAATGATACGAACGGCGACGAAAGTGAAACGCGTTCGCTACGCAACACGACACAAGATTCGATACTTTGACGAGACGTCGGACGAGATATTCACGAGACGTGATTCCTCCGAGGAAACTTCCGATCACGCGATTGAGTGGGAACTCTCTTCACGAAATATCGCTCAAAGGGCCGTTGATACGGCCCGAGCCGACGGCACGAGACGCTCGGCGTCTCGGCCTACGCGCAAGATCGAGGACGGAACGACAAACGTTCGTCCTCGCGCGATAAACGTCGAGCCAACACGCAATCGATTTTGACAAGAAGATCACTGTGCGACTTACCGTTTTCCCTTCGGTTCTCCCGCTCGAGTCCTTCGTACTCTCGGCAGCTGGGCCAGAGGCTCCTGGGCTCGCACGAGTATTACTCGCGCGAAATTGCAAACACCGCGAGACCGGGGTTTCTGCGTGGACTCCTTTGCACAAACAAAATGTGCTCGCGCATAACGGCGATGTGACGTCGCCGATTTGCAACGTCACAATATGTTATGACCCGAGTTGGGAATTCTGAACGGGCATTACATATATGTTGTCGGTAGCCGGCTTTGATCTTTCCTTGTTCGATAAGGCATTATTTTAATACGTCAACGAGCTCACGAGTCCTGTAGAATATCACACGTCTCTTCCTGTCAACTCTCTTATTGATTCTGAAGTTTCCCTAAGATTTTTGCAACCGTTGACAACGTAAATGATTTAACTTCTCTATTGATATTGTCATGTTTTTATATGACAACTTTTATATACACTGAGCTCATCAGAAACGTATCTATTCTACCACCCGTGATCACGTTCAACAAGGTCATTTTCTTAAAGGACCTTGTCTCGCATTTCTTCAAACATAACAATACAATTTTTTTGAACATAACAAATTTATGAACAGTTGAACAAGATAAACGTAACGTAACAGTAGAAGTAACAATAAAACGGTAACAAGAACAATAAATCTTAAATATATATATATAAGGTGAGGTTGTAGTGATTTGTCCTATATTGACAAACTCATGATGTTGTGAAGCGTTATATACGTAAGTAAAAGAAGAAGTATCTATACAGGGTGTTTACCTACAGGTGGGAGAAAATTTAAGGGGTGGTTCTCGACGATAATATAAGACGAAAATAAAGAATAAAAAAATTGCGATTTCGACTTCGTTAATTAGATATTAGCAATTAAAAATTGGCCCAAAAAGCGGCAACATTTCGACACAGATGTACGTTGCGTACGTCACACAGGCGCGCGCAGTCTCGTATCAAGTGACAAACGCATGCAAACCTTGGTTCTCATTTGGGGCCCCAGCAAGTTGAAAATGTTTAAAAAATCGTTGGACGACATTGAACCTACCTACTCGTTACAATCCACAAGGGCATTTTTATTATCCGCCCTATGGAATTATCGAGTAGAAGGGGTCAATGCCCTTTCACTTTGAAATTCTTCTCACACAAATCCACAAATCCTTATCCTGCACTATAATTGTTCACAACACCGTACATAATACACTGAAACAAATCACTTTAAAATGGTATCCATTGGGTCCATAAATGTTGAATAAAATCCTCACAAATGCAAGTATCCAGAAAAATGCACATACATACTGGAATCGTTCACAGCTAATTCACGTTTGATGCACGCCAATTTGATTTTCTCACGCAAAAATAAAATATCAGTGAAATTACTGTGAAGTACACCCACTTAATTAATACCCTAATTCCATGTTTTAAGAAAATGTGTTTCTGCAAACCTCACCTCATTGTTCAATTGAGTAGGTATTACTTATAGAAAAATATGTTGGTGCGGACATGAAGAGCAAGATCTCAACCATATTCTATGGGACTGCCCAAAGTACACAGACACCGCTCTTACGGCGTGTACGTGTGCCTACGAGCAACAGAAGGGTCCGGGATTGCGCTTCTGACAACTCTATAACGCTAATATATTAAAAAATAATTTTTAATAATAATAATAATAATTTTTTTTAAATAATAATAATAATTTTTTTTATTTTTTTTATTTTTTTAAATAAAATTAGTAATAATTGTAGTTGTTTGTAATTATGGTATTTTTCCCTCTTCCTCCTCTTCCTCCTCTTCCTCCTCTTCCTCCTCTTCCTCCTCTTCCTCCTCTTTCTCCTCTTCCTCCTCCTTCTCTTCTCCCTCCTCGCCCTCGCTGTCCTCGTCGCCCTCGTCCTCTAGCGCCATGGCCCCCCGGCAGTAATATTGCCGCCTCATTTCTTTTATGATTTGTTTCTCTAAGATAAAATACAACGATTGTTTGGGATTGGCTGAGCGTGTCGGCAGCGTGAACGCGCCGATCTACTGCGCCGCCTCACTATTGGCGGATTCGCGCGTAACAGCGAGTTCGAGAGTCGATAAGCAGCTCGCAGTAGCTTAGACCAGCACCGTCGGACATCGATTATAATCGATTATCGACCCCAAAATTGGGATTACTATTGGCTGATAGCTCTATCGATTTGCCAATCACTAGTTCGACGGTGACGGTAAACTGCCAGCTGTTCGACTCCGATCTCAACGTACGTTAATCGTTCTATCTCGTCGCTACAGAAAACGTCGCGCGTCTCGTTGACCGGTTTTTCGCGAGTTAGTCGATTCATCATCGGGATTCACGGGCACTACCCGTGAAAGTATCTATTTGTTATAAACTCATCTTGTCCTCAACATTCTTTATTCACAAATCTAGCCAAAACGAGCTGGTGTTTTGGCCTGATAAACATCGATCTTGTACATAATTTCCGTTACACTTTGAACGAACCCAAGTTTGGGAAATAAAGTTACGTTTAAGTGAAGTGGCTTGTTTTACCCCCTTCTAATCCGTAACAACGATGAATAAAAATTTAAAAGAAGATTCTATTTGATGACTCACCATTTGGCTCTTCGATAACTGCGGCGTCTCTTCCCCAGTTTCACCGGTTTTTTTCGGCTGTAACCATACAGAGAATATTTTATTATAGTTTATGTAACATACACGTAACATAGTGTATGTATATGGTATTTGGTCCCCTCAGGGTTTCAAATCCATTTACCAAATCTCCCTTCTTTCCACTCTCTGTAACGCCAAATTTCAGCCTCGTAGGCACACGTACAAGCGTAAGAGCGGTGTGTGTGTGCGATACACAGTCTTAGTCGAGCACACCGACCATGCAGCATCGGCAGCCGAACTGTGACGTCACGGTTGTTTACGAAGCCTAACTTACCGGCTATGTATATGTTTTCTGTTTAGTGAATGCTGTCTCCGCCGGGAGCGTATCAAATGTAGAAAGTATACCCAACGCCCCCTAATTCAGCTTCATCTACTGTCCGCTCTCGCGATTTAGCGTGACGATAAATTCATCAAGGTAACGCGACCAGACGGTGCTCTTAAGGGGGTACCAGACCCATGGATATGACTAGCATATTACTAGAATATTACTAGAAAAACAAGTGAAAACCGTATTTACGGGAAACCATTTTTTGTTTTTATACAAGCATGTTACGAGCTGTGTGAGGGCTTGTTCTAAAGAGGAAAGTTGATCCCAGGTCGCTCAGCTCATGATTTTGTTAGATTATGTTTATATCTAATAATATGAGCGTCCAAAGTAGGGGGAAAAAATGAAGAAAAATTCCGCAGATTCGAATGTATTTTTCTAATACAAAACGATTTTTTCGATTTGAATCATGAGCTGAGCGACCTACGATCGACCTTCCTCTGTCAAAAGAACCTTTATGCAGTTCAAAATATGCTCATATGAGGACAAAAAATGGTTTCCCGTAAACACTGTTTTGTTGATAAAATCAGTGTTTGCGGGAAACCATTTTTTGTCCTCATACGAGCATATTTTGAGCTGCATAAAGGTTCTTTTGACAGAGGAACGTCGATCGCAGGTCGCTCAGCTCATGATTTAGTTAGACTATGTTTATATCTAATAATATGAGTGCCCAAAGTAGGGAAAACAAATGAAGAAAAATTCCGCAGATTCTAATGTATTTTTCTAATACAAAATGATTTTTTCGACTTGAATCATGAGCTGAGCGACCTGCGACGAACTTTCCTCTTTACAATGAGCCCTTACGCAGCTCGTAATATGCTCATATGAGGACAAACTAGCTGGTTATTGTTGCTCGCTCGCTTCGCGAGCTTCGCAGGTGGGGGTATTGTAGCTCGCTTTGCGATTTCGCGAGAGGGTTAGTGGTACGGATGTTATTTTGTGTGTGACTCTCCACGAGCCACACAAAGAATTTCCCGATTCGTTAGTTGCAGTATATTATTATCATTATTTAGTGTACGTTTTAAGAAGATTATACGTCCTCAGGGAAGTTCAATAGTTTTCTACTTATCAAAATGTTTTCTGTATGGCGTCGCATTAAACCAACATCGTATGTTCGTTGCTCGCATGCTCCATTAACCGTTTTTTTATATTAACTTTCAATTTCATCTCAGTTAATAATTCGTATTGAATTGCTTGTTTTTTTAATGGATTGTAATATAAATGTTTTTGTACTTTCATCGATATTCTTTGAAAATGTATTCTCGGCAGTAGCGATGAATAACTCACTCTTGCATTGGGATAATTTTCGATTATTCTAAGCGGTAACATTAGCATTAGTTGCATAATTAAAAAAGGAAAATAAAAAAAAAATTTTTTTTAAATAAATTTGTTTAAATTATTAAAAAAAAATATATGTAATTATTATGTTTGTTTCTTCGGTGGAAAATTTCCGTCCTCTCGTATAATTTGCATTGTTGAATGAACTTCTTTCGAAAAAAACTAAAAAACTACTTGACCATTATGGACCAAAATCTAATCAGCTCTAAGTTACAGCGGGGCACATCGATTGCATCACTCATCATTCTGATCGCATCGTTACTTTTTCAGAAAACGTTAACGAAAAATTTGATACCATAGAAACGGGCATACGCACACACACACACACACACACACATACCGACATTTTGATAAAAATAGTCTAAAATGAATCCAATGACCATGAAACGTGAAGATCTGTTAAAAATTCGATTTTCGATTTTCGGGGTAATTACCATAACTTCCCTATGAATCGGGAAGTTAAAAATGGTTTCCCGTGATTGCATTCAATTGTTCCCCAGATTCCGTTCATGAAGGGTAAGTAGAACTAATTTTAGTTCAGCTACTCAAACGAGATGGCGCTTAGACAGGAGAATTATCGGCGTATATTCGTAACAACAAAAATATAAAGGGCTTGAAGCCACTCGGTTCCATTAATAGCAATAAAGATATGGATAAAAAGAAAAAAACCTGTATTGATAGCGAAATTGAAGCGTTAGACTGATACAAATGTATGTTCGTTACTGTTGCCAAACTGTTTTTCAGCGTGGAGGTTGCTTACACTGATAAATACCCAGATCAGGGGTTACGGTACCCCCTTAACATCGCATCAGCTACCACAGCTCAGAAGTGAAGCGTTTGATGCGAAGTCGATTCATCAGCGGTTGTTAGCGGCAATTTCAAAAAATTTGAAATTTGATGTGAAGCTGTGCACATTAACGAAATGGAACGATATCAATGCGCGTTTGTAAATTATAATGTATGTTTTTTTAGATTTAGCTGCCCATGATTGGTGAATGACGCTTCATTAGTAAATAGTACTCTTTTAAAAAAATTATTCGTCATTTTCGTATTGCTGCAAACGCCAGCGAGAAAAATTCATACGATTTACAAAATCTGTTCCGTGAAGGTCCAGATGTAACGATGGATGATAGGGATGAAATTTTTCTTTCAATATCTGTATTATGCTTGTTTTAGAAATGCCAGTTTCACGCTCGACTTATCTTGAACTCATATGTGGAGTTTCGTTAACTTCATCGACAATAATTATTTTGTTTCTTTCGTTCGTAACAGTTTTGGTTCTTATACGCTTTTTTACAACAGTGCCAGTTTCACGAAAATTACTAATCAACTTTTTATAAGTAGAATGTGAAGAACAATTACGTTCTGTAAATTTATCTTTATACATTTGAACGGCTTGCCTTAAACAATTATCAGCTTTACCTTAAATGAATACCATATCAACTTTCTCTTGCATTGAGTACTTAATTTCAAACAGCACGTCGATACACAGATAGATAAATTGAAACTGATCGGAATTTCAAATCGTTAAGTATCATCAGTATTGCGACAGTAAACATGTTTATTTACATTAACGCTCTTGATGTAGAGTCTTGGTCAAAGCCTACGATCTCAATAGACATCAGTTCTAGGTAAAACTTTAATTTTCGAGGATCAAGGTCATTTCAAGGTCATGTTATTCTACATATCTGAATGTATTTTCCAATCAGTTATACGATGCAATAAAAAAATTGTAGTTATGTACCAAAAAACATCGATAACCTTGACAACTCCGGAAAAAATGACACTCGGAAAGAAATATTCGTGTCAGATATTTGGTCCATTAACACCATGCATAGTTTTCGTACTCAACTTAAGATACGTAAATTGCAACTGAATGAAGAAATGCTTACTCCTACACAAATCAGTTTTTGTTATAACAACAATGTCGAAACGGTGTTTACGTTTAATACATTCAATAAAAACAGGTTTTCAAAATATCTTGAGAATTAATAATTTTTTTGCTATAATACCCTAATAAATTTTTACGTGGAATAAACAGAGGAATCGATGAGTGCAAAACAAAATATGGATTTCTATTTAAAGAAATGTTGCAATTGCTAATTCCACATGCACAGTTGCACCTAAAAAAATTTATGGGCCTACGAACCGTTCTTCGAACCATTGATCTCTGTCCTTTGATATTTTTTCGCAAATGCATTAATAATTAATAACGAAGTTGGGGCCTGAAACAATTGAGTGAAACGTCCTGTGTACGCATTTGACTGCAGTTAAAGTATTTGGGGAGGCTTGACCCTGTTGCAGCGAAGAACATTCTTCAATCGTTAACTATCTAAAATAAAAACATTACTTGCAGATAGTTATTTAAAACATTATATATATATATATATATATATATATATATATATATATATATACAGGGTGTCCCAAAATTCCCTCAGTATCGGGAAATGGGAGGTTCCTTGGGTCATTTCAAGCACCATTTTCCTTTACGAAAATGTCATCCGAGGCTTCGTTAAGGAGTTATTAAAGAAAAACACGGACCAATCAGAGCGCGAGCTAGACGCGTATTGTATCGTTCCGCGCCGCGTGCCATCAGCTGAGCGTTGGTAGCACGCCGCGATGTTGTACCGAACAAGAGTTTCTCGATGATGTAAATCCTCTCCGATTTCAATGAGCTTCGGACACCTACTCAAGACCACGATTCTGAACAACATTTCCCTTTACAGTTTTTGTCTGCTGGTATTAGTTTAGGAAATAATAGTGCAAAAACTAGTGATTGAAAATGAATCGATGTACCAATATTTCATCCGATTTCGATGAAATTTTGATACGTTGTCAAGACCACGATTCTGAACAACTTTTCCCTTTACAGTTTTTGATTGCCGGCATTAGTTTAGGAAATATTCTAACAATATTTAATTGAAAATCATTCGATGTACCAATATCTCATCCGATTTCGATGAAATTTTAATACGTTGTCAAAACCACGATTCTGAACAACATTTCCCTTTACAGTTTTTGTCTGCCGGCATTAGATTAGGAAATATTCTAACAATATTTAATTGAAAATCATTCGATGTACCGATATCTTATCCGATTTCGATGAAATTTTGATACGTTGTCAAGACCCCGATTCTGAACAACATTTCCCTTTACAGTTTTTGTCTGCCGGCATTAGTTTACGAAATAATAGTGCAAACTATTAATTGAACTTAAACTAGTGATTGAAAATCGATCGATGTAAAAAATCTATGTTAATTAAATATTTAATTCGTGGAATTTATAACATATTGTATCTCAAGATGACCGAGATCGGTGAGGGCCCACATCATCGGCAACTTTACCCGAACTAGAGAAGAAGCATAAATTGATTAACTTAAAAACTAACCTATTCAGTCGTTAATCCATTTGCATATTACACCAGTGAAGCACGATACACCACACTTTCACACAATTGCTCAACACTACACGTAGCACACTTTTCGAACTCGAAACGATAGCAAACGAAATTCCATACTCCGACGCGGCGCGGAAAGAGACCCGTGTTCTTCGCGATTTCGCGCGAAACTGTGCTCTCAAACAATGTTGTCGATGAAGGCAGATTGTTTGAAACAAATGAAATCGTTGCCTTGAAGACATGCCTCCACAATACAATAATAAAGTCTGAAATTTTTATTGCATTAGGCTAGCCTAATTTGGCTGTTAGGCTCTAATGGGGCATGTAACGCGTATGAGGCCCGACTTTTTTTTTCAATTAGGCAAGCCTAACGCAATAAAAATTTCACTTTGTTCTTGTATTGTAGAGGTTCTCGCCCATGGCTTCGTTCTATGATTCTCGAAAAATCAATATTACCATATGATTCGCGAAAAATCAATATCTTCAAGGCAACGATTTCATTTGTTTCAAACAATCTGCCTTCATCGACAACATTGTACGCGGGGAGAGCACAGTTTCGCGCGGAATCGCGAAGAACACGGAACTTTTTCCGCGTCCGCGTCGGAGTATGGAATTTTGTTTGCTTTCGTTTCGAATTCGAAAAGTGGGCTACGTGTAGTGTTCAGGACTTGTGTGAAAGTGTGGTGTTACGTGTTTCACTGGTGGAATGGATTAACACATACAAATGGATTAACGACTGAATAGGTAAGTTTTTAATTTAATCAGTTTATACTTTTTCTCTAGTTCGGGTAAAGTTGCCGATGATGTGGATTCTCACCGAGTTCAATCACCTTGAGATACAATAATGTTATAAATTACACGATTTAAATATCTTTTTAACATAGAGTTTTTACATCGATCGATTTTCAATTAAAAGTTGTTAGAATATTTCGTAAACTAAAGCCGGCAGACAAAAATTGTAAAGGGAAAAGTTGTTCAGAATCGTGGTCTGGACAACGTATTCAAATTTCATTGAAATCGAATAAGATATTGGTACATCGAATGATTTTCAATTAAAAGTTGTTAGAATATTTCGTAAACTAAAGCCGGCAGACAAAAATTGTAAAGGGAAATGTTGTTCAGAATCGTGGTCTGGACAAGGTGTCCAAAGCTCATTGAAATCGGAGAGGATTTACATTATCGAGAAACTCTTGTTCGTTACGATATCGCGGCGTGCCACCAACGCTCGCTGGACGGCGCGTGGCGCGGAGGGATACACTGCACGTCTAGTTCGCGCTCTGATTGGTCCGTGTTTTTCATTAATAACTCCTTAACGAAGCCTCGGATGACATTTTCGTAAAGGAAAATGGTGCTTGAAATGACCCAAGGAACCTCCCATTTCCCGATACCAAGGGAATTTTGGGACACCCTGTATATATATATATATATATATATATATATATATATATATATATATATATATATATATATATATATATATATATCATAACAATATACATGTTTTTCACAATAAAATGTTTCTCTTTAACTTCCCGATTCATAGGGAAGTCACTGTAATTACCCCGAAAATCGAAAATCAAGTTTTTAGCAGCTCTTCACGTTTCATGGTCATTGGAGTCATCTTAGACTATTTTTATCAAAATGTTTGTATGTATGTGTACTTAGAGCTGATTAGCTTTTGGTCCATATTGTCAAGTAGTTCTTCAGTTTTTTTAGTTTTTTTCGAAAGAAGTTTATTCAACAATGCAAATTATACGAGAGGACCGAAATTTTTCACCGAAGAAACAAACGTAACCGTCGCGAAATAACCTTAGCTAAGAGTTCAGAGCGACGTTAAATAAGGAAAAAAAAACAAACAAACGTAATAATTATATATATTTTGTTTTTATTTTTTTATAATTCTGTTTTTGTATTTTTTTTCTTATTTAAAAAATTTTTTTTTTATTTTCCTTTTTTGATTACGCAACTAATGCTAATGTTACTGCTTACAATAATCGAAAATTATCCCAATGCAGGAGTGAGTTAATCATCTCTACTATCGAGAATACATTTTCAAAGAATATCGATGAAAGTACAAAGAACAATGTATATTACAATCTTTCAAAAAACAATCAGTTCAAAACGAATTATTAACTAAGATTAAATTGAAAATTTATATAAAATATACGATAATTAATAACATTCATGTTGAAAACGGACTGGTTTTTTTAATTCAAAAGACTGCATACGTCATGTGGTTGGTATACCCCATATGCTTTAGCTTGAGCCTTTTGAAAATTATGTTATTTTTGCGGTAGGACGCACCGTTCCTGAGATACAGCCATAGACGTCATATAGCAAACATTTTGTTCAGTAGAAAATTATTGAAATTCCCCGAAAATGTATAATCTTCTTAAAACGTATATTTAATAATGATAATAATATACTGCAACTAACGAATCGGTAAGTTCTTTATGTGACTCTGGGGGAGTCACACACTCAAGAAAGAACATTAATAGCTGTAGACCCTACTAGCCATGCGTACCATCAACCCTCTCGGAAAAGGAAATCTAGTTTAGCAAATGTATTGTATGTCTTCCTATGCTTATGTATGATTGAAGTACTTAGGAAAAAAAATATAGCGAAATTTTGAAAATAGGTTCTTTTTGGTCTAAAATGACGATTGCCAGAAGAATTTTGACAAGTCGAAAAAAAATTTTTTATCATTTCAATGTTGCGCTCTACCTTACCGACTTACCGACTTTCTATTTTATATAGAATTTCTTCAATTAATTGTAAAAATGGATCATCACCAGCCTAATTCATCTCACAGCGCCATAAAAATTCATACATATTATCTATAAACGAATCCTCTTTAATTTAAAGTAATACATATATGTATAAGGTAAACTTAAAATTTTTAAAGACTACTCCGGGATTGCCGTGTGCGTGGTCAGGCCGGCCTCATGGCCGGTCCTCTATACCCCCACTGCGACCTAACGACAACTCATTCTAATTGACGCATGCGCACACCACGAACATAAAGTAAAAAGTCGGTAAGTCAGTAAGTCGATAAAGTAGAGCGCGACATTGAAATGATAAAACATTTTTTTCGACTCGCCAAAAATCCTTCTGGCAATCGTCATTTTAGTAACAAAGAACCTATTTTCAAAATTTCATCGAATTCTAAGGTTGACGGTAAACGGAAGAACAGCCATAAAATATCTTTTTTCGACTTTTATTTAAATAATTTTAATAAATTCTAATAAATTAAATAAACACTGTATTTACTTATTCTAAACATCATACTACTTTAGCAACGTTAAAAAATGAAAACTGTGTGTCACGTGTGATTGCTGTCACACTTTTTTTAATATGGAAGTTGACATATTTGTTAATAAAATTATATCAATCCCCACAGTTTATTGTAGTTTATTGTGACAGGCATTACCGGCAGTAATTTACTACATCGAATTTTAGCAATTTCCGATGCACAGTTACATCGCACGAATCATCTGTTGAAGCTGGTTCTGATTTATGCAATAGGCTAGTAAAGGTTCTGTTTCATGCTAAAACTGGAGTGCTCTCTGTTACGGGATAAAAGTGGGCTCTACCGCCGGTATAGGAGCTGTTCCGTAATAAGCATGAGCGTCAGGGCTGCCGTCGAACTCGCAAATGCGAGCCGAGTTCGAGTCGAGTCGAACCGAGACTCGACTCGGCTCGATCAATCCAATCGAGCTTAGCTCGGCTCGCATTTTGCGAGTACTTGCACAGCCCTGATGAGCGTACCAAAAAGTGGTGGCAACTTCAGACACCGACGAGATACTGTTAAAGACTGCCAGCCTTACGGGGCTACGTGTCCCGCGAAAATGTCGGTATTTTGTTACGCTCTCTGGGATTTATTCTGGCTCCAGCCAGAAAAACAAAAAGCCTCCGACGACATTTCGTTAGTGCAGAAGACCACTGAAGATATTATTATTAAATATTGCATTCTCCGCCATATTTTAGACGATGTTTTGGCACTATTTTGATACTATTCTCGTCGGTGGAGTAACTTTTAGCGATGTGGTCTTTCAGGTCACTGTAATTTCCACCGTTACCACCTCGCCCATTGCGCCCATTTATCGGACCGCGAAATAGCACGGGGGCTGGCAGTCTTTAACAGTACCTCGTCGGTACTTCAGACAAAGGCGTGAGCACTCTCAGTTTCTCTCTGGTCGCATTTAGGAGGCCTGCTGCCGTAAGAGGGCAACACGGTCGCACCAATGTATCGAATGTCGTGCAGACCAGGGCTGCCGTCGAACTCGAAAATGCGAGCCGAGTTCGAGTCGAGTCGAACCAAGACTCGACTGATCGAGCCGAGTCGAGTACTCGCACAACGTCATCGGCTCGCATCGATTTCGAGTACTCGACACGGCTCGATCAATCCAATCGAGCTTAGCTGGACTCGCTGGCTCGCACCAAGCCATAGTGGTCTGGAGACCTCGGTTTCGTGGCCAAAATTCAATTTTTCAACTTTAATGTATTGTAAAAATGTTTTCCCTATAAAGTAACAACCCTTCAAAGCTCCCAATCCAAAATATTATTCATTTTAAATAATTCTGTGATGAGATACAGCATTCTAAAGACAAAGTCAGAAAACTCAATGTAAAATATAACGTTTTACATTTCAATCATCGAATATCAGAAAACAGATTTTAATGATGGTTTCATATATGTTAATAAGCGCATTTCAAATATTTAATCCAGTTTTAAGCATTGTTTAGTCCATACACGAATAGCGTAAAATTAATATAATTTTAAACTTTGAAAAGAATATAAATTATAATTATGATATCGGCGCCAGGTTCGATCCTTTTTCGATACAACAAATGTGAAAGTTAAATATTTAAATTTCTCAACGTTTCGATCCTAATGCGGATCATTATCAAGAGACCAAAATTTTTGCGTCTGAAAAAGAAATTAATATTAAAGATTTTGAAATTAAATATACTGTTTTAAATGTAACAAAGCCACGTAAATTACCAAAAATTGGTAAAATAGAAAAAGAAAAAATTAAATACGCACTTGCTGTGGAAAAGGGACAAAAACTTTTTAGAACACATAATTGTCAGTTACACTATTATTTACCCCATGCTGGCGATAATGTAACTGAAGCACGATGTGCTAAACCAACGCAAAACAGAGAATGTATTGTATGTATGAAAGACCCAGGTTGATCAAATTGACACCTTGCTTAACACCTTTAACAATTTCCATAATAGACTTCAATTTACATCAGAACTTGAAGCTAATTCTTGAATAAGCTTCCTTGATATTAAAATTATTAGAGCAGGTACAGCCCTTATTACAAACTGGTTTCATAAACCTACATGGTCTGGCAGATACATAAATTTTTGTGCTGCACATCCCCTACAACACAAAGCTGGTCTTGTTAAAGGTCTTGTAGATCGTGCCATTTTATTGGCTAATCCTGAATTTCGTTCTGAAAATTTAAATCTTATTAAAAAAGTATTAAAGGTTAATAACTTCCCTACTTCTTTTGTTGAGAATATCATCAAAGAAAGGATTTTTCAAATTTATAATCCCTTTTTAGTCTCTCAACTAAAAGGGGAAAGAATTCTGAAAACAGGTCCAGTCAACTTTAGAAATACAGAAATATAGAAAGAGTGGTATTCATGCCATTTTCAACATACCATTTTACTTTAAAAAATCTCCCATCAAGGATAAGATTCCATTAACAAAAAACTGTAACGTCATTTATACGATACCTTGTATGGGTTGTGATACAACCTATATTGGACACACAAGTAGACATTTGGATACACGTGTAACTGAACACAAAAGAAACATATTTCGTTCTCCTACACAGCATACAGCATTGACGAGGCATTCATTAGAATATGACCACAAATTTTATTTTGACAATGTAAAGATTATTGACAGGGAATCTAACTTACACAATAGGTTAACATTGGAAACTATCCACATGATTAAAAACCAAAGCGTAAATCTCAGATATGAGACTCCTAAAATTCATGACTACAAAGCGGCATTACTGAGCTAGTAATGTTTATGATGGGTTTTTTCCAATATAACATTGATTCTACCGTTAAAAATTGTTTATTTCTTTTTTGCCTCACTTCACCAAATATTAAACATTTTTTTACTTCAATTGTTAGGCAATTATAAAATTTGATTTATTATTTTGAACATATATTGTTCTCGTTTTCTTAGTTTAATACTTTGATTATTTTTCATTTTTTGAATATTACATTTTTTTGGTTATATTTTAATGAAATGCGGATTTGTGTGTTTTGCCCTCTTACGGCGACCCAGAATCCAGGACCGTTATTTATGCATCTTCGCGGCAGTAGACCTCCTAAACGCGACATACCTTCGTAGAGACGATTTGAAATCGTTTTGAGATTAATCGTGACGTACCAATGCCATCAATAATTTCATAAAATCGTGTTTTCGTTAGATGTGAGGAAAGGGACAAACATAATGCAGCAGCCAGATGAAACACCGATAATGACACATAGATCATCACGAACTGAAACTGTCAGACAAGATGTTAGGAAGTTGAAGACTGCCACATTGAACAGAATGGGAAAAATGTTCAAACAGCGCTCTCAGACGCCAGGTGCAGATAAATCAGGGTTAAACAATTCTATGGTAAGCAATCTCATGTTAAAAAAGATATAAAAACAGTAGAACTTATCAATTAGTACACTTCACACTTTACTTACCGGAAGCCTATTAATAAGATTTTCAATAACTTTATATCAAATTTAAAAAAAGTTAAAAAATATTCTTTTAAATAATCCGTATCAATAATCTGATGATAAATCTGGAGCGACTACATTGAACGTTGTCGCAATATGTAACAAGGCTTGCAGTGGATCATCAACTTGATTAAGATGAACGAGGTACCTTCCTCATCGTATTGACATACGACTCCATCCGAATGGCATCATACAATTTACATCGTCTATAGTACTACAGGATGAGGCAAGAACTACAAATTCTGCTACCTACAGTAACTCCGAAAGTATGATGGTAGTACAAAAGTTGCATCGGACAACAGGGTCTGTAGTTTGGTGTTAATTTTTTTGGTAGGTGGAGTCGCTTCAGAGATGAGTGATGGTCACTTTTGTTTTTTTTTTAAATAGAATGCTATGTTTTGGTACCTGTTATCTGATAGCGACTATTAAGGCGAATCCAACAAACTGCAACATTAAGGTTTTTCTAAGTCAGCAAAGGTCATTTATGACAAAAAAAAGCAAAATTAACTTGCATTTACACAAGATACAATGTATCAAGAATCAATGCTATGCAGTAATCTTCTTATCACGGGTTGAGTAGTATTACTTATCACTTCGGGACTTATCGCATCACATGCTCTAACAATGTATTGTACAAATGTATTAAATTGTGCGGCGTGTAGGGTGAGAAAGTAGAGAATACCTTGCAGCATATTTACTAAACCTGAGAATAGCAAATGAATAGTTCTGAGCGATATCACAGGACATCAATAATAAGAATGGTAAGATTAGTGTCATCAAATCAAGCGATTGTATACGATGTATTTTTTCGAAGAGGAAACAGATATGCTTCTCATTTACGGAGAATGCCAACAAAATTCAGTAAGAACTAGAGTTTTATACGCTGAAAGATATCCTCAACGGAGTCATCCTACATGCCGTATATTTAAATATTTGTATGATAAATTGAACACAACTGGATCCTTGGTCCATTAAGAAAAGAAGCAAATAACTAATGAAGAAGTGGAAATTAATATTTCTTTTTATTAGTTCGCGTCATATCGCAAGGGAACCTCGTGTAAACCAGAGAAGTGTTCTTCGTGTTCTGCATCGACATAAATATCACTTTTACCATATCAATCTTATTAAAATAGTACAGATTTCATGATTCCGTAACAAAGCCACTGTAGGGCCATCGGCACGTACTATAAACAGTTGGCGTGCAGAGGGTCGGGTCGGTTTATGAGGTGAGCAAAAGCGAAGCTATTTTTGAGAAAGCCATTTTCAGTGCGTACAATTTAGAATGTTTTAGACAATGCATGTTTGGTACTTTAGAATATTTCGTCTCTGGCCTCAATAGCAAATGCTTGGATCATAAACCCCCGAGTTTCCGAAGGGTCGCGCCGACCGAGCTTCCAAGGCCACAGCTGATCACGGTATTCACCTCGCGGGCCTGGAGAAAAAACCCGCTATATCATAAAACCCCCACGGTTATACCCGGCATTCCCAGAAAAGTGCGTCTCGAACGCAAGGAATGGTAGGGATAAGCGGGACCCAAAATAAGGAACCTGATTGGACAGTAATTGTCATTGACGCTGTCCAATAAGGTCATTTTTCCGTCAAGGACGCGCCCTGCGGAGTTTTTCTGAACCACCGCGGAAAACGCAGATGGCAGAAGCTCCTACGACTCCTCGAGTATCATTTCATAAGAATAAAGTCTCTGATACCTCATAACTTGCGTTAATTTATTTAACGAACACGTACTACGAAAACCGTATTTCTTCACCACGTAGAATATTTTCGCAAAGGAAGAAGTTATTTCAAAAGGCTTCAGGAATCACCCTTTTCAATGATGTACAACATTTTTCGGACATCTTATATACGGCGAATGCCCGCAAATGCAGTGAATCCAATTAATAATATGAATTGCAGAATTCGATGTTGACCCAGATGTAGCTGTGAAAGTGACACATGTAAATTATTCAGTAAACGATGTCAAGAACTTATTCAAACCAAAATATTTCGTGTAAAGGTTATCACGCGGCTTATTTTTCCGGGTCCCGGTACAAGGTACCGACAGGCGGAAAGATAAGTAGTTACGGGTATTTACAGGTGAAAACCGGGCTACGCCCAGCCGTGATGGTCGCAGTCCATCCGCGATAAAAACGAGGGTTCGAAAATCTCAACAAATACTTTGGTATTTCGGGCGCCAGGCATTCGAAGATGCCACGCAAAATTATCCACGCTAAGGAGGATGTCGAACACACGCTCGCGAGGACAAGAATATCTCGATATCGGTCCAGGATAGCACGCAGGACCGGCAGGTCGTTCCGCACGACGGGAACGGACCTCGTGAATGATTCGTACAATAATTAATGTGAACAGAGATATTTATTTGTGCCAAAACAATAGCGATGAAAAGTATGGCACCATTAAATGTGATCTGTCCAGTGGAAAGTCGATAGGTAAATAATATAATTTACGGCAGACGGGAAAGTATGAATCGGTGTGAGCGGCAGCAAGCCGACACGGACGCGGCTCGCGGAGACAAGACGACCGCGTTGGGGATTTGTACGACGCCGGCTGCACGTGCGTGGTAATCCGCGAGGAACGAAAGCGTACAAATCCCCGATGTTATACGCGTTTCTCGGAATAAATAATATTGCCCGCGTCGGCAGCAATCCGAGGTGTTAGGCCGGCAAGGCGTCACGATGGAATTGACCGAAAATTTACAATAGGACTGCGCGCGGCAGTTTCGCTAAACGAATACTTCGCGAACGCGTGTTTTCGCACTCGGAACTCTAGCTAGTCGCTCTCACTGGAGAAACTCGTTTTAGGAACACGAAAAGGGCAGCCGATTCAACGGCACGTAAAAACCCGACACTAATACACGAACGCTGCTCGAGCTACTTTTAAATGATCGCGAATCAATACGAATTCATTTTAATGGGAATCTGAATGGCACTTACCACCGGCAGCGACGGAAGCCTTAGATTATTTACGGCGGCGTACAATAGTCTTACGATACTCGACACACACGCGATTACAAAATAACGGCGGCAAGATTACGGTTCGTTAAGGGTGTAGATCCAGTTTCTAGTGTGCGCGAGTCGAGCTTGCTTGCGGAGCCTCCCGAAAATGCTGTCGAATAAAGTCGATTACGCCTCTATAACGCATAATTTCGAAACCGTAGGGACCAAGCGCGCTAGTTGGATCTTTCATCTAGAGATCGCGACTACGCACAGCACCGAAATGTGTATTGCAGAGCTATGTTTTCGCAAATACCAAAACCTCTCCCATACGCCGAGGCACACGGACACGCTGCCCGAGAGTACCTGTGTGCGAGAGCGCCCCGAAACGGCCAGTCGAGCCTGCTTGCGGAGCCTCCCAAAAATGCTGCCGAATATTGCAGATTACCATTCTGTATCGCATAATTTCGAAACAGTAGGGACCAAGCGCGCTAGATAGATCTTTTATCTAGCGATTGCGACTACGCAGAGCACCGAAATGTGCATAGCAAAGTTGTGTTTTCTCAAATACTGAACCTCTCATTCGCCCCGGCACATGGACGCGCCGAACGATCGTACTTGTGTGCGAGCGCATCGTGGGACGGCCAGTCGGGCCTGTTCGCAGAGCCACCCTCTGTTTTACCGATACATCACCGACACCTCGGCTCGTTGGGGACTGACTTAGCTGAAATAGACATAATCGTTAGTAGCGAGTCGTAGTGCCGCCATATTGCATACCTCTAAACTCGATGCTCAGCTGTTTGCTGTCGAATAAAGTCGATTGCGCCTCTATAACGCATAATTTCGAAATTGTAGGGACCAAGCGCGCTAGACTGATCTTTTATCTACCGATTGTGACGACGTACGGGTCGCAAATATGCAGTAAAAGGTTATACTTTCTAATATGCCGGACCCTTGCAATCCTCGTGCACGTATATGGGTCTACGCTGTGTGAGTCGCGCACACTAGAAACTGGATCTACACCCTTAAGACGGACTCATACGGGCGCAGGATCCAGGCGACGGCACCGAGAATCGTAAATTTCGAGCGCTGGTTGACAGGTCGGAGCGGTCTGTAAAGTCCCGAACGGTCCCTGGGAGTCTCCTCGGGACCGTTCGGGACGTTACGGACCGCTCCGACCTGTCAACCAGCGCTCGAAATTTACGATTCTCGGCGCCGTCGCCTGGATCCTGCGCCCGTATGAGTCCGCCTTTAAGCGAGCCTACGCAGCAGTGACGCGAATCTGCGATGGCTCGAGGAAGCGGAAGCAAGGCGTCCTCTACTTGATCGGTTTTCCGCCCACCAATCACTGTCGCTCGCGGTGTCGTACGCGCGGAGGGCCGGCACTCGACAGGAAGGGCACCGGACCCTGCCGATTTCCTGATTTCCTTAACGGTGGTTGCGCTTCCACCGAAATTGTAGTTAGGCACTCCAGAATCGCTCGAGCCGCTCCTGCAGTGACCGTTAATGTTGCGGGACGAGACGTCGACGGGACGATTCTTCGTTGTTTTCCTCGTGATCTCTTAGTCCCTCGTCGGTGTCTCCAGGTTGTTTGGCCTGGGCTCGAGGTTCCTTTAAGTTTTCTCTGCAGAGGCTGTTGTTTTGTCCGGCGTTCCGAGTGGGCTTTTGAGACGGCAGCATTGAATTTCTTTTTTCCGGCGAGTGTTCTGTCGGGGCTCCCTGAGCCCACGCTACGTTCCTGTAATCTTTCCGTCGCGCCAATAGGCACGACGCAGTGCGTTAGCCAAGAGGGACAAAAATAGAAAAATCAATGTTTTTGAAATGTATATCTGTTTATAGGAATTTATTGTAAACATACCATATTTTCATGAACACTCGCCAGAAAAAGAATTAACATCGCTTGACACAGACAGTGTTCTTTTCGTCATAATCTCATACGACTGTTTCGTGCGTTATAACCTCAAGTGCGCGTACATGAAAGGAAAACTGTATACAGCTTATCGTAAAACGTAAAATAAAATAAATTGTGATGGATCATTTAGATCAAGTAGTGTACTCGTTATTTTGGCCCCCTAGCGGTTTGTACAATTATTATTTATCGTATTTTATTACTTCAAAGTGATCCGTTTCTTAAAACGCGAAATCGAAAATTCTTATAACTTTAACTAAGCTTTTCTCAAAAAAGCTAAAACATGTCTTGGGATTTTCGCTAGAAAATATTCGTAGGACTATCCTTTATTGAATTCTACAAAAGTTTTCTGCCCCAACTTGCCCCTTTAGTTTTTAAAATTATTTATTTAGGAAGACACCCGGGAACCACGTACATGAAGATTTTCGAGGAATGGGTTTCTAGTCAACCAATCGACAGATGTGTAAGGATTCTCTGCGTAATTCAGGAATCGTTTCACTTGATGGATTGTACACAAGAGGTGTACAGTAGATTAGGAAAATATTCTTCCCTTTTATGCGTAAAATTAAGCAAATTGTGGAAGAAATCGAATAGATTCCGTGAACGGTTTTTAAATAATATCAGAGAATGGTTAGATTCTCTCTGTGTTCTTCCGGAGTATGTGACCAGCCTGCTAAAATCGTCGGATTCTAATATGGATGAAACTAATTTCGGTCGTGGAAGACCCCAAAAACGATTCGAAGATTGCTGTCTGAAAACAAAAAGAAGGCAAGTCGAAGAATTAGTCTCAACAAAAGAGCCAGAAGAACATCACTTCGCAGCCAATGTGGTATTCCCTAATTCTACATCTGCAGAGGAATCGAAAAAATGTTTATCGCCAACTGAGGCATTATCCTTGATTTTTGATTTAGACCTTTCAGAAAGGAAATATTTAATTTTAAGAAATGTTATAAATGCCCTTCATAAAGATTGTCTCCCTAGTTTACACAAGCTTAAAGAAACGAAAAATATATATTGCCTCAGTCCATTTCGGCTACAGAAGTAACTGCTAAGGTAGATGTACAACAAATTTTAAATTCTACTATTAAAAGCCTTTCAAAATCATTATATTTAGAGAAACATACGTCAGCAACGTTAACTCGTAAGTGGGGATTTGATGGCAGTGGTGGTCATAGCACTTATAAACAAAGGTTCACCAATGTTGACGACACTGACGAGTATTTATTTTTAATCGCTATGGTTCCACTTAAATTAACTGATGTCGATTCAGGAGAAAATTTGTGGATTAATGACCGACCTGCATCAACCTTTTTTTGTAGACCAATTAAATTAATTTTTGTTAAAGAGTGTCCCGAGGTAATTCTACGCGAAGAAGTCGAAATTAAAAATCAAATAAGAAATATAGTATCGTATGAAGATAGTGTGCGTAATTATAATCTCCACGTTAATTTTGAATTGCACATGACAAGGATCGATGGAAGCATTTGTAACATTTTGACCGAAACAAATGCAGCTGCAAAATGTTACATATGCGGTGCCAGTCCTGTTGAAATGAATTCCATTTAAAATTGTAATAAACCCGTTAACGGAGATAATTTTCGGTTTGGTTTATCTCCCCTACACTGTTGGATACGAACATTCGAGTGTCTTCTACATATTGCATACCGGTTACCTTTTAAATCATGGCAAGCAAGCAGACCAGAAAAACAAAAAATTCTGCAAGCTGAGAAAAAGCGGATTCAATCTGAATTTTAAATAAAAATGGGTTTACTAGTCGATAAACCCAAACAAGGTTTTGGGTCTCCTAATGACGGAAACACGGCTAGGAGATTTTTTTAGAACCCTAAACTAAGTTCTGAAATTACAAAAATTGATCAAAAACTAATATTGAATTTTTCATTAATATTAAGGGTCATTGCTAGTGCCAGAAAAATCGACGTTCAAAAATTAATAAACGAAACAACAACGTTGTACTTTTTATATAAGTGGTATTACATGCCAAGTAGTATGCACAAATTATTGGTTCATGGCATACAAATAATTGAATATTATAATCAATTGCTTGTAGGATTATTATATTGGAAGCAATGCATAAAGTTTTTCGAAAAACTCGATTAAATCATACAAGAAAATCTTCGAGAGTAAACACATGCAGGGACCTTATGAGCAATATGTTAATTATGTCTGACCCACTTATTGCGTCAAAAAGAAACGCAATTCCTAAAAAAAAGAAGTTTAATAAAAACATCGAAATATATCTTATTGGCCCTGCACATGACCGTGCCTCTTCAAATTCTGAGGCAAGTACAAGTTTAGAAAATTTAGATTCTGATAGCGTTGACTCTAGTGATGACTCAGATACAGATTAGGTACAAGTATTCTTTATTGTTATTATTATTATTATTATTATTATCATAATTATTTATTATAAAACGTACACAAATAAACACGGTTACTGAACAATCTATTTTTAATTTTGACTTTTGTTTCACTCGTAGTAATACATATATTAAATACCACTATAGGCGGTACGTCAACTTTAGATGCTTATATCTCGACAATGGTTTAAGCAAAAATAATGTTTTTGAGATATGGATTTTTGTCCAAAAAAACAGGCATTCCGACGCACTGTGCGACGTTCCCAAATTTTACGTATCGGAACTTAATGCTTACAACGTCCCCGAGAGAGCGCTTACAGCTAGCGGTTTCTTAATAATCCTGCTAGAGGGTGGTCCGGTCTCTTTGATTTTATTCGCGGGGTTTTCCTACTATGGCGGAATCAGTACGTGGTTATTTTGGCATGTCACAAAGTTGATCAAGTTCCCCGGCCCATCCACTTTAGTGATATGAAGGATAAACCAAATTCCTCTCGCCCATCAAAATTGTTATATGATGAATCTACCAAGTTCCTCTTGCCTAAAAGGGTTGTGATATCAGGAAGGACCAATTCCCAGAGGCCAATGATTGTTGCACTTTCCTACTTCAAACTTTACAAAATGTATTGAGACAATATTACTAAAATAACAAATAAATTGCAACCAAATAAATGCAGCAGCACTTTTAAAATTAATGAGTAAAGTTAAAATATACAGAATTCTCAAAATAGTTTGAAATTAAATAAACAAATTTGTAATGAGAAAGACTGTTCACCTACTTGTAGTGACTTCTAGTCTCACCTAATAGTACCAGCGTTGACACCAAGTTCCCTAGGTCGTAAAGTTTGAATTATGTAAGTGCAATAATCATTGATCTCTGAGAATTGGTCCTTCCCGATATCATAGCACTTATAGGCAAGAGGAACTTAGCCCATCCATCATATCACAACTTTCATAGGCGAGAGGAAGTTGGTCCATCATTCATATTTTAGGAATGAGTTGATCGCGGATAATGATTGGCCAGACTTGCATCAGTCTTTTCCTTGGACAATCAGGTCATTTCCCGGAGACTATCTTTGCGCGCCCTTATACCTTGTGCCCGTGGCGCGCTTTCTCCGAACGCGGGGCAGTCCCGGGAATTTGGAAATGCAGCGGAATTTCTTACGGGCCCGCGGTGCCTTAAGGCCTCTGGCTGTCGCCTACCTGGCTAGCTCCGCGATCCCTTCGGAAACTCGAGGTTTATGATACCCGTACGTGCTGTTGAGACCGAAGGTACAAAGGTCTACTATACAAGAATATGCAATAACAAAACCCTAAAACGCTCGCTAAGACGAGTAACTGCTTTCTCAAAAACAACTGTGAAACAACGGGTTCCATAAACTCGCTCGACCATTTGCACGCCAAATGTTCTTAAATATACGTGCCGATGGCCGCTACAATATCACTGAAGTGGATGGGCCTGGGAACTTGGTCAACCTTTACACGAAGTGTTTTCGTTTGGATATCATGTTATTTTTGTAAGAAATGGCCAGATATTCGGATTCATAGGCGGAAGCTAATTTGAAGAAAATAGCATTATGCATATTTTGATTTTAAAAAAATGTTTAAATGGTTAAAAAATAGCTGTATCTTGATAACGGTGTGTCCTACCGCAAAAATAACGAAATTTTCAAACGACCGTAGCTAAAGCGTACGGAGAATGCCCAACCACGTGACATTTGTAGTCTTTTGATGTTTTCAAAAGAAAAAAATTATTTTTCAATTTGTCCTGTTGGTTTGGATATAAAAGCCATGTGATTCCAAATTTCCAAGTTTTTAGCTTGTCTGGAAGTGGGTTAGAATTAACATGATCCTCTTACATATATTCCAAGAATTATGCATTTTTGGCGTATTTTTATCTCAGGTTCTAAGCTAGGTAGACAGTTGCTTTTTACATGAGAGTTACTATTATACCTAGCTCACATACAAATTTTGGTTATGTTAGGTTACCGAGGAGAGCGGCAGTGGCGGTGTCAATATGGCTAAAAAGCGCTTAACTCTGGTACGAGATATACTACTCAGCAGCTTAAAGGTGGTGGGAGGGGAATTTTGTTCGTGCGCTGCAGCGTGCGTTGTTATAACGAAAATTAAGAATACACGTGACGTTTTAAACTTGTCAGTGTACTCTCTTCACGAAAGCAACACTTTAAATATTATGTTAAATAATCGTTATACAATCGTAATATACATGAAATAACAGTGAAGTACACAATTGATTATTGTTGTTATTATTTAGAACCAAAATTTTATATTTTATTATTATATAAATTATTCAAATAAAATTGATTATATTAATATAAATTATAAATTCTGAACCCAACATGAAATCGGTTCAGTCAGGTAATGATTAACATGAATCACATTATAATGTATGAACATTATTTAAAAATTTATAGTATTTATTATGTAATTAATTGTTAGTTTATTTTGAATGCCAATCATTTACCTTCCATATTGTAGATTTATTTATTAGTCTTTCAGAGAAAACCACTGTATAGAAAGTAATTATTAAGGTTGGCGAATGAAAATGGAACTTAAATGTTTCAAAGAGAACAAAAGAAATGTTTAACATAAGCCTTTTGCGGTGCAATGAATAGTATAACAACGTTTTGGGTAGTCTGTATCTCATTCGCAGACACACCAACATTCCGACATAAACACCAAGGTGTTTAGGGAACGACCTCGCATTCGTACGAACGTTAAATTTGAACTATATCTAACTCGCCTTCCTCAAATTTGACGTCTCTTTAATTTTAACACTCTCTCATTTCCATGCCTAACATGTGTTTAAATTGCGCTGGCCCAGGCAACGGCTTTGTGAGCATATCAGCGGGCATCTTATCCGTTGGTGTGTATACCAAAAGTCGAGTTTCTTTTCTTTAATTGCTTGACGAACAAAATGATATCTCATAGCAATGTGTTTCGTCCTCGTATGATAAACCGCGTAAACAACCCAGGCATTTTCATCAATATCTTCAAGGCAACGATTTCATTTGTTTCAAACAATCTGCCTTCATCGACAACATTGTTTGAGAGCACAGTTTCGTGCGAAATCGCGAAGAACACGGAACACTTTCCGCGCCGCGTCGGAGTATGGAATTTCGTTTGCTATCGTTTCGAGTTCGAAAAGTGTGCTACGTGTAGTGTTGAGCAATTGTGTGAAAGTGTGGTGTATCGTGCTTCACTGGTGTAACATGCAAATGGATTAACGACTGAATAGGTTAGTTTTTAAGTTAATCAATTTATGCTTTTTTTCTAGTTCGGGTAAAGTTGCCGATGACGTGGGTCCTCACCGAATTCGATCACCTTGAGATACAATATGTTATAAATTCCACGAATTAAATATCTAATTAACATAGATTTTTTACATCGATCGATTTTCAATCACTAGTTTTTGCACTATTATTTCCTAAACTAATACCAGCAGACAAAAACTGTAAAGGGAAAAGTTGTTCAGAATCGTGGTCTTGAGAAGGTGACCGAAGCTCATAGAAATCGGAGAGGATTTACATAATCGAGAAACTCTTGTTCGGTACAACATCGCGGCGTGCTACCAACGCTCAGCTGATGGCGCGCGGCGCGGAACGATACAATACGCGTCTAGCTCGCGCTCTGATTGGTCCGCGTTTTTCGTTAATAACTCCTTAACGAAGCCTCGGATGACATTTTCGTAAAGGAAAATGGTGCTTGAAATGACCCAAGGAACCTCCCATTTCCCGATGCTGAGGGAATTTTGGGACACCCTGTATACTGTTACGTCGTCTAGCAAAAAGTCACCGCCAGAAGGGCGAAAACTTCGACGACACTATTTATAAGCTAGGAAGGGTATTTATAAGCTAGGAAGCCGAGCCGCTTTCGGCCGCGCGTAACGCGGTCCACCCGGGACAAAAGTTGTTCGCAAGCTCGTCAATTTAACGTGAACCTCACAAATATTCGGGCGCCAGGCACGGAGGGTGCCACTAGAAATACTCGAGCTCGTTGTTACTCGAACGACGCGTCTACGAGCCTGCGACAACCGGCAAAATACGCAGATCTTACGCAAACGGACCCAGGATACTACGCAGAACGATCACGAGGCGTTCCTCGCGGCGAGAAGGTTTCTCACGAACTCAAGACTCAATGAAATTTGGTCAACCAGAATTTATTGACGATCAATGGTATAATCGCGCTGCCGGTCGACACCGGCAGCGTTGATACGTTTAACCGGCGCGTTTATCAATTTCTCGACGACGGATGGTGGTCGCCCGCGCGCCCTGGCAGCACGCGATGAAAGCGTTAGCGTACGCGATTCACGCGTTCCCCGCCCGGATTCTGATAGAATACGCGTTTCGATTGACTCCTCGTTACCGGCACTAATTACACGAATGCGACGCGAGCACGTGGCGACGTCCCACCGTGGTACGACACAAGGTTGACGTGGAAATTACGGAGACGCGCGGATCATCGAAAAACCGAAATATAGGGCTCGGCCTCCGCAAAATAATCTTCCCCGCGCGTCCTCCGCTCGGCCGATGATTTCGCTTGCGGACTGGCTGCAGCCGTCAGCCGCAAAATGATGCCGAATTCCCGCGATGCGATTGCGAACCCGTCACGTACACCGAGCTAACGCGAAATAGAAATCACTCTTTAAATAAAGAGAATCCGACAAAAACTTACCACTAGGGTTCGCTACTCTGCGAAAGATGTTTTGCGTCGATCTTTTCCGGCAGCGTGCGTCGCCAAGGATTAACCTTACTCGCGAGTTTTAATTGCACCTGTCGCGACAATGTCTAACGAGAGAGTGATTCTCTACGCATCGGCTCGGGAACAGTGCGTGGATCCGGGGCACCAATTCGCACGCGATGGCCACCAGATGGCGCAAAAACAGTGCCGTGTCTAGAATAAGGTAGCAGAGCGGCCAGAGCCCTGAGGCAGTTATATTGGCGCAAGTGTACTGGTATTATTGGCAGGACGAGTATCCCATCTTGAAACTTAATTGCTAACGTTGTAAGGGTAGTTTAACCCCTTACCTTTTCATATGTATATACTAATAATTTTGTAAAATTCTGCGGGGTACTTAAGGTACCCCATTTTTCTGTTACTGAAGCTGAAGACGCCGCCATCTGGTGGCCATCGCGTGCGAATTGGTGCCCCAGATCCACGCACTGCTCGGGAATGGGGAAGTGCGGCGTCCCTCCCTTCCGCACGCTTTTCCCCGCGGAACGCTTCGCCCTATCTCGGTCCGAATTTCGGCAAGGGCCTCGCTCTACACGGCGGTCCCTGGCGTCCGGCGATTGGCGGTTACTCCAGCAGCGCTGGTGTGGATTCGCTGCTTCTTTCTGAGGCGATCGACGTTGGCCAATCCGGCCGCAGGCCATGTTGCTTCACGGTTGAGGCGACGCGACGCCAAAGTGGGTGACAAGGGGAAGCCACGGTTGATGGGTCACGGATTTTCCTGAAACTTCCAGTATATGAAGATGACGTATCCAAATGTAATTTAGCAAAGCAGTAGTGCGCGCTTCTCAAGATTTTTCAAGAAAATTGCATTTGAAAATCTGTACGCGATCATAAGGAGTTCGCGTTCACTTTTGAACAAGAACCGTAGTGACCGAGGGCGCTGCGAGAAATACTGGTAATCAGTAGGTGGCCGGTTCGAGTCTTGCTGTCGACATTTTTTTAAATCTTTTTTTTCAGTTTTAATCCTCAAAATTTATGAAATCTGCTATTAAACAAATATTTTTTAAACAGAAAGTGCATGTTTTCATTTCATTGATAAAAAATGTGCAATAATAAAGTAAATATAACACTGTATTATTTTTATATTCGATCTTTTTTTCAATACCCATAAATAAAAAACATGCATTTTCTGTTTAAAAAATATGTGTTCAATGATAGATTTCATAAATTTTGAGGATTAAAATTGAAAAAAAAGATTTTCAAAAATGTCGACAGCAAGAACCGGCCACCTACTGATTACCAGCTTTCTCGCAGCGTCCTCGGCCACTACGGTTCTTGTTCAAAAGTGAACGCGAACTCCTTATGATCGCGTACAGATTTTCAAATGCAATTTTCTTGAAAAATCTTGAGAAGCGCGCGCTAACCATCAACCGTGGCTTCCCCTTGTGAGATATCTTCTTGGCCGTTCCAGCTCCTTGGCGGCGCCTCCAGGTTTTTCGTCCTGGGCCTTGTCGATCCTTCGGTAACTCGTTCTTTCGCCGGCGCCTCTCGCGTTCGATTCCTCCGCGGGAAAAAGTGTTCCGGGTCTCCTCGGGACCCGGTGACGGTCCTGCACACGTGCATCGCGCAAATCGGCGCGACGCTCAAAAATATGAAAAAGTCGCCCATGGGTCCAGTTCGTGCCTAGGGAGAGCGCTCGCCAATATTCGCCCCGCTTTTCCGGTAGCGGCAACTGACCCTGTCTTCCGTTATCGGTACCGGAGGACGTTGGCTAAAACGCCACGTCACAATACATACGTCTTGTTTTTTAAATATATATCTAATATATATAATAAAAACACACATTAGTATACTAATAAAATGATCACTTCAATAAAATAACAATAAACCGTGACTGCACGTGCTGTTGTATCATTAGACTGCGCGGTCTATACGAAGCGCTGAAGCCCTCAATGGCGGCGCGGGTTACAAAGAGTGAGAGAGAGCGCTATAGATCCCGGCTAGTGCTTTCTTTCTTTCCGTAAGACGGTGCAGTCTATCTCTATGAGTCTATAGGCGTAACATAACCATGTATTTCTAACCATTTCGTTTGATACTACTACCAAAATCTTCGCTGTCATTCTAAGATCATTGGTTGTCTAAGCGGTTAAGGAGTTGGACTACCAAACGGTAGACCGGGGTTTCGAATCCCGTCGGGGTAAGAAATTATTTTTCTCCGTTCATTCTCAGTTTAAATTTTCGCGCCACTTGACATTCGACTTCCGTCACATAGACTTCCGTTACATCAGAAAATTGTTACCCTGACAAAGAAGTTTCACTTTAAAAAAAAGTTTCGGGCGCGTGCGGTCTCTCTTTACGCGTGCTTTCTCTACGTTCGGGTCGGTCTTTTAGTTTCGATATTTGCTTGTGCCACGACCGACGAAAGTTTCGGGCCCAAAGGATAGTGTGGGGAAAAGAATGAGAGACGCGAAGAATCCTTCTTTTAAAATAATTTCAAAATGGCTGAGACGGCAGCCGACGCCGTTTATTAATTTGTAATTCATTGTAATACTGTAAAATATATAAAATAAACATCTGTATCTCATATACAGTTTATAATTGATTCATTCATGATATAATGCCAAATTCTTTGAAATTGTCTTGTCCATTATTTCCGTGTCTGTTTATATGGTGCATCCGCTAATCCCCCTCCCCCTTGTATAAGCCAAGCGTTAGCACTGTCGATCAGAGCTGCCGAACGGGGCGCTTTTTTCGCGCATGCACAAAGCTGATTTAAAACGATGAACACATGTACTAGTATTATAGAGACATCTGTATACTAATCTAGTATATAGATTTTATGTGTCTATGTGGACAGAAAAGCCTATAAGATACAACGTCTGTATTGATCTGAAGCCTGTGTGACCACTATGGCAGATTTCTATTTTGCCAAGTTGTCGATAATGTCAATTCCATTTTATAACGTATATTAGTTTTCTATTTTACCGACACACTGTAAAAATTTATTCATGTGTTCTTGTGTTCATCGTTTTCAATCAACAAACTTGTTTTAAATTAGATTTAAATATTCCTTCAAAGTTGTTCTACTACAAACGTATTAAGAGCTCAAAATTTCGCATTTGTAAACTCACAAATTATTCAGATTCCTAACAGTTATATAACTGAATTTAATGAAACTATAAATCTGACGATAAATATTATTATTTAGTTAAACAATTTATTATTAGAACATTCCCCACACTGGTATCATAAATCGGTAAAAACTGTAATAAAAATGGTTTGACATAGTTAAAAACCTCGCAAAATTGAATGATAAACTTATTTTGTATTATTTCAATTGATTTTCTTTTCTTCTTTTCTTTGTAAATTTATTGATTATTTTAATCGATCGAAATGTAGTTTATTTTATAAAGATAGTTTTACTTACTCTATTACTGTTAGATATAGTTCAAAATTAAGGTTTGTACGAATGTGAGGTCGTTCCCTAACATCTTGGTGTTTATATCTGAATGTTGGTGTGTCTGCGAATGAGGTTAGTGGCCAGTACGTTGCCATGTGAATTTGCAATAACCAAGTGCTTTCGTTAAGATTTGTACGAGTCACAGCTGTGCGAATGCAGTAAACCCTGGTAAGTTGTACGGGATCGAAACTCCGTAAGTTGTATCGGTCTACTGACGCCACTGCCTGTCAACGTTGTCCCGCGCCGCAGGGCGGCGACTACTGTTGTCGGCTCGGGTATATCGCTGTGAACACCACTACATTGACTCAATGAATCGAATGTTCAAACTTCTTAATTTTCATTATTTTTTCATGGGACTTTTCAAAAACGTATTTCTGGCATTTTTCTGAGTAAAACAAGACCAAACACGATATAATTTCAATTGTACATATTTAGTGGTTTGACCGACTGTGAAAGTTTCAGTCGTAAGGAAGGAAAGCATATAGAATAGGAAGAGACACGGACAGTCGCTGTCACCGGCACAATTCAAAGGCCCGCGTATTTTCACAATGAAATGTCAATTAAAAATGCATAGTTTTTCATTATTTTTTGGTTTCATTGACTTTATGAACTAACTGTAGGATATGGAAGAGGGTAGCGAGTGAAAAAGAAAGAAAAACTGTATTGTTTACTCCATTGTTTACAATACCAATGTGATGCAAACATTTTTATTAATAACTGCCTCGTGATTATTTTTCTGATTACGTAAAATAAAATACTTTTCTTTGACGTTGCATAGCTTAAAAAATGTTGAACCTGGAAGAGGCACAGGAGAGGATTAGTTCTGCATGGATCTGGTCGCCAAATGTGTACATAATGTACCAGGACTGACCAGACCCGCCAAAGGGAGGCTTCTTGTACGAAGAGGCCAAATTCATATCAGAAGTACCTTTATGCGGCATATCGTATATGTGTAGGACACGTTGTGCTTCTACGGGCTGTAATTCCGTTATTTGCAAAATTCAAGTCTAATTCTTTCAGAAAATATTTTCGATATGTTAAGTTGTTTATTTAAACATATGCTATAGCATATGTTGAATGTATGATAATGTCTTGTTTTAATCAGAATAATGCCAGAAACAAGCCAGTAAAAGTCTCATGACAAAATAATGAAAAATAAAGTATTGAATTGGCATTACATTGTGAGAACACGTGGGCCTTTAAACTGTGCCGACGACGGCCACACGCTGCGGCAACGCGATCCGTGTTCGACTTTCGAAGACGCAGCCATAAATCAGAAAAGAAAGTCTACCTTGTAAGTTGTCTAGCCAGAAACCGGCGTTTCGAGAACTTGCCAGGGTTAACTGTGTAACACTCTGACTGAGGGGAGAGTGTGTCAGCTCAGGTGGCTGTCCAGGGTTGTGCGGCACAACGAATGAACAAGACTTGGATTGTACGCAAATTTATTTATTATAATTTAGTATTACAAGTCATGAGCCCACGGTGGGTGCGTTAGTCGGTACAATAGTCCGTGACGGGGGTAACGAAACGTGGATAAATCGTAATGGCGGAATGCGAGTTTGGACGCATGCTCGACGGAACGCGAGTTCGACGCAAGCGGCGGAAAGAAACGGCGCAACTAATAACTAGCGGTTTATGTACATTTAACGGATTCGTTAACGAGACGTTTCGGCTGAAACAGTTTTAGCGGTGACATATTTATGACCCTATTTGGTCCGCATGGTACAGGTAGTCAGGAAACGAGGCGTTCGCGGTGTCTGCCGCTTGAGCTAATGGAGTCCTCGTGCCGTCTGGCACTTGAGGCCGAAAGAGTCCCGTGCCGTTTGACACTTGGCACAGTGCGGCATGCAATGGACAAAAATCAAAATAATCATGGTTCGATTCTAATCTAATTATCCAACAAAATCATTATTTAGTAAGTAAGGAATATGTTCTTAAAAGTAGTATTCAAGAAAATCAATAAGGAATCAGTAACAACCAAGAGTTTATTGTAGTATAAATACTAAAAAGTTAGATTACTCCTGCCCTAATTGCTCTTCTAGGTTCGTTTTTGTTTAAACTGTTTGTTACAACTTAGGTGTGGAGAATTTGACCAGAGGTATACATAATTTTAACTGGCAATTTAGGAATTGCATTTTTTCCTTAAAATGCAATTTACAATGGAACTGTTTAAAACATCCTATAATTTTGGCTGTTCTGTATCAACAAGATGTTGTAGTATATTGCTGTATAATTTTTTCTGCGATAAATTGCAAGACTCGATGTTATTTAATTTTTGTTAGAGAAATGCATTTATAATCGCGATTTGGTTGAAGCTTGAATGTCCGAACACACTTATTCCCAGAAATTATCAAAAGTTACACAAAAACTGTAAGGAATAATTTAATTTTTGAATAGTTTTCATTTATGTACTTTTTATTTATATCTATATATTATTTATATTTATATTAAGAATAGCAAATAATTTAATTTTTTAATATTTTTTGTTTATATAATTAAACATTTTATTTACATGTATATATTAAATTTATATTAAAAGTATTATGGTTCCTGAATAATATGTCGTTTAGTTTATTTCTGGATTTATCTAGCAGTTTGTATTAACCATTACTTAATACTAGTAAAAAATACGGTGTTGCGTATTATCAAATAATTATGCCTTATAGTAGATATAATTAAATTTAACTGTATAATTAAAAAATATTTCGAACAAAAGTTGACAACAAATTGCAATAACAACTAATCATAAAAAGTTCTTCATTAAAAAAAGAAATTAAAATAAACTTTTTTACTAACGGAACCTTATATTGTTGGTGCATTAATCGATGCATCTTTGTATTCCCTTTAAAAAATTATTAAGGTACTTATGTCAACAATTGATTAGTTTAGAAATTATGATTTTTGTCTCGAATCCATTTACATGCCGCACTGTGCTTGGGTTCGACGAAATCCGGCGGTGTCTGCGGCTTCGGACCAGTGATGCCAGGGTCATTTGTGGGTCTTCGGATTTTTTCCTCCGTCGCTCAGCCGGCTCGTCCCCCACTCTGACACACCGTCGTCGACATAGTAGAGGTAGTTTGGTGGGTGTAGCGCGCGTGCAATCGAACAAGGTGTTCCGAAATTCCCTCGGTATCCGGAATGGAAGGTTCCCTGGGTCATTTCAAGCACCATTTTCCTTTACGAAAATGTCATCCGAGGCTTCGTTAAGGAGTTATTAATGAAAAACACGGACCAATCAGAGCGCGACCTAGACGCCTATTGCCATGTTCAGCGCGGAGAGCCAGCAGTTGAGCGTTGGCAGCACGTTGTGATGTCGTAACGAACAAAAGTTTCTCGATGATGTTAATGCTCTCCGATTTCGATGAGCTTTGGACACTTTGTCAAGACCACGATTCTGAACAATATTTTTCTTTACAGTTCTTGTCTGCCGGCTTCCGTTTACGAGAAAACTGTAAAACTTGTGATTCAAAATCGATCGATGTAAAAATTCTATGTTAAAAAGATATTTAAATCATGGAATTTATAACATATTGTATCTCAAGGTGATCGAAATCGGTGAGGACTCACATCATCAGCAACTTTATCCGAACTAAAGAATCATAAACTGATTACATTAAAAACTGACCTATTCAGTCGTTAATCCATTTGCATGTTACACACTGAAACACAAAACACCACACTTTCACACAATTTCTGAACACTGAATGTAGCACACTTTTCGAACTCGAAACGACAGCAAACGTAATTACTTACTCCGACGCGGACGCGGAAAGAGATCCGTGTTCTTCGCGATTCCGTGCGAAACTGTCCTCTCCCAGCGTATAATGTAGTCGATGAAGGCAGATTCTAGAATCTTATAGCATTATCAATATATTAAAATGATTCATAATGTGGACGTGCCGATCTTCGCGCTATGTATAACTCGCACCATGTTACATTACGCTTGAATTGATTTCACGTCGACTCCTCCATGCAAGCCGTTCGTTTCGTACGAATCGCACGCTCGGTGCGAGCCAGCGAGCCCAGCTAAGCTCGATTGGATTGATCGAACCGATGCGAGCTGATGATGTCGTGTGAGTACTCAACTGGGCTCGCATTTTCGAGTTTGCTGGCAGCCTTGCTGTACAGACTGTGCATACATAGTTGATGACGGGGAAACCGATACACTGGTAGGGGCAGTAGCGAAGCGACAGCGGGGAGAAAATTTCCCGCGTCTTGTTTAGGTATTGATTAACACTAAACGTACCACGACCGGTCAAATAACCGGATCTAGATATTTTAATTTCACAATCAATGAAATTATAAAGATGCTTGCATAAGAAATGATTTAATAAATATCTTTATTAGAACAAAAATTATAATAAGAACCGTGCAAAGTTTAAATCAATTAATTCTTGTAATTTTTATACGGCAACTACGTGTTAGTTCCTTTTATAACTCGGTACATTTAGTGTTAATAAAACGCCATACGGTACAAGGTTTCGAATAAACATTTAGACACGGGTACAATAATTGTAGACACTGAATAATTAGAATAAGAAAAGATTGTTTATCCGATATAAATAATATAAAATTGTTGTCAGGACAACACGGAAATGAACGCGAACTACGGCGAAGATCCGTCGCAGAAAGAGAAAAGTAATTCTCTTGGAAGAATGTTAAAACTGGTGGATAAAGACGGTTCACCGAAAAAGCTGTTCCACCCACGTGCCGGATCCCTCAGCCGGATTTTGCGACGACATTCCCATAATGAGAGCAACGATGAGAAAAAGAACACCGATGAAAATGCGCCTGGCATTTTCTCAAGAGTGTTCAATCAATTAAGAGGAAAGTAATAAAATATTACTTCTGCGTATAAGACAATCTAGATATCCACTCCTGTCACTTTGATGCATTTTTGAACATCACACATTCGTTCAAAATGACTATACAAACCTTAGTCAGGAAAAATATGTTAATTGGCTGCTCTTTTCCTTGCGTAATCAGAAATTGTCTTTTTTCACTGTTATTTGGAAGATTTGGACGACAAGATGCCGATAAATCCAAACTTCGATCCTGGTGGAACAATGATTCAAAAGTAATGCGGCTCCGCTCGGTAAGCGGCACGCATACCGAGCGGCAATCGGACCAAAAACTGGAAGTCGCACAACTTTAACCACTTGTAACTATTGAACCGTTGATCCTCCAGGATCGAAACTTGGATTTCTTGCATCTTCTCGTTCAAATCTACTGGATAGCATAGGAAACAGATAAACATTTATAGGAGACAGGCAGAAATTTATGGTTACGCAAGGAAAAGTTTACCCACTTTAATTTTTGTTAGAGTGCTAAATATCACTGAGGGTTTGATTTTTATAGCTATTCGAAAAAAATCTTGGTTCGATCTGGGTTGTCTTTTCGGGAGCGGGTGCAGTGAAGGCAACCTGGTCCCTCCTCCTTCGTAAAATACAAATTCAGTCATAGCATAATACTATTTCTTAAAACTTCTTGATAGTAATATTACATAATTGGTACAAAGATAATTCATGTGCGTCCTAATCAAGTATCAAATAATATGTAGTAGTTGGGACGATAAAAGCATTCATTTGCAACAATTAAAGAATTTAACTTCCTCGGTTATTATGAAGTGTAATATTTGACAAGGTTGTTTTCCACTTTTAACTGAAAGCGTTTCTCTGGAAAAGTGAATATTATTATTACCTTTTGAATATATCACGTGTAGGTCGTCCACTCAGTGGATCATCACTGAAAGGGAATACAACAAATACAACAACCGGGCGAAAAATGAACTCGTTACCTCCTAAAGTACCACCGATTGGAAAACAGTTTAATTGTCCATCTTCGGCAGCTGTGTCATCGTCACCGAAGGAACCCCCGGAATCGCTTCAGAAATTAGTCAATTTGGAATATTCTATTTGAGGTGTAACAGTTTTGTAACTGTTGCATGTAAATTACGTTCACTTCTAATGTGATTGTGCAGACATTTTTTGGTTCTATGATAGACATTGGATACATATACAAATCCATACGGTATTCGGAGCATTTGTACACAATAAATTTGAGAAAAAAAATCAATAAAATATTCATTCTTTTTACCGTTGTAGAGCTTGTTTTATTGACTTCCCGATTCATAGGGAAGTTACTATAATTACCCCGAAAATCGAAAATCGATTTTTTAGCAGATCTTCACGTTTCATGGTCATTGGAGTCATTTTAGACTATTTTTATCAAATTGTTAGTGTGTGTGTGTGTGTGTGTGTGTGTGTGTGTGTGTGTGTGTGTGTGCGCGCGCGCGCGCGCGGCCGTTTTTATGTTATCAAATTTTTCGTTAACGTTTTCTGAAAAAGTAACATCGCGATCAGATTGATGAATGATGCAATCGATGTGCCCCGTCGTAACTTAGAGCTGATTAGATTTTGGTCCATATTGGTCAAGCAGTTTTTTAGATTTTTTAGTTTTTTTCGAAAGAAGTTCATTCAACAATGCAATTTATACGAGAGGGTGGAAATTTTCCACCAAATAAACAAACGTAATTTAATGCTAATGTTACCGCTTACAACTAACGAATCGGGAAGTTCTTTGTGTGGCTCGTGGAGAGTCACACACAAAATTTTAAAAAAAGCCATTAATAGCTGTATGCCCCACTAGCAATGCGTACCACTAACCCTTTCGGATGAGCAGTCCTACCCGCGAGCTCGCGAAGCGAGCGAGCTACAATAACCAGCTAGTTTTTCTTCCATTCTTATGAAATATCCTATATTTCCTTTCTACAAATAGTATTAGTCTTGGTAGTAGTCTTCGCTTTATCTCTACCTGAAGCTGACTGATCATAGTTAGACATGATACTCTGAACACGAGTGTGAATTTAAACCGCACTAGAGTGGAAACTTAACATCCGCTTACGAGATCCAAGCTAATGCCGCATAAGAGCAACATGAAGAAGCCAAAACAAAATTAAATCGACTTAATCGTGGATACACCAATCTATCCGGTTGAAGGAATACGAATTTTAATCCTGAAATATATATTCTTATATGACATAATACTGAAGTGATAATTGACGCCGTTCGATGAATGAAAATTCACTGTGAAATAAATACTTTGTGTTGGGATAACCATTGAAAGAAATTGGTGAAGGTAGACTCTTGTTTCCGGTAATAATATATATTATCCGTTTTCTTATGTCCAATAATAATATTGTATGTTTTGTTTCTTTATCGTATTATAATACTGTAATGGTTTATTTTTTATATTATATTTATTGTTTCTGATGTTATACATAATAATTTTATTACTGCTCTTATTAATAATATTTGATTATAACATTTGTTCTTTATTTTTTTGTCCTTTATTTTATATTTCTATTGTGACATTGTAAGTGTGCGATATCACTTCGTTTTGTGAAAATGGTCAAACAACCGTGCGAAGAGTGGACCGGACCGACCTCTAGCGGTCACGAGAACCACCTGCCGACAATAGAGCGCTCCTGAGGGCGAAACTTTCATATTACGTATCGATAATTAGCGTGTGCCAAGTACGGCGACGTTTCAGGGACATGCCTAAGGCACAACTGAATCATAGGAACCCCTAAATAGCGCCTGCTCGAGAGATCGATCCGGAAAAAGAATTGACCAGAAATTAGGGAAAATCCGGTACCGAGACATTCGATGGGAACCAACACCCACAGAGAGGACGATTCGGAACAGAGAGATCCCAGTTCTGTTATTGTAATTTGATGGTCCGGCCGTCGTCTCGTCAAGTCGTCGAGGGATCTCGGCAAGGGTGGCGTGGAGGATTCCCGAGGGGAAAATTTTTGGCGATTATTTGGTGAAGGATGCAGGAATGGCGCTCGAGGACCATTTTTTTACATGAGGAAAATGCTATTACGCATACCCTGCACCCCGTAGGAGAGATACAGGGTTATGTGGGACTTACGAAGGGATCTCCGAAGAACACAACCAGCCATCCCACTTCGCCCTTGGCAGCTATGGGGCCTCGTCCCGGGAGGAAGAGAAGCTCCCCCCAGCAATACCTAATCTATCAGGGCGCAAGCAGGTTACCCCCTTCCCTGGGCCGTTCGATGGGCTTCGCGAGTCTCCAGCTCGCTCCGCCCAACGACCCCCGGTGACCCCGTTCCTCGCTCGAAGAGCCCTTAACAGGGCTCTTGGCCGAGGGACGAGGTCTCCAAGCGCGACAAGGAGGGACGAAGGCGGGCACCCCGCCCGCGTTCGCCCATAACCCACTCCAACCCCCCCTGTCCCAACGATCTATATGTCCCCCACGGGGGAAGAGGAAAGGGGGGCGGGAATAGTCCCCCCCGTGCAAAGAAACTACCCGACTTGGGTGCCCTTTTTCTGGGGGAGACGGGAAGGACTTATCTAGTCCCGCCTCCCCTTAACCGTCGCCTGCCCCGTCGCCTGCACCGTAGTGTGGGGCAGGCCTCTCGGCGAGTTCCTAGGGCGGGTCGTATCCACCCTCTTCCCCCCTACTGAGGGGGAGAGGGAGTGCCCGCCCATTCCGTCCCAAGAATGGGACGAGGGTCTCCGGATATCCGGCGCTGAGCTTTCCCAGGCGGTCCGGACGATAAGGGAAGGGGGTGTTAAGGCCCCCGGACCAGATGGTATCCCCGGACGAGTATTGGTCGCGGCGCTCGACGTCCTCGCCCCGGCTCTGATCGGCGTACTGAACGCGTGTCTGAGCCGGGGAACCTTCCCCAGGGAATGGAAAGTCGCCAGGCTTGTTCTCCTCCAAAAGGCAGGCAAGCCCGCAGAGCTTCCCTCTGCGTAACGGGCCGTTGTGTCTCCTCGACGAGTGGTCCCCATCTCAGCGATTGCCAGTTCGGGTTCCGGAGGGGGCGATCAACGATCGATGCCATCGATCGATTAGCCTCCCTCCGGACCCAGGCGGTCGCGTCGGCAGGGTGTTGTTGACGGTATCGTTAGATATCACCAATGCCTTCAACACCCTGCCCTGGGATGAGGTAGTGGGGGCGCTGGAGTATCACAGAGTGCCCTCCTACCTCCGAGAAGTCATACGGGACTATCTCCGAGACAGGTGGTTCGAGTACCCTGGCCGGTACGGCATCATGCAGAGGGAGAGCGTGCACTGAGGGGTGCCGCAGGGGTCGGTCCTAGGGCCGCTCCTGTGGAACAGCACCTACGACTCGGTGCTACGGGCTACTCTCCCCCGTGACGACAGTGTGATCTGCTATGCGGACGATACACTGGTGGTCGTGGAGGGAGAGACATGGAGGGGAACGATAGCCTTGGCGGCTGTAGTGGTGGACTCTGTGGTGGGTAGGATCGAGGGGTTGGGGCTCAAGATAGCCGCCGGTAAGACGGAGGCGATGTGGCTACACGCATTGCCTCCGAACCGGCGGCCGCCGCCCCAACTTGGGATCCAGGTAGGTGATGCCGTTGTCGAGGTCAGGCAGGAGATGAAGTATCTGGGCCTGACTCTCGACAGTCGCTGGCGCTTCGAGAAGCACTTCGGTCGGTTGGCCCCCCAGGCCCAAGCGGTGGCGGCTTCCTTAGGGAGGCTGCTGCCCAATATTGGGGGTCCCGATGGACGGATCCGCCGCCTCTATACGGGGGTGGTGCATAGCAAGATCCTATATGGGGCACCCGTGTGGTCCGACGCATTGTCGTTCAGCCGGTGCAGTAAAACACTCTGCAACAGAGTGCAGCGCCGGCTGGCCTTGCGGACCATACGGGGCTATCGCACCGTCTCCACCGAGGCGGCGTGCCTCCTCGCGGGTCTGATTCCCCTGCACCATCAGGCAAGGGAGCGGACGGCTTGGTATTTGGCCGTCCGCTCGTTGCGCAGGGGAGAAGCGGACCCGGACGAGGAGGACAGGTTTGTAGATGTGAAGCGCCAGGCCCGGCAGGAGTCGCTGGGGCCCTGTGGCGGTCGGAAACTCTGGCCGCCAATACGGGCCGGCCAATAGTCCGGGCCCTCCTGCCCATTCTGGAGGAATGGTGCGAGAGGCGAGTAAGGCTCACCTACAGATCCACACAGGTGTTAACCGGCCATGGATGTTTCGGCCGGTACCTGACGTGGATCAAGAGGGAACCCACCGAACGGTGCCAACACTGTGCGGAGGCTTTGAACACGGAGCGGCACACGCTGGAAGAGTGTCCAGCGTGGTCGGCGCTGCGCCGTGTCCTAAGAAGCGAGATTGGAGGCGACCTCTCGTTGTCGGCCGTGGTCGACCACATGATTGGCGACGAGAGGTCGCACAAGGCCGTGACCTTCTGCGAGGAGGTGATGCAGCGGAAGGAAGTGGCAGAAAGGGAGAGGGAGGCCGACCCCCTCTCCGAGAGAAGGATTGCTCTAGCGAGGCATCCTCGCCGAGCGGCCCGCCCCACGCTACGGGGCGGGCGACAGACCGGGGGAGGCGGGACTCGTTAAGTCCTTCCCGCCTCCCCCGAAGAGGCATCCCAGAGCGGTTGCTCTTTTAGGGGGGGACTATTCCCGCCCCCCTTTCCTCTGTCCCCCCGGGGGGACGTAAAGATCGTTGGGTCGGGGGGAGGGGGTGGGAGTGGGGGAGGGGCGAACGCGGGCGGGGTGCGCGCCTTCGTACCTCCTTGTCGCGCGCGGAGACTTCGTCCTTCGGCCGAGAGCCTTTGAAGGGCTCCTCGAGCGAGGAACGGAGTCACTGGGGGTCGTTGGGCGGAGCGAGCTGGAGATTCCGCGAAGCCCTCCGAACAGCCCAGGGAAGGGGGGTGTAAGTGGGGAACCTGCTTACACCCTGATAGATTAGGTATTGCTGGGGGGAGCTTCTCTCCCCCCGGGACGAGGCCCCACAAGGGGCCAAGGGCGAGGGGGTGGCTGGTTGTGTTCCATTGGAGATCCCAGCCGCCCCCGAATAGCTTAGGGAAGGTTGTCGTGAGGTTTTTAGTGGGTATTGTGTGCCCTTCTGGACACGTAGCCCCACATAACCCCTTGTCTCTCCCAGGGGACTTGGGGTATGCGTAAAAGCATTTCCCTCACGCTAAAAAAAAAATGAAAAGGCCTCTCGGCGAGGGCGCCTCGCCAGAGCCAACCTTCTTTCGGAGAGGGGGTCGGCCTCCCTCTCCCTTTCCGCGATCTCCTTCCGCTGCATCACCTCCTCGCAGTAGGAGGTCACGGCCTTGTGAGACCTCTCGCCGCCAACCATGTGGTCGACCACGGCCGACAATGAGAGGTCGCCTCCAATCTCGCTTCTCAGGACACGGCGCTGCACCAACCACGCCGGACACTCTTCCAGCGTGTGCCGCTCCGTGTCCAAAGCCTCCGCACAGTGTTGGCACCGTTCGGTGGGTTCCCTCTTGATCCACGCCAGGTACCGGCCGAAACATCCATGGCCGTTTAACACCTGGGTGGATGTGTAGGTGAGCCTTACTCGCCTCTCGCACCATTCCTCCAGGATGGGCAAGACGGCCCGGACTATTCGCAATAAAGTGCTGCACTTTATTGCAAAGTGCTTTACTGCGCCGGCTGACCGACAATGCGTCGGACCACACGGGTGCCCCATATAGGATCTTGCTATGCACCACCCCCGTATAGAGGCGGCGGATCCGTCCATCGGGACCCCCAATATTGGGCAGCAGCCTCCCTAAGGAAGCCGCCACCGCTTGGGCCTGGGGGGCCAACCGACCGAAGTGCTTCTCGAAGCGCCAGCGACTGTCGAGAGTCAGGCCCAGATACTTCATCCCCTGCCTGACCTCGACAACGGCATCACCTACCTGGATCCCAAGTTGGTTCGGCGTCCGCCGGTTCGGAGGCAATGCGTGTAGCCACATCGCCTCCGTCTTACCGGCGGCTATCTTGAGCCCCAACCCCTCGATCCTACCCACCACAGAGTCCACCACTACAGCCGCCAAGGCTATCGTTCCCCTCCATGTCTCTCCCTCCACGACCACCAGTGTATCGTCCGCATAGCAGATCACACTGTCGTCACGGGGGAGAGTAGCCCGTAGCACCGAGTCGTAGGTGCTGTTCCACAGGAGCGGCCCTAGGACCGACCCCTGCGGCACCCCTCGGTGCACGCTCTCCCTCTGCATGATGCCGTACCGGCCAGGGTACTCGAACCACCTGTCTCGGAGATAGTCCCGTATGACTTCTCGGAGGTAGGAGGGCACTCTGTGATACTCCAGCGCCCCCACTACCTCATCCCAGGGCAGGGTGTTGAAGGCATTGGTGATATCTAACGATACCGTCAACAACACCCTGCCGACGCGACCGCCTGGGTCCGGAGGGAGGCTAATCGATCGATGGCATCGATCGTTGATCGCCCCCTCCGGAACCCGAACTGGCAGTTGCTTAAAGGTCGTGGCACACTAGGCCGCCGCCTCGCCGTTTGCACTTTCTTCTATGAGTTCAAATGGGCATGCGCACACTGTACCTGCAACGGCACAGCGCTAGCACGCCCCTGCATTGCCTTGAACGAAGGAACATTCCGAGCGATAATGCTCTGCCGGCGGCGCTGGATTTGCTTTTTGTATGGTATACGAAAGACGATTTTAACTATTCGTAAAAACGACTAAAATGAATAGTGGAAACAATAAAATTGGTTCGTCGATTTCGTATATTTGTTAATTAATGATAATTTTTGTAATACTAATTTTCAAATTTTAAATATTTATATAATACAAATTTTATTCACACAAATTACTGTCAATTTTGCGGTAATGTTCGGACGCCATAAACATTAGGTGTTTTTAATTTAATTTGAAAAAATCATTTGCAGGAAGTAAAACAGAGTTGAGGATTGATAAATTGCGGAACGGGTTGCCTTCTGAAGAAAAACCGAAAATTGAGTAACGGGTTGCCTTCTGAAGGGGAACCGAAAATTGAGGAACGGTTTGCCTTCGGAGGGGGAACCGAAAATTGTGGAACGGGTTGCCTTCTGAAGGTAAACAGGTACAGATATATCGATTGACTACGTAACCAACGGCGTAAACAAACAGCTGACATGAGGCCTTCTTTTCCAAAAGATTTGGAACAATAGACAAAATGTAAAACATTAGAGCGAGGAACATATATAAAGGACACGTTCACGTCGTTACATTTTCATTCGGCATATTTCCAATTCTACAAGGTTTTAGAAATATTTTGGACAGACATTATTTTATAATTTTCTATACCGGCTACAAATTTATTAGTAGTTCAACTTCTTCAGTATTGCAATATAAAAAGGGCAGAAAAATGGATTCCGAGAAATTAATTGAGCTAGTGCGAGAATATAAAATGCTGTACGATTTGAGGCATCCGAAGTACAACGACACAAAGGGAAAAGATTTAATTTGGTTGAAGATTGCGGAAAGGATGGAGAAGCCAGGTAATTATAAAGAAATATATTTTTAATTAAAACAGACTATATAATACGTAAATTGCATATTATTTTGCCTGTCAACTGCTCTATGTGAGCTGACAAAATATATTAAAATAATTACATTTATTGTTTTTTAGTTGGTGCATGCAAAAGGGCTTGGGCCAATTTACGCGAAGCGTATAGGCGAGCCCTAAAAAGGAAGGCAACAAAAAGCGGACAGCCAGCGACTATTGTACGGACCTGGAAGTTCGAAAAGGAAATGTCCTTTCTCGCCCCCAACAACGACGAGCGGCCGACACTGTCGTCCATAGATGATGTATTTGACGAGGATTTATTTGAAGTAAATTTTAGCGGACCTGCCGATCAATTAACGCCGAATCAAGCAATGCCGGATCAAGCAACGCTGTGTGAAGCAACGCTTGATGAAGCTGCAATTGATAAAGCTACGCCAAGCTTATCGCTTCCCGAACCCGCTTCCACGGAACGTCCGAGGAAAAAGAGGAGGGCAGCGGAGCAGAAGAGCGTTTCCGCGACAGTTATGGAGTATTTGCTTCAAATAAATAATGCTAAGGAGAAGGAAAAGGAGAAGGAAAAGGAGAAGGAAAAGGAGGAGGAAAAGGAGAAGGAAAAGGAGAAGGAAAAGGAGAAGGAAAAGGAGAAGGAAAAGGAGAAGGAAAAGGAGAAGGAAAAGGAGAAGGAAAAGGAGAAGGAGAAGGAAAAGGAAAAGGAACTCCACGACGTAGAAGCATTTGTTCGGTCCATCGCGGTTGAATTACGAAAATTGAACCCGCTAAATTTGTCAAGAACGAAGCAAGCGATTTACACGATGGTGTCGGAAACATACCGCCAGCAGTTGGATGGCGGCAGCAGTTCTCCATATGCCTCATGAATTCCTTCAAAGTTGTATCCATCCTTTCCGCAACCTTCATCCAAATTAAATCTTTTCCCTTTGTATCGTTGTATTTCTGATGCCTCAAATCGTACAGCATTTTATACTCTTGTACTAGCTCAATTAATTTCTCGGAATACATTTTTCTGTCCTTTTTATATTGTAATACTGAAGATATTGAACTACTAATAAATTACATTTTTTATTATCTCCAAAAGGCTCATGAATTAATTTCAATGTTTGGGTGGAAAACAGAGTTGGGCAGTAATTAATTACATGAGTAATTAGTTACATCTGCAATTACATGAACAAAGTGGACTACAATTTCAATACGAATGCAGCTGAATGGTGCAAAACATAAAAATTAATGGTTTAAGAGAACAATTAATTTGTAATTTTGGTAGTTGCAATTACTTAACGCCAAAACAGTACTAAAAAAATATTAGATACCTACTAAGTCTTAATAAATAGGTTCAGTTTTTGTTTTCACTATGAAATATTTATTATTTATATAAGACAGTTATCTGTGACACAGGATTTTTAAGATAAACTAGAAATTGTTTCCATGTAAACAAATTTTATTCCTTTATTAATTACCCAATACTATATTACAATAATTATGTACACTATGCACCATCCTGTAAACAAAGAAACGACATTCAAAATTTATTCCACATCACTTCTCCATTCACACTTTTATTACTTTCTCAATTTATGAACATATGCTCTGTTGTATTACGCACTGCAATCACTCCATACTCCACGCAATTACAAATTACATTAATTGGTAAATAATTGTAATTGTAATTGCAATTACTTGCCCAACTCTGGTGGAAAATCGGCGTCTCGCTCCCCATAGTGTCGTATTCCTTGAAAATGCTTCCGATCGATCAAAAATTTGCCCATGCCTGATGTAAAATATAGAACTATGAACTACATAGAAAAAACTACAAACAGCGGTGCTGAGCTTGCGAGGCGATGGCCTAGTGTCCCGCGGCCTTTATGTAAGGATTACCGTTTATTTGGAGTTGTTCTGCGCTAAAAGTAATGTGGTAGCCCTGAAAAGGGCTGATTTTTTGTTACTGCATTTATGCATTGTTTTGCCACTCGATGGCTCCTTGTGGCGTCTGGAAGTAGCCAGCTAGAACCTCACGCACGACAAAGGCAAGATTAGAGGCACTTCCTCCCTGACGCTCCAGAGGGAGACAACTGCGGCCAATCCTATCACTTTGGTCGCTCTGTTCGGCGTGTGCAGCTCCACCGTGCCCAGCAGCTGTGCCTCTGATAAAATTGTGCAGGACGCATGTTGTCATCACAATTAAATTGGCAAATTCAGGTTCTACGTTTAACCGCCTGTCGTAAATCCTGAATTTCTGTGCCAAGATTCCGAAGGCGTTCTCGACGACCCTTCTGACCCGGGACAATCGATAATTAAAAATCCTCTTGCCCTCGTTTTCAATTACCGATCCTGGATACGGCCGCATTATATAATCTTTTAGGGGGAATGCCTCGTCCGCCACTATGGCGAACGGCACTTTTAAATCCGTTTCCGGCAATGCCCTCTCCTCCGGAACGTGCATTTTTGCGGCAGCCATGGCTCTGCCTAAGCGGGAATTTGAAAAAATTCCCCCGTTACTATTCTTTCCATAGGCGCCCACGTCAACAGCGATAAATTTATAATTAGCATCGACCAGGGCTAACAGCATGATCGAAAATATTTTTTTGTAATTGAAGTAAAAAGAACCGCTGTTCTTGGGCGCTTTAATTTGTACATGGTGAATAAAGAATGTTAATAGCGAACTAGATGAGTTTCCCTTTAGAGATATTCACTTGTAGAAGTAGTGAACTTTGCCCGAGGATATATTCACGAGTGGTTCCCGTGAATCCCGATATTGAATCTACTAACTCGCGAAAACCGGTCAAGCGACGAACGACGTTTTCTGGAGAACGAGTTAGTACGACTAACGAACGTTGCGATCGGAGTCGAACAGCTGGCAGTTTACCGTCACCGTCGAACTATTGATTGACGGATCGATAGAGCGATCCGCCAATAGTAATCCCGATTTTGGGTCGATAATCGATTGTAATCGACGTCCGACGGTGCTGGCATAAGCTACTGCGAGCTGCTTATCGACTCTCGATCTCGCTGTTACGCGTGAATCCGCCAATAGCGCGGCGGCGCAGTAAGTCGGCGCGTTCACGCGGCCGAAACACTCAGCCAATCCCAAAGATTCCGCCCGCCTCGTCAGTGATTGACGAAATTGAACCGAATGATTAGCCAATCAGGTGGGCGATGACGTACGTGTTGTAAGGAATTGCTGAATGGGTCGACAACGTGCTGCGTAGTACCTGAAAGAAGCTACAAGTGCTAATGGTACAGAGAGAACGAAGTGAGTGAAATGAAGAGATGATCCGCGTGATTACAATTTAGATGAACGAAGTGATACCGAGGTGAGTGAAGGAACACTTCGTTTGATGATTTCCGCGAAAAGTGAACCGTGTAGGTGATCCACTAAGAAGATAGCTTAACCTAAATTACGCTTTTAGGTATGAATCGAAGAACCGCGTGTGAATCCAGCCTCAGGAGTTCCACCAGTATCCTTCTCCTCGTCTTCAGGCGACAACCGAGTGATTGACTTGGCCCCTGATCGACGAAATGGCGACGACAAGATGCGCGCAGTTGAGACGAGGACTCGATGCCATCGAGGTACCCTGGATACTGGTGGCTCCTCGAGGTTGGATTCTGAAAAAGAGGTGAGATATTCTCCGGTTGAGAAGTGCCCCAGTGTCAGGGCTGCAGGATCCTCAGGGTCGTCTGTCAACGTATGTATAATTTTAGAGAGAAGGCAATCTTCGATGCCAGTCAGGAGCGTGGTCAGCTCCTCGAAGGACCGTCGCTGCTCTCTGAAGATCCTGCGTAAGTGCTGCTTAGAAGAGTTCACAGCAGCTTCCCAGATTTCCTTCAAGTGACGAGAGGAAGGTAGTTTAAATTTCCAAGAGTTGCCTCCCTTGGAGTTCCGCTGACCACGATCCTGCCTGGTGCGTAGGTGCGTGATAATAGCCTCCGAATCTGTAAGTTGAGACTTGATTAGAGCTAACTTGATAATTTTCAATTTTAGGTTGGGGAGTTTGCCCCTTCCCGATTATACAGACGGTGCCAAAGTCGATACAGAAGTTCACCGACTGAAGACCGCTGAGGATCCAGCGCTCATGGAGCAGCGCTGCCAAAAGAGGTTGTTTCCCCCCGTGTAGGCATCGGTTGTGGGCAGCTTCGACCCACAACTTAGCCCGAGGGTATACATACAGTAGAGATTTTCCGCCGAGCGCAATGAGCTCGGGGAACCCAGCGTTCCAGCGATAAGGAGATACGATGATCTGACAGCAGTCAGATGAAGAAATCCCGTGGTTGTCGACGACGCAGCGAAGCATGGGCAGGTCCCATTCGTCGACTCCTTTTCGCTCCGAGGTAGATTGAAAATCCAGTAGGTGCCTGGATTCGGATGTCCAAGTGCCACGTGAAAAGTCGACCGCCATCAGGATCCAGCATCCCAATGAACGACCGAGTAGATTTGTTCCACCGAGCACAGAGAGCTCGGGGAACCCAGAGTTCCAGCGAGAAGTAGAAGCGATGCTCTGACGGCAGTCAGATAAAGAGAGCCCGTTGTTGTCGACGACGCAGCGAAGCATGGGCAGGTCCCATTCGCCGACTCCTTTCCGCTCCGAGGGGGAGTGGAAATCCAGTTGATCCCTGAATTCGGCTGTCCACGTGCCACGTGAAAGGCCGCCCGCCATCAGGATCCAGCATCCCAATGGAGGTCCAAGTAGAGATGTTCCGCCGAGCACTGAGAGCTCGGGGAACCCAGAGTTCCAATCAAGTAGATTGGAGTCGGATTTCCACTTGCAACGTGGAAAGCCGCCAGTCTTGAAAATCCAGCACTCCGAGGGTAGCCAGAGTAGATATGTTCCGCCGAGCACTGAGAGCTCGGGGAACCCAGAGATCCGTAGAGAGGATGTCGATGTGGTCTGACAGCGTTTAGAGAGAGAAACCCCGTTGTCGTAGACGCAGCGAAGATTCCGGGTGTCGAAAGTCCACGTGTCACGTGGAAAGCCGCCCGCCTTGAGGATGCAGCATCCCCATGGTAACCCGATAAGATATGTTCCGCCGAGCACTGAGAGCCCGGGGAACCCAGAGGTCCAGAGAGAAAGAGAAGCGGTGACCTGACAACAGAAAGACAGCGCGTACCCGTTGATGCTGAAGATGCAGTGAAGGACGAGAGTATCCCATCCGCCGACGTTCTTCAGCTCGGAGGTGGAGTGACCATCCAGAAGATTCCTGGAGCAGGATGTCCACGTGCACCGTGGAAACTCGCTTGTCTGGTGGATCCAGCTCTCCGATGGAAGCCCGAGGAGATATGTTCCGCCGAGCACTGACAGCTCGGGGAACCCAGGGATCCAGAGAAAATGAGAAGAGATGATTTGACAGCAGTCAGTTGAAGAGATCCAGCTGTCGAAGGCGAAACGAAGATTCCGGAAGTAGGAAGTCCACGTGCCAAGTGGGAGGCCGCTCGTCATGAGGATCCAGCACCCCCATGAATGCCCGAGTAGATATTTTCCGCCGAGCACTGAGGGCTCGGGGAACCCAGAATTCCAATCAAGTGGATTGGAATCGGATTTCAACGTGCAACGTGGAAAGCCGCCCGCCATGAGGATCCAGTACCCCCATGGATGTCCGAGTAGATACGTTCCGCCGAGCACTGAGAGCTCGGGGAACCCGAAGTTCCAATCAAGTGGATTGGAGTCGGATTTCCACTTGCAACGTGGAAATCCGCCCGTCATCAGGATCCAGCATCCCAATGAACGTCCATGTAGATATGTTCCGCCGAGAACTGAGAGCTCGGGGAACCCGAAGTTCCAATCAAGTGGATTGGAGATGGATGTCCACGTGCAACGTGGAAAGCCGCTCGCCATGAAGATCCAGTACCCCCATGGACGACTGAGTAGAGATGTTCCACCGAGCACAGAGAGCTCGGGGAACCCAAAGATCTGGAGAGAGAGAGAAGCGTCGACCTGACAGCAGTCAGAGAGAGAGACCCAGTTGGTGCCGAAGAAACCTTGAAGTAGGGGAGTGTCCCCTCCTCTAACTCCTTTCAGCTCGGAAGTGTAGAGGTCGTCTAGCAGATTCCTGAAGTTGGATTTCCCCGTGCGACGTGGAAAGCCGCCCGCCTTGAGGAGCTCTCGAAGTTCCTGCGACCTAGGTCCCGCCTCAGGAGGTGTGTCCACTCCGGGATGATGGTCAGGCAAGTAGCTGACTCTCCTGATGCGGAAGTCCACTGGGCGGAGGGGCTCCTCCACCTTGGCAAGGTGACATCTGGGTGCCAGGTAAGGTGAACAAACTGGACCGAAAGTGACGGTGCTCAGTTCGTTTTCACCGAATTTGCTTTCTTTCACAGATCTACATCCGACTTGCTGCTCGCTTTTTCCCTCAGGATGACCGAGTATCGGCTGATGCATCCTGTCGACCTGTGTCTTAGATTGGACGTGCTCCCAAGGCAGAAGATGGACGTAGAAGTTGTCCAGTTCCTCCCAAGCGACTTGGAAGTCGGTTGTGTTTGTCACAACGTTCTTGAAGTGGTTGACAGCTTCGCCTTTCAAACTCTCCTTCAAGTAAAGAAAACGTTCTGGTGGGGACAACGATGGGTCGTTGACGACGAGAACTGTAAACAAGTCTCGAAAGAACGGCCAGTCTTTGTCATTGCCCTCGAACGTGGGCAGAGACAATGTTGGCAACAAAGCCCGTGACCTCTGAGAGTGAGTCTCGACGGCCGTTGCATTTGAAGTCGACGGTTCTGTAACGGTCGCGTCGGCTCCGTGTTCGGCGATCATGTCGAGTAAGGAACCGGCCTGCTCACAGTAGCTCATCTGCGTCTCTTCAAATTCTTCGTCATCCACGTTGTAACTCTCGTTCAACTTTGCGTCCTTTCTAGCGGCGGTTCTGATGGCCGAATCGCCCTTGTAGTATGCATCCCAGAGTTGTTTGATGAACGAGTGAGAGCTACGAAGAATTTCGAGAGAGATTTTGCCCTGGTATCGAGTCTTCAGGTTGTCCGCGACCCGAGAGATGCGTTGCGCGAGAAGCCGTTGTTTTGCGATGAGGTCAGCCATTGTTGCCAGTATGAGGTCGAAGCACTAAACGGTTCGAAAAGTAACTGTTCACTTTTTCAAAAGCGAGACGGTTGCGATGCACTAACTTTACTTTACTTTCCAGTGAACTGCAGCACTGGATCCGGCTCGAAGGACCAAATGTTACGGATTTGAAGGGGTTTAAAGCAAGTCACTTCACTTAGAACTAAACTTTATTTCCCCAACTAGGGTGCGTTCAATGTATAGCAGAACTATGTACATGTAGATGTTTGTAACCGGCCAAAACACAGGCTCGTTTTGGCTCGATTGGTGAATAAAGAATGTTAATAGCGAACTAGATGAGTTTCCCTTTAGAGATATTCACTTGTAGAAGTAGTGAACTTTGCTCGAAGATATATTCACGAGTGGTTCCCGTGAATCCCGATATTGAATCTACTAACTCGCGAAAACCGGTCAAGCGACGAACGACGTTTTCTGGAGAACGAGTTAGTACGACTAACGAACGTTGCGATCGGAGTCGAACAGCTGGCAGTTTACCGTCACCGTCGAACTATTGATTGACGGATCGATAGAGCGATCCGCCAATAGTAATCCCGATTTTGGGTCGATAATCGATTGTAATCGACGTCCGACGGTGCTGGCATAAGCTACTGCGAGCTGCTTATCGACTCTCGATCTCGCTGTTACGCGTGAATCCGCCAATAGCGCGGCGGCGCAGTAAGTCGGCGCGTTCACGCGGCCGAAACACTCAGCCAATCCCAAACACCATGTTTCTGAAGCGTGAAGGGTTAGGTTTTTACTTTTAGCGTGGAACAACTCCAAATAAACGGGTATCCTCACTCGAACAAATTTTCACTTACAGTTGCCACCGTACCTCGAATAAGCGTTAAACTATTCCAAATCAAGATTTATCGTGTTGTATCGTAAACTTCGACGTGGATGTCTATTTGTTTATCGAAAGAATGTCCCGTAACGGCGTGAACGTGTCCTTTATATATGTTCCTCGCTCTAATGTTTTACATGCGTTCCGTTTGTCTCTTTTTCAAAATATTATGGAAAAAGAAGAAGGCAAACCGCTCCTCAATTTTCGGTTCCCCTGCGGAAGGCAACCCGTTCCTCAATTTTCGGTTCCCCTTCAACGGAACGCGTGTAAAACATTAGAGCGAGGAACACATATAAAGGAAAAAAAGTGTGCGGCAATGACCACCAACTCAGCGAGGCGGCGCTGTGCTGAGCTGGCGAGGCGGCGGCCTAGTGTGCCACGACCTACAGTCTCTCGTGGCCGATCACACTCACTGTCCTTCGCGGTGTTTAACTTCCAAATTCTCATTCGCTTCTCTCGACTCGCAATTACACCTCTGTAAATATGTGTATTCCAAAACCTGCGTTTTCGCATTAGCCAACAGGGGGCGACAGCCGCCAGTCGCGACTAACATCAATTCGCGCCAACAGGTGTTGTACCGTCCGTCCATAAGTCCATCCATTTTATGACAGGTAAAGACACATCTGGCATCACTGGTCGAAACATTGGGACTACAGGTACGGTTTTTGATTTTTTTCGTTAAGTTCCGTTTCATACTTTCTCATGATTCGTTTATGAGAGTATAATAATACATTAACTGCGATTTGAGGTATTTCATTTCATTATACTTGCATCCAACGAATAATTTGTTTGTAATTTTAATGGAAAATTATTTCTTACAATATAAATCAAGTTACCTCGGATGTTCGAAATGCGATCCATCTTCTACGATACAGAGCTCCGCTCTATCTATTAGACTTTTCGTTGTCGCCATAATTAAGGCGTCTCGGTTTATATTAGTAAATACATGTAGTTGTTATGCGATTTCGAAGTTCTTGAACATTATTGATTGCTGTATCGTATACAACAGATTGCAGATATCCCCGAAGATAAAAATCCAACGGAGGCAGATCCGGAGAACGCGGTGGCCAACGAATTGGACCATACGTCCTTATCCAACGATTTCTAAACTTGTTATTAAGATATCCCCTAATTGTAATAGCATTATGGGCAGGACACCCGTCTTGGTGAAAGTAGTATCAACGCGGCCCAGGAAAGTCAACCTGGAGGCGCCGACGTGGGATGAGTACGATCTCGAAGAAATCGGCTTCATCCAGTCGTCACCCAGTCCGGGAAGAAGCCTGGCCAGCTGCCGGATTGGCCGACGTCTATCACCGTCGCGGGAAGCGGCCAATAACCACGCGCCGCCGAAAACGAATCCGCGAATCGCCGGAGGCCAGGGGCTATCGCGTAGCGCCCGAAAATCGGCTAGCGATAGGCCGAAACGCCGCGCGTAGGAAAAGAATTAGGGAGTGGGGGACGCCTCGCTTCCGCGTTACCGAGCCACCGCATGGGAAGCGATTGCTTCGATATCGCGCAAGTAAAACGGACGTACTTTGTCATCCCGATTTATAATAAGTCTTTTGCGACCGCTGCCGATTCATAGGACGGACGGAAAACAGAGCTGCCGAATAGCTGCCGCCTGCTGCCGTTACCTTGGTAAGCGCCGATCAGGCTTTGGTTAATAATTCGTTTCTTTTGCGCGTGTGGCTCGTGTAGCGTTTTGGCGGGTCCGCGTTCGCGTCGCGAGGGCTGACGACTCGGGTTCGAGGCTGCCGAGAATCGCGAAATCTAGAATCGTGAGGGGCCCGAATCCTCTGGGCAACGGAATTCATTTCTTTGGCGAACTCGCCTCCCACGTGGGAGCCGAGCATTATACCGGGTGTCGTCGTCAGCCTTGGCCACCCTCGTGTCGTTCCACGGTGGGACGCAGCGTCGTGCGCGATTCGTGTTCCGTTAATTCTGTCGACGAACGAAGCTCATGTAGGATCGCGTACAACATCGGAATTCGGTTGTAAATTCCCCGCGTAGGAGACAAGCGCGTTAAAATCGAGTGCTGCCGAATTCGACGCGACGAAGCAAAGCGCGTGAGATTAACATCCGTCGCGATATTGTATAGAACGCGCGGGCGATCATCTTTACCGGTTGCTGACTCTTGTCGACAGCTATGTCATTCTCTACCTCGTTGAATAAACGATTCTGATTGCCGAAAATAACGTGTCCGCTTCTTGCGTGAAACCTTCCTGCCGCAAGGAACGTCTCCCGTTCTCCCCGTGTCTCTCCTGGTCCCTTAGACGAGCTATTCCAGATTCAACGCGGTCGTCGTAGACTCGTGGTTTTCCCATAGCCATTGATTCGTCAAATTCAGAATTTCATACGACACGTAGCCGTGTCTGGCGCCCGAGAATTCGCGCAGGTTGCCGAAAAACCGCGGGTCCGCGATACCCTTTTGTCCCGGGTGGACCACGTGTCGTGCGGCCGATCGTGGCCCGGTGCGGCGTTCCGCCTGTAAATACCCGGTGTCGCATAGGATTTCGCCCTTCTGGCGACTTCCGATTGCCGAGCGACGTGACAACTAATAACACTGTCCAACAAATTTCAACTTTTTTAATGTTTTCATATAACAGATGGGTGAACCTTATAGAGTTTTTTGCGTTGATTCCGAATCTGTCCTTAATTTTTCTCCTACATTGCACAGTTTTTGAAAAATGACTGAAAAAATACTATTTTTCAACTTAAAACAAATGTTGTGATATTATTTTAACAGATATTGAATTCTTCTTTGCGGTAAGAGATTCTTTAAACTTTCCCGAATACAGTGATATCCAATATTAATGCATCATGAATATCTCAACATGTTTAAATAATCATTGGAACCGGAGAGACACCACTTTTGCATCAAAATTTGACGATATTTTTTAATTTATTTGAAAAAATAAGGGTCTAGCATAAAATTGAACTACACCACGCGATAGGGCAGACTTTCATTTCCAGAAACCACCCTATCACGTTTCAAACGTCGACGTTTTTGCCGAGTCAAAAAGCAAAATATCAGCGCGAAACACGAGTCGCCTAAAGTGGTCGCGAAAGTCTGTTCTATCGCGTGGTGTAGTTAAATTAGTAAATAGTAATAAATAGTAATAGTATAAAAATAGTAAAATAATATCACAACATTTGTTTTAAGTTGAAAAATAGTATTTTTTTCAAAGTCATTTTTCAAAAACTGTGCGTGTAGGAGAAAAATTAACGACAGATTCGGAATCAACGCAAAAGACTCTATAAGGTTCACCCATCTGTTATATGAAAACATTTTTGGTGTTGGACAGTGTAATTTATCACGCAGTTGAGAAAAACGAGTTACAAAATTAAAAAATTATCAAAGCCGATGCGGCACGATTTCCCGTTATTCTTGTATGGTTGCGTATATACATTTATTTATATTTGCTTATATACATTATATACATTTGTCAAACATTTCATCGGAGCGTTCCGGTTCGGATGGGTCACTCGTAAGACCCATTGTTAACCAGGTCCCCCATCCTAGCAGCATTTCGGACCAGGTATCTTTACCACCCCTGCGAAGTGCTCATGCGAGGTTACTTTTTTAACGACAGTTCCCGGAGGAATCTGTCTATTTTCGACTACCGTATAGTTCAGGCAAACCATGGAAGACGAGTTGTTGATTAAAGCCGTGCGTAGGCGCGAGTTTTTATACGATCTACAACATCATAGATATATGGATTCGAAATACAAGAATACCGCGTGGGAACAGATCTCTGCAGAAATAAATCAGCCAGGTAAGTTTCAACTTCATTTTAATAAATAATTAGCGGTACGATTTTCGTCGAAAAATTTTTAACATTTTGATACATCGCATTTGATGATTTCGATGAAATTTTTTATTTGTGGGTATCCATAACCAATACTGTATTGAACTTTTCCCTGGATTTTCGTATGCGTGGTCGAACCGGCTCGACAGCCGGCCCTCTCAACCCCCCATACCTATTTACAACTCGTTCCATTCGCATGATATTTCCATTATTACTTCTAATTCGGGACGACAGTGACGATGCAAAGATTGTGCAAATAAAATGGGTTGCGATTAGGTCGAGGATGGACAGTGCTGCCGTAAAGCCGGGTCCGATCACGCATACGATAAATCCGAGGGAAAATCCAATGCAGTATTAACAATAGATTCTTGTTAATTTCTAGAATTTCAAAAGCGACCCTCCTTACATTGTAAAACGCGAAATAGCTAGTCAAAATGTGTTGATGCATAACATAAAATAATTTCATCAAAATCGGAGTACATTACTTTCAACAATAATTAGCGAATTTTAAAAAAGAGTTCTCGATTAATGGGAAGATACGAAGAATTTCAAATATACATTAAACATTGCAAAAAAAGATTAATAATTGTTACAATTAATAACTGAAGTTAAATGTTTTCGGCACAACGGTTCGATCCTTCAATAGTGATTAAAAACAAAAAGCAATTTTGCAAATAGTCAAATAATCATCATCGACGTTTCGATCATAGTTTTGGATCTTCTTCAAGATACACTATTTGAATCGCATTTGTAAAACAAATTTTATATCCTATATTATACAATTTTCAAAACTATTTAATGATTGAATATCAGGAGGAAATAATATTAATAAAACTAAAACTAACTAAAAATAAAATTAGTTGTAGTCGAGTTTACAAGTTGCTCACGCTATTATTGTTACTGGATCGATTTCTCGATTGAGCGAGAAAATCTTTGAAAATTTCCTGTACGCGGAACGACGCTCTCGTCGCGTTGCCCGGAGTACGATGAAGAGACTGCCACGCGGCAGCCTGCTGATCTTCTTCGTGGCCCGTTTCAACCCCCGAAGGCATCTCAAATTTTCTTATGAAATTGTGGAGGATACAAGCCGCCATTACAATACGGTCAGCATTTATCGGTTTCGTTTGTATCCGCCTTGTAAAGATTCTAAATTTTTGGGCTAATATGCCAAAGGTGTTTTCAGCAACGCGCCGCGCAGATGATAGTTGCGTGTTAAAATGCGTAAGGTCTACGTTACCCTGGGCTTGAGCCCCAGAGTAGGGCCTTAAGAGATGCCTTCGGAGTGGGAAGGCCTCGTCGCCTACAATCACGCAGGGCGCGGAAATCGAGGTGCCCGGCAAATTCTTATTGTATAAGAATAAGGCAAGCCTTATGTCGGATAGGGCATAGATACCTCCATCGCTATTCTTCACGTATGCCCCAACATCGACGGCGATGAAATTCAATTCGGCGTCCGCCAAAGCCACCAGGACGATGGAGAACGTTTTTTTATAGTTATAATACTGCGTCCCTGAATTCGGTGGCGCCTGGATATTGATGTGCTTCCCATCTATTGCGCCCAAGCAATTTGGGAAACCACATCTCTCCCAGAATTTATTTCGAATATCGTCCCACTGTTGGATGTAGGGCGGCGGCATCGTTTCTTCGAGGAGGGTGTTTATTATGACCACACAGGTCTCCTGGACAATTCGATAAACTGTCGTATGTCCCATGCGAAAGCTGAAGCTCAGCGTTTTCATCGAATTGCCCGTTGCTAGGTACCTGCAACGATGGTAGACGATTAATTAGATCATATTTTTATTTACAGCTACGCTTTGCAACAGCAGGTGGCAAAACATTAGGGATGCCTACCGAAAGCATAGGGCAAGGGAGGCTGCAGTACGCAGTGGCCAGGCAGCCAAAGCAGTCCGGGCCTTTAAATATGGACAAAGCCTGGATATCTTGAACAGATTCTTTAAAGAGAGGCCAACACTGTCGAGCCTGAGGCAGTGCCACCAGAGGTGCAGCACACAGCCGCCGGACCGTCGCGTCGTCCAGCACCGTTGCTCTATTATAGTCTCGCTCGGCGCGATCGGAGCGGTAGACACAGCCATAAATCAGAAAAGCAAGTCTACCTGGTAAGTTGCTCAGTCAGAGAACAGCGTTTTTGCAACTTATCAGGATTTACTGTATTACATTTTTGCACGATTGTAGGACATGTAGGACGATCGCACGCAGAGATTACCGAGCATAACCGCTAGATGGCAGCACGGATACACAGTATGTGGAGAAATGGTGACTAGATTGTAGAAGGGTCACCAGCAGGCTCCAACACCTGCAGACATGTATGGGACGGACGTAGAGAAAAGCGACTGCGTGCTGTATATAAAATATACCTCGGAAACCCGAGAGAGTTTTATTGAACTCATATAACGTGTACGCCTGTACGAGGCGCGAGACTGTGAACAACTTTCTGGGGTGAGAGATCAAAGCAGACTCGCGAGCGGCGTGCTCTTGCTAGGACTCCGGAACGGAAGAAACGTGGCTCAGGCTCGCCAACCTGCCTTCGTCTGAGGTGTCGCCACGTCCGCGATCTAGGGGAATAACTTCCGCATTCCCCACAAGTAATGCACCGTCCTACAGTGCAACCCATCCGGAGGGCCAAGCGCGCGCGAGCAGTTAGTATTATGTATTGTAAGATTCGCGTTTCTCCAGGATTGCAAGTGTGCAGGATGCTCCTTCTCACTGCTTGATAATGCAACGAAAATAAAATGCAAGAGATAAAAATAAAATTTTTTAATTTTATTATATGTATATAAAAAGCAAATGCTGTTCGTTTGTATGCGCATGACATGAAAACGGCTGTACCGATTTGGCTAATTTTTGTATTATTATTATTATTATTTATTATAGACGAACAGTGAAGCTTTTTTACATAAGTGTTTACAAAAAAAAGAGAAAGATACGAGACTACTGGTCTAATAATGAGAAAGAAGGGACATGCACAAAAAGAAAAAAAGACAAAATATATCTTAACATCTAATATAATAATCTTTGCAAAATTGTAAAATGAAACTACGCAGGATTATGCGATGATTTTTTTTAAGGAACAGGAAAACGCCTAGCGAAATAAACATTAATATTTTTTAATAATTTTAAAATTTATTTATTATAAATATCGTGTACAAAATTTCATAGTTTCTAGTAATTGTAATAAAAATTCTGAACAACTTTGTGTCCTCGTCCATGTCCTCGTCAGTTTCCTCCTCCTCCTCCTCGTTGCCCTCCTCGCTATACGGCTCCCCTCCTATTTGAATATTTCATATTCTTCAAATCTTTTTTGATTTTGCTAATCTGTAACACAAAAATTATATAATTTTTAATTAATTGTTACCCAATGTAACGTTTTTTTAATAAAAAATATTAGAAAAATTTATCTAAATACATACTTGCTTTACGGTCTTGATCCATAAATCCTGATCCCTCTTAGAGGTGCGGGACCGCGACCGCCTTTGTCGACGTGACCCGTTCCGTGACCCGTTCCGTGACCCGTTCCGTGACCGCGAACGGCTCCCTCGCCGATGCGAGCGGGACGACGGGGTTGAAGAGATCTTCAATTTGGCCACATCTTTGCAGATAATTGCGCTTCCAGACATCTGAAAACAATTGTAAACAAAATTATTATGGGTTTTCTTTATAGGTTGCTTTTGTTTAACCACTTCGTTAGCTCTTGCGTGTTATGTCATGACATCGAAACCGTCCGTATCAGATCACTGACAACTTATCTCGTCTAAATTAATCTAATAAAGAATCACGCGAGATATGTCGTCAGTAGCACCGCGCGAACGGTATCGCGCCGCGGAAGCGGCATTGTGTCGCGTCATAAGTCGTCAGTGATCTGATACGGACGGTTTCGATGTCGCGACATAACACGCAAATGCTAACGAAGCGGTTAATACAAGTTTTACATTTTTTTGCTGATCTGTTTCCATAGGGTATATTCTGTGTAAAAGACAAGAACAGGAGTGGAAAAACCCGGAAAAAGTTACCCAGGCGTAATACTGCAAGTAGGTCCCAGGGGAAGCTAATCCGGGCAAAAAGATAGTAGAGGGGCAACCCATTGGTTGTCTCGGGAGGTGGACGTTTTGAACTTTACCACCTCCCTTAACAAAAAAAGGGTATATTCTGCGTGCATGATTCCTTCATTTTGAACAGGGTTTTCATTTTTATTCCGCTCCGTTTCTTTATATTGCGCGGTCTTTTTCGCACGGTACATATTCAAGTATGTATTCACAGTGTTGATAGATGACGACGTGTATCTGATTTTGTAAACTTCTAAGCTGAATAAAAATGTAAAAACTCTTTTTTCAGAATCCATTGTTGAAATAACAAACGAAATAAAATTAAAAATTTATTTCAGTCCTACAAATTAACAGCGAGAAGGGATGCTTAGTGAAGGTTACAATATCAGATGCATGTCGTCGTTTTTCTGTTGTGTGAATACTTGAATACGGACCGTGTAAAAAAAGCCGTACAACATAAAGAAACAGGGTGGAATAAAATCGAGCAACCGGTTCAAAATGACATGTACGCGGAATATACCGTGTGGAAACCGAATAGCAGAAAAATAGAAAACTGTAGGAAAACCAATGAACAATGTGAAGAAGACTATATGAAGGTACTTACGATGTTTCCTCTTCGAGAGTAGCGTTGTTTCTGACGATCGAGCCTGATCGAGCACGTGCGGCCCCCGGGTAGCACTGGACAGCGTTGTCAGATCGAGAAAATCGAGGGGAACACATGTACCCTCTCTCACCCGCACCACGCGGCCCGACACGTTACGTTACCAGTCTACGGTCTTACTGGGGATGGGGTGGGGGCGCTAGACGGTACTTATGGTGGTGGATCTGGCGACACTGGCACTGGGCCCCGATCGCCTTTTACTCCCATTCAACACTTGCAACAATCACCGAACGACACGTCACGCGTCACCGCTTTGACAAGTCAATTTTTCATTGATGCTACGGCGAAAACAATTCGTGTATTTTCCGCGAATTGTGATTAAGTTTGTGAGTGCTATTTCGTGAGATTCCGTATTTTCAGTAACCATGGATCAAGGAGCTGGGGATGAAAATAATTACCGCCTGAAGAGGAAATATGGTAACAAGATGAAGTCCTTATCGCAACGGCGCTTGTCAAGGAATATGAAGTGTCGCAAAAGGTAGGTGACGTTTTATAATATTTTTGCTGTTTGCACTGCGGCATTATCCTGCTGAAAAGTATATTTCTCTCCAGCAATTCTGGTCGCGTACGTGTTTATTTGTTCCTTAATAATTTCCAAATACATTGTACTATTCATTTTTCCTTTTATAAATTTGTTTTCAATTTTAAAAGTGGATGGTTGCCGATAAAAAAAGCACGTGTCACATATTTTTCGAAGAACTATACCTCGCACAAGTTTCATCTAAATCGGCTTTTATCAACTGAATATGCTCTCTTGTAAGTTGAACCTCTTTTTATCCGTACATATTATGGAATATTTACGAATGTTCCGAAATACTGTTTTATAAATTAAATGTCTGCTAACATTTTGCACTGTATTTGCCTTTTTTCGCTTTCATTCCTATGTAAATATGTTCACCGATTACGCCGAGATGGATGGACCAATCGGTACGAAACCTTTTGCATCTTGTGGAGTGTGTCCCCGGGGTGGTCCCGTTACAAAAATTCATGTCGAAATAATAATAACCGACTTTTTCGGCGTTTGCTCAGCAAGGAATGCACCGATCGCGATGATCCCACTTGCAAAAATTAATGTAATAATTTCCTTTTGATTTCTATAAAATGTTAAATACAATACAATCTTTTCGGAGGCGGCGCAAAATTAAAAATTTTCCAAATCACAGATGTTGCTGATTACAACTTTATTGGAACATTGTGAACTTGGAAATCAGTAGGTTGGAAGAAAAGATATATTAATATGTGAAAGCATGTGAAAGAATTCAAGGATTTTTCTAATTTTAATCAATTATATTAACAGTTGGTGTGTATTTATAGAAATCAAAGGGGAATGATTTCGAAGTCGGTTTAATTTTTTTTTCTTTCTTCTATCGTTGTTTCCGCACGATTCAGTCCCGTTATTTAAAGAAGTAGAATTGTTCACGGAATATAGAGGTGTACGGGTTTGCAAAAAGAATTTGGGCCTAACTGCATGGATCATAAAAAAACATCTGTTGTACCTGTGGTTCCTTTCCGTTAAAAATTCCATTGCCGTACCCGTTGTAAAACGGCTTTCCAAAAAATAACTTCGCTGTCGGTCGTAGGTCGGTCGTAGCATAATTACCCGACCGAAAGGGCAAATGTTTTATTGCACTCGCCGATAGCCGCGAAGAAAGACACGAACATCTTACTGCGTCTCCATAGCGATTCTTTGTTATAAACTTTGCAGACCTTCACGGTCAGTTGAGGGCTGCAATTATTTATCTTGGGGTTTTCCCGTCAACCCCGCACACCGTGTGCAGTGACTCTTTCACTTGCCTTCAGAGTTGGGCAAAAAATTCATCACCGAGAGACGATTAAGTAAACGATTAAATATAGTCAATCGGATAATTGATTAATGATCCACTGTCAATTCTCCATCCGCTCTCTGCTCCCTCGCTCTGTCTCCCTTTCCCTCCATATTTATGGTTAGACCGTATGGTGATTAACTTCATCAATCGATTGAATCAATCGCCGATTTCTTCTTTTAATCATACACATTAATCATCAATCAATCATAACTAAAATTATAATCTATTATTGCCCAACTCTGCTTGCCTTCCACTTCCACGTTAAACAAATTCACTTTTTATAGTTCTTACACTCTTGCATTGCTTTGCCGGTCACTCCGCTCCCGCGCTAGCCATGCTGTGTATCTTTTCTTGTGAAGAGGGGCGCATTATTTTTAGTAGCTCACGGACGCCGAATATCTTACGGCGGCTTTACCTATCCTCGAGCTTTGCTGTCCTTTTCTATTACAAACAGCAGGACCGTAATATACAAATTACTGCCAGGCTTTGGGGATTTTGTACCTATACTACATTTTTAGCGGAAAGGTACAACTGTGGCACTCCAGATGTTTTTTATTACCAACGCAGTGAGGTCCAAGCTCTTTTTGCAAATAGGTGCTCATGTGGGATTGTTTTCGCTCTATGCGCTATCCCCGTCGGGCCCATACCTGGGAGTTGCTTCATTCCCTATCGCGCGTAAACCGCTGGGCCTTAGTTATTTTGAGATTGCAAGCAGAAAGTCTTGTCAATATTAACCAGTTTTAAAAAATTCGATAATGTGCAGCAATAAATATAATTTTTTACGCCTGTCTGTTAGAGAATTTCAAGGTAAATTTGAGAACGCATCATAATATTGAAAAAAGATACATTGAAATTCCTTCATTTACCGTCTCCGAACGCGTACTGAAGTTATATTTATATGATTTATATGATCCACTCTGTATATAAGCCACCCCATAAGCTTAAAAACTTCGATTTCTGATAAATCGAAGGTGATGAGAATCGTAGTTCGAACCTGCGTACATAGTCAATTATTATGAAAGCCACCATAGATGCATCGCACTATGGGCATAAACCGACGAATTCCGTGTCAAAATCAAAGAACTCGATAGAAATGAGACAGAGCGATGGAATGTTTTTTAAATGAAAGCTGAAACTTTGCAGAACGTGAAATAATTATGGAGATTGGGGTACGAACGTTTTTTAAACATGACGCGGTCCTGGACAATCTCGTGAGCCCCCTCTTATTAGGAACGGACTCTATCGCGACATTCGGCATAATAGCCGAATACCACAATTCCGTATGGTATTTTGCTACCGCGCGGGCGCAGCGAGAGCCCCTCGAATACAGAAGAGGAAACGGTATATGAGTCGGCCGACGAGCTCCCGGAGTCGGACGGGAGGATGGAAGCGACCCAGAGGGACGAGACAGAGGACCTCGATGAGTCTTTTGAAAGACTCGTAAGGAAGCTAAAACCGGTATACGAGGAGGAGGACCAGCCCTCCGATGCCGACACCCACCCCCAGGAGCGCAAAGAGGATAAGGACCGCCCCACGACTGCCGGCCTCACGAAGGCAAAACAACAGGAGGCCCAAGGCCAGAAGGGATCCATGGGGGCGCGAATGGAGAGCATCCGGGAGAGACAGCGGGCGGAATACACGCCAAAGGGGCAGGAAAGGCAGCACCGAGAAAAAATGCCGGAACCATACCGGAAGGGGACGCTGATGCGTCGTATTAGGGAAGAGGAGCAGGGGTGCTGGCGATGCGGAGACAAGAGGCATAGCCACACCAAATGTGCGGCCCCACAAAGATGGGAATATTGTTACAGGTGTGGGCGGCCTAACTACACAGTCAAAAGTTGCCCAGATTGCCGCAAAACGTGGAAAACGGGAGGGCCACACCACCCGTGGAAGTAGTCACTACCAAAATGCCGCCCGAATAAGGGAAATTCTGTTTTTTTTGTACATTAAAAGGCCGCCCGAATAAGGGATATATTCTTTTCTTTCAGTAAAATGCCGCCCGAATAGGGGATAAATTCTTTTTTTTCATATTGAGATCCCGCCCAGAAAAAAGGGGTATATATTTTTTTTTCTCTCATTGCCGCCCGAAAAAAGGGGTATAGTTTTTTTTCTTCTCGATTACCGCCCGCAAAAAGGGATATTTTTTTCCTTTCTATTGCCGCCCGCAAAAAGGGAGATTTAATTAAAATGATGCCGCCGAGGCGAGGAAAGTCAATAAACGTATGCCGCTAAGAAATAAAGAGTACCGCTTCATTTAACCCTCGAAAACCCTATCCGCCGAGTCAAGCGTAACAAGATTTAGCGACAATTAGGTTAGTTAATTAGATGCCGATTGCGATAAAGAAAACCCCGCCCGAAGATATCACGTAAAAGAAAGGTAAGTACTCGTCTATACTTGTGATGTTGTATACGTGGGCGTCTCTAGGTAGTTGTGGGTAACCGGGGGACCATCCGAGGAGGAGCGTTCGCCACCGAGCCCACGAATTGCCTGACCGGTAACTGCCACCGGTAAGACCCGGTCTCTTTCGGGGGGGGGGGAGTTGTGACGTGCAGGTTTTGCCGACGTCCTTCCGAACCCTTAACGAAGGACCGGGTCACCTCGAGCAGTGCCGAAACGAAAGGGCCGTTGCGATCGCTCTCCCTGGGAAAATCCGAGTACCAGTGGTAGAGTATTAACGCGTTTTAAACGTCGCGCCACTGAGCGCGACGCAAAGATACAGGATCGTAGCCGGACTCCACGAAGGAACCCGGTACCTAATTCCGACAGCTAATTGGCGAAAATACCTCGCGACGAGGCACTCAAAGGACCTATCGCAGCACCGATGCCGTACCGAACATGTCGCGATTGGAGCGAGCCCAGGCCAGCAAGCCTGGAGGAGCGGACGAGGACCTCGTGAATCGGAGACGACGACCCCCTCCGTCCCGTCGGCCCCTCACCCGGAGTAGATCACGAGCAGACTGCCGGACCGGCTCGTACCAACCTCGAGGCGCGCGGCGGAAAATCAGGGAACACCGTCTTCGGAGATCGACAAATTGCCGAAGACAAGGGGGCTCCCCAATTAAGAAGCGCCCCTGCCGCGAGAACCCCTGCGATAGGCCCGACCGTCGCAACGTCGGAATTAGATGAGGGAGTAGGGGGACGCCCCACTTCCGCGTTCCCGAGCCGACGCGAAGTAGGTCACTGTGCCGCAGGACGTTGCCGCGATTAAACGCCTTAACCATTGCATAAAGAATCAAGTACTTTGCACTGCCGTCCTCAGAGGTGTCGTGTGACTGCCGATTTGGTAAGTGCCGGTCAGGTTTTGCGGTATAAATTGTGAACAGTTCGTGTTGGCTCGGGGCGTGTTCGCGGATCACACTTTCGCGTCGTAATCACGCGTCCGTCTGCGTAGCCGGGACGCGTGGAAAAGTGCACGCGGCGCGTCGAGACGGCCGTGAAAAGCCACGTTGCCGAGAACCTTCCATCCGGAGGAAGGCGAAACGTGCCGAATTCGGAAAAATACCGTTCATCCTCGGTGCCGTCCACGGTGGGACGACGCGACGTGCCCGATCGTTTCTTTCCTCTCGTACTTTGCCGCGTCCTTTGGCCAGTCGCCGATTATTGCCGCGTATAACATCGGGGTTCGGTAGATTCGTGCCGATAAGGCTTGTAATATCCTCGCGGAATCTTGTGACTACCGAGCTCGACGCGCGAACGAGAAAATTCCACGCGAGGACAACGCGCGCGCGACCGACCACCTGCCGCGAATTTTGTAAGCCGCGCGTGGCAAATTCTGACCGCTGCCGGCTCCTGCCGACGGTACAAGACCGGTTCAATAAAGACCTGATTGCCGAAAACGATGTGTTAATTTTTCCGTGAGAAACGTCCCTGCCGCGGGGGATGCCCCGTCCTCTCCTTTCGTAGAACCCTCGGCCTGTTCGCGAGTTATTTCAGGTGTTCGTGTAGTCTCCGTCGCTTCGGAAACCGCCTTCGCGATTCATAGTGTTCGTGTTGTTCGCGTGGCACATTCACGTGCCTGGCGCCCGAATTTTATCGTAAAATCGTGTAAAGAAGCGGGTGAACTTCGAAGCGGCGACGGACTATTTGTCGCGGGCGGACCACGTGTCGCGCGGCCGCGCGTGGCCCGGCTGTAAAGCCTATCAAAGACCCGTAGTCGCTCTGTTTTTCGGCCACGAAAAATAGACGACGTGACAAATTGGCGCCCGAACAGTTTTCTGGACCTCTCGCCGAAAAGCGATTTGAGAAACATTGTTTTTCAAAGAGGTGCGTGAGGAAGTCGGGGCTCTCACGGTAAATTTCGTTTCTCGTTAGGCGACTACGCGATAGGAGAGAGAGAGAAAAGCGATCGAGGCCGTAGCGTGCTAGAGACGCACGACGCGTTAGCGTTCGAAATTCCTCCGCGTTGTTTACGTTCCGCACGACTAAAGAAACAGCCAACACGTACATCCTTGCCGAGGTTATTGGGTTTCTATACAATAGTATTGAATATCGTTTAAGGGGGTACCGTAACCTCTGATCTAGTGTATCTTTCAGTGTAACCAACCTCCGCGCGGAAAAACAGTTTGGCAACAGTGATGGACGCTTTGCCTGATGGACACGAGGCGGAGCTGCTTGCTATTTCCATATTCTTACATACTCTATCGTGAACTGTCGGTAATGATGGTGTGTAATATATTGGGTTGGAACAAAAGTTCATAACGTTTGCAAAGCTATAATATGCAGATATATATTTATAAATTTATATTCAATAACATATTTTCTATTATAATATTTGTAAACGCTGCGAACTTTCTTTTCCGCCGAATATTTTCCTATCCTTTGTAAATAAAAATTGGAAGCTATAATATGCAGATATATATTTATTAACTTATATTCAATAACATATTTTCCGCCGAATATTTTCCTATCCTTTGTAAATATAAATTGGAAGCTATAATATGCAGATATATATTTATTAACTTATATTCAATAACATATTTTCCGCCGAATATTTTCCTATCCTTTGTAAATATAAATTGGAAGCTATAATATGCAGATATATATTTATTAACTTATATTCAATAACATATTTTCCGCCGAATATTTTCCTATCCTTTGTAAATATAAATTGGAAGCTATAATATGCAGATATATATTTATTAACTTATATTCAATAACATATTTTCCGCCGAATATTTTCCTATCCTTTGTAAATATAAATTGGAAGCTATAATATGCAGATATATATTTATTAACTTATATTCAATAACATATTTTCCGCCGAATATTTTCCTATCCTTTGTAAATATAAATGGGAAGCTATAATATGCAGATATATATTTATTAACTTATATTCAATAACATATTTTCTATTATAATATTTGTAAACGCTGCGAACTTTCTTTTCCGCTGAATATCTGTCCAAATGGATGGACACTGACTGCCTCTGGTAGCAGTAGGTTTTTCCTGCCAACAGCACATGTTGCTTCTGCTTGGCATCCTGGTATCAGCTGAAAGAACAACAAATTGGGTTAGCGTGTTATCAGACGTTGGTACTGCAAAGCTCGAATCGACAATACTGTTACTTACATTTACACAATCCATCATCTACGCTGCATCCTGAGGTGTCCAAATGGATGGACACTGACTGCCTCTGGTGGCAGTAGGTTTTTCCTGCCAACAGCACATGTTGCTTCTGCTTGGCATCCTGGTATCAGCTGAAAGAACAACAAATCGGGTTAGCGTGTTATCAGACGTTGGTACTGCAAAGCTCGAATCGACAATACTGTTACTTACATTTACACAATCCATCATCTACGCTGCATTCTGCGGTGTCCAAATGGATGGACACTGACTGCCTCTGGTGGCAGTAGGTTTTTCCTGCCAACAGCACATGTTGCTTCTGCTTGGCATCCTGGTTTCAGCTGAAAGAACAAAAAATTGGGTTAGCGTGTTATCAGACGTTGGTACTGCAAAGCTCGAATCGACAATACTGTTACTTACATTTACACAATCCATCATCTACGCTGCATCCTGCGGTGTCCAAATGGATGGACACTGACTGCCTCTGGTGGCAGTAGGTTTTTCCTGCCAACAGCACATGTTGCTTCTGCTTGGCATCCTGGTTTCAGCTGAAAGAACAAAAAATTGGGTTAGCGTGTTATCAGATGTTGGTACTGCAAAGCTCGAATCGACAATACTGTTACTTACATTTACACAATCCATTACCTTTACATACTGACTGCCTCTGGTGGCAGTGGGTTTTCCTTTCAAAAGCACATGTTGCTTCTGCTTGGCATCCTGGTTTCAGCTGAAAGAACATTAAATTGGGTTAGCGTGTCCATTACCTTTACATCCTGCTGTGTCCAAATTTCTCAACTTTTAATTTTTACGTGTTTTTGACAGCTCTTCTTTTTCGCTGTATTACACTCGCCGGTGTAGTCCTGACACAACATCTAATGACTGTTGGTACCTTTGCGACCTTTAATTTTTAGATTTTTCGCTGTACTGTCGTTATTGTGGATTATATGTGTCTCTGATTTCCATTTTTCTGGCTTTTCTAGAGTCCACTATTTCTGGTACCATACTTTCCAGGTAGAACTTTATCAAATGCGGTTGCATTTTTTCTACCCAGAAAGTGTCGTCTTTTTCGACTCGTACAACTCGCATGCCCTTGGGCGTCCACAAGCAGAACATAGCTTGCTGTTTGTTTGTGACGTGCAACTGTCCTTGCACTTGATAATAATATCGATGATTTTTGTTCATTTCGCCGTCGTGAAAAATTCTTCTTATGTGTGGTATCCGCTCTATTGCTTCTTCGGGAGTCATGTCTTTCGCCGATTCCGGACATTTGATTTCAAGAATCGTGTTGTCGTCTATGACTCCATCGGGTGTCGCACCCAGGTAGGGTACAACGGCATCGATGAAGAGGCCACACGGTTTAACCTTGACCTGGTACTCTTCCTCGTATTGTCTGCGGGCGTTTGGCTCATTTGCTGTTCCGTACATCATGCTTCGGATGTATTTGCGGTCTGGGTAGAGCAAGTCCTTCACAACATTTCTCCTTCGTGTGGTATTCCTCAACTTGCATATTCTGCCAAAATTCGATGCAGTTAACATCGATTTTCTGTACACTCCCCACTCTTGGCTTAGCGCCTGATCGCGAGTGTTTATTTCTATTATGGCTCTATCCTGTTGCCATTGAAGGAGTGTATTTTTTAGCTTTTCGCGCTTTTGTAAATAGGTTGCCACGTCTAGATCCGGCTGTTGTGCGTTGGGGCCGTAATCCTGATCGCACGATTGTTTTCCCCGCGAGGATGATTTTGTTTTTTCTGCGTGCTTCGTCTTTTTCTGTGCTTCATACTTTCGCTGTTTTTCCAGGTTTAGCACGCTCCTTGTCGGTTCTTTTCCCATTGTAATTGCAAGTCTGCTAGCCGCCTCTCGCGTGTTACAATGGACGACAGCAGCAGTTACTCTACCGTGGTATGAGCCCTTTGCTCCAAAGTTGATTCGTTTCCCTCCGATGAATTTTGCGATGATATTGTTAAAGCACTCCGCGGCGTTGTTGTTCAACCCGTGGAGTAAACTTTCAGCGTGGGTGAGGAGCGGATCCATCGCAAAGTCGATACTTTGATAAATTCCTGTTGCTCGCAATGCCGGAATATAATTTTCCTGGTCGGGGTCTGAATGCTTCGTGCAAAAGTATGCAATCGCCTGACACTCCTTGTGTTCACCGAACACGTGACTCGGCACATTCTCCAGGTCTCTTTTCAAATTTGATATCTGTTCCGCCAATTCCACATTTTCCGCGGAGCGATACTGTGCCGCCTTCTTTATGGAGGCGCGCATGCGTTGAATGTTTTGCTCTAACATATTTCTTAGGTCCTTGTGGTATCCTTTTGCGGCGGCGTCCCTTAGCTTCTTGCAGAAATTACGTAAAAGGTGGTTGTTACATTCATACTTTCTCACCTCCACCGCATAATCGCGGTACGGATTAGTATCCAAGATTGTGTTGTACACGCTGCTATCACCATCGGCTACTAGGATGGAATACATTAGGCCGTGCATTTCCACGCTGCATTTGAATCCTTCGGCGATGGAAGCGCTTTCCATGCCTGTCGAACTCCTGTTGCGACCCCAGTTCTTGTAGCAACGATGCTCGCGTGGCTCTTCATTTCTCTCTGACGCTCTTTTGCACGTGGCGCAAAACTTGTTCTTGATAGCGACATACAGGATCTTCTTGGTATAATATCCAACGATGACTCCACATCCTGATAGGGAATTGTAATCCCCGCCGCGGTAGGATCTCCTCATCCAGCTGCCATCTGCGACTACAGGAATCATCGGTATTCCATGAACCGGATGAACGTCGCCTCTTGCGATGGCCAATGCTTTCTCTTCTTCTCCAGCAGCTTTCATCTCTTCTAGAGCAGCCATGTCGAAGCTATCAATTATGTCCTGTTGACATTTTCGAAACTTCTTCTCCGACATGCACGACACGTTCATCATGGACATCGTGTCTTCCAGTTGATTATAACCGCCTCCTGTCAACATTGTTGCGGTAACTGCGCTGTGGTCGAGACTCATTACGGCATCGTTTTTCGGAATACAGCGTATATTTTCTTTGAACGAGCAAGTCTGGCATTGTACTCTATATGTTTTCTCGAAACCGACTTTCCAACAGCCAATTATCTTGAAGTTTTTGATGCCATGACAACCTTCTGCAGAATGTTCTTCCAGCTTTGTTATCTGGTCGAAAACGTAGGAGAAATCGGCGATGCTAAGTTGTTCGTCAATGCTTGGCCCTTCCTCTGGTTGAGGTGCGCTTGGCCCTTCCTCTGGTTGAGGTGCGCTTGGCCCTTCCTCTGGTTGAGGTGCGCTTGGCCCTTCCTCTGGTTGAGGTGCGCTTGGTCCTTCCTCTGGTTGAGGTGCGCTTGGTCCTTCCTCTGATTGAGGTGCGCTTGACCCTTCTTGGTCATTGACCTGGTTCATCCACATGACGTCCTCTATTTCTTGCATTCCAACTTCGGCTGATTCGGCGAACAGCTCTCCGGAAGATTGTCTTTCGTACTCCAATTCCGTTGTTGTTTGGTGTGTTGTGTCAGGATATGAGGTATTTGCCTCGGTCGCGGTACCCTGTGTCGCCATTAAATCTCCTAACTTATTTAATGCATTTACCCGTTGCCTGTACGTGTAGAAACAATAATAATTATGAACAAATGGTAGTAGCGCGCCCTGATACTTCCCGATAAACGCCTTTGACGAGATATCTCGCCACCTAGCACCAGCGATTTGACAAATTAATAAAAATTTCATAAATTTCTTCCTTTTACAAATCAGGATGTAGTTATAAATGTTAATGTTGGAGGTTGAGTCGTAGGAATACGCGATACACTTTTAGTTAATCCCCAAAACCATTTATTATAATATTGGACCGGTTAATACACAATGCACAGCGACATGCTTTTATAGCGTTACCTTCTCTAGTCTCTCTTACATATGGATGAGCGCGCATGCGCATAATCGACTCAGTGTCTCTCAACGCTCTCTCTCTGTTACATACACATGTTAGTTAAATTTACTCATCTCTTCACACGCCTCCTTAAATTTAACTTACATCTTACACTTACATTTGTTTATATAGCTTGGGTTTAGTTGTATAAGTTTTATTTTTCTTATCAGTACTAACATATTCTTAATCTTAGTCTAAGTGTTTCAAACTTAATTCGTCCTAAAGGCTTGGTTAATATATCTGCAGGATTTTCTTCCGAGTCTATTTTTAGTACATCAATAATTCCGTTCATATAATTTTCGTTAACAAAATGGTAATGTGTCTCAATGTACTTTGAGTTTTTGGTGAGATTTCCAAACTTACTTATACATATTGCTCCTGCGTTATCCTCATAAATACGCGTTGGGACTTTAATTTCAATTCCAAAATCTTTTAGTAAGTCTCTTATTAACTTTACTTCGCTTACGCACATGGATAAAGCCACATATTCGGCCGCTGTCGATGATTTTGTAACAATGTCTTGCTTTTTAGATTTCCAGAATATAGTGTTTCCAAACATTCTTATTACATAACCGGTTGTCGATTTCCTATCGACAATATCCCCGGCCCAATCAGCATCTACGCAACAGTCTAATGTATCTGCATTTATGTTTCTTTCAAACTTTAATTTTAGATCTCTAGTGTAGTACAAGTATTTTAAAATTCTTAAAGCGTACTTGTAGTGACTTTGATCATAGCAATTTTGGAATCTACTCAAGTAGCTTACGCTATAACATATATCTGGTCTTGTTCCAGAGCCTATGTACAACAAAGCACCTATTAAATTTCTATATTTTATTTCATTTGATGCTGATGGAGCAGGTACACATCTTAGATTTTGCTCCATGGGTGTAGCATATAATTTTGCGTGTTCAATTCCATATTTTTTTGCGAGTGATTCTATATAGTTTCTCTGATTTAGAGTCATGCTTTTCCTTTCACAGTCATACTCAATACTTATTCCTAAATACATTTTTATTTGGCCCATATCTTTCATACTAAATTTTGTTGCTAGTAATTTCTTAATGTACTCTAGTTTTTGTTTATTCTTACTGCAAATCAACAGATCATCCACAAACATAATCAAGTAAACTTTATCAATCTTATTATTCATGAAGTACAAACAATAGTCATTTTTACTACGACTGAACCCTATTGTCCTCAGATAATCATCTAGACACTCGTACCATACACGAGGGCTCTCACGCAAACCATACAAAGCCTTTTCAAGTTTACACACTTTTCCTGTGTGGTCATCATAACCTTGAGGTTGTTTCACATACACCTCTGATTTTATTTTTCCGTTTAGAAATGCTGACTCTACGTCCATTTGGTTTACTTCTAACCCATTTTGTACACAATAATTTAACATAATTTTCAAGGTCTGCGTTCTTGCCACTGGCGAATATATATCTTCCAACACTTCTCTTTGTTGGTACCCCCTTACAACAATTCTGGCTTTAAATTTATTGTTCGTTTTTTTTGTATATACCCACTTTAAGTCTAATACCATTTTGTCTTTTGGTCTGTTAACCAATCTCCATGTATTATTTTTATTTAAACAATCAATCTCTTTATTCATCGCTTCTATCCACTGTTGGCTATCGCTGCTACTTATTGCTTCATTATAGTTTTCTGGAGTGTCTACACTAACATAGTTTACATAAATAACATTTGCATTTAACTGCGGATTATATCTTTCTGGCGGTTTCTTTGTTCTATTGGACCTTCTTAGTTCAGGAGTTACGCTTTCTTTCTGAGGAGCTACGCTATCGTTGTCAGAATCACTTTCATTATTTTCACTTTCAACAACATTTTCATTATTATTATCTTCAATTGACTTGTTTTCATCAATTTCTTCGCTACCATTAAATCCTACTAAATTTATATCCTCTTCAACAATATCTACATGCCGAGCTATAATTACTCTATTATTTATCAATACTCTGTAACCTACATTTTCATATCCTACTACAATCCCCAAGTCAGCTTTCCTATCCCATTTACTCCTTCTTTTAATTTCTGGTACCCTTACAAATACTTTACTTCCATATAACTTTAACTTACTAATATTAGGTTTCTCCCCTATCATAATCTCGTATGGAGTTTTCCTTTCAATGGTATTCGCCAACGTTCTGTTTTTCAAATAAACAGCGGTTTTAACAACCTCTGGCCAAAATCTATTGTGAAGCTTAGCATCAGCCAATAAACATCGCGCCGTATCCATTACTGACCTATTGTATCTCTCCGCCGTTCCGTTCAATTCGTGAACGTACGGAGGACACGGTTCTACATAAATTCCCTTTTCTTTAGCAAAATTATATATATCTTTATTTAGAAATTCTTTACCGTTATCGCATCTTAGCCGTTTTGTTCTTTTTCCTGTCAGGGTTTCGAGTTGATTAATGTATGTTACAAGACAGTCATAGACTTCATTTTTTCTTTTAATCGTATATACTTTTCCAACTTTACTATAATCATCTATCAAAACCAAAAAGTAATTTTCGCCCATAAAACCTACTGTGTTGTGTGGTCCATTTAGATCTGCGTGTATAATTTCAGCTACTTCTTTTGCCCTAGTTCTATTGTTTTCAAAGCTTAGATTATGCATTTTATTTTGTACACAGGTACCACATTTTAGGTAATCACCCTCTAGTTTATCTGGCAAACCGAGAACTAGATTATTTTTAGCCAAAATGTCTAAATACTTGAAATTTACGTGACCTAAGATTCTATGGTATTTTTCTTTCAATGACATTTTCATATTCTCTGTTACGTATGTATGTTTTTCTTCCATAAAACTACTTATTCTGTATAGATTATTTATTTTGTTTGCCACTGCTATTAAATTATTTTCTTTATCATAAATCTTCGAGGTATTTCCTATTGACACTATTTTATTTTTGTCGGCAATTTTTCCAAAACTCATCAAATTTCCGTTCATTTCTTTTACAAAAAATACGTCTTGTAATTTTACTTCTACCTCATTATTATTTGTTATAAATTTTGTTATTATATCACCTACTTTAGTTGCTTTTAACGTTCTTCCGTCTCCTATTTTAACATTAATGGGGTTTTCTAGTCTATTGGATTTAACAAAATATCGATCATCATTTATAATATGATCGGTACAACCACTATCGAGTACCCATTCTAACCTATTTTCACAATTATTTACTTCAATATTACAACCTACCCTACTGACAACCTCCGTGGAGAACGTGAGCCTTTCTTGATCCGCATTCTGTCGAGGTTGATGTTGATTTCGTTGCCAATTGCCGCCACCTACTTGTTGGTATGTGCCTCTGCCTCTGCTGTAATTGCCACTGCCTCTGCTGTAGTTCCCTGTATTTCCAACATATCGATACTGTTGAGGTTTAGGCGGATAGCGTGCGCCTTCTCGCAAGTGCTGCTGTTCTCTTCCTCTCGCGCCTCTCCATGAGGTACCTGCGCTGCTTTGACTCGTACATTCGAATTGAACATGTCCGGGTTTTCCACACTTATAGCACGTTCTTCCCTTCTTCGACTCCGTTTTGAATACATTTGAAATACCGGTTTTGTTCTTCGTATTTATATTATCTTCCTTTTCCTTTTCTTCATACATTTTGATTTTATTTATGACAAACTCAACGGTTTGATCTTCTTCTTTCAGTACGTCGATCAAGTCTCCGATATGACTTAGTGAGGTCGGAAGAGTTCTCAGTAAATAATTTAACTTTTCCTTCTCACTTACTTTCGCTCCGGCATTTTTCAATTCAATTACCAGTTTTTCAAAATCACCATAAAATTCACTCGTTTCAGTATAGTCTCTTAGTTTTATTTTTTCTAACTTATTTCTTACGCATATCTGCAACGCAGTTGATTCACGTAAATACACTTTATCTAATTTCTTGATTATGCCGTAACTTGTAACTTCCTCATCGATTAATTCCATCTGTCTGTTCGATAAAGCGCTGTACATATAGTTCATAGCTTTCAAGTCAGCTTCATTCCACGCGGCTTCATTTTCCGTTTCAGCTCTTGGTCGCTGAATAACTTTATCACACTTCTTCAATTTTAGAAACATTGTTATTCTTTTCTTCCATGTGCTGTAGTCGTTGCCATCGAATACGGGTAGCTTCATTTTAAATTCGTCGGTCATTCTTTCTTGTAACTTTTTACTTTCGTAGTTTTGAAATATCGCCGTCTTTAACACTATTACGTTTGTTACTATTTGGACCAAACTTCTCCTTAGTTTTTCCACATTTATTTGCACTTTACTATGATTCACCATTCGAACCACTGCCACGTGTCTTCATAACCTCACAGTCATCCTTCTCGAACTTTCTTCCATAGAGCGGTTTTCAAAAAAAACAACCACGCTCTGCTACCATGTTAATGTTGGAGGTTGAGTCGTAGGAATACGCGATACACTTTTAGTTAATCCCCAAAACCATTTATTATAATATTGGACCGGTTAATACACAATGCACAGCGACATGCTTTTATAGCGTTACCTTCTCTAGTCTCTCTTACATATGGATGAGCGCGCATGCGCATAATCGACTCAGTGTCTCTCAACGCTCTCTCTCTGTTACATACACATGTTAGTTAAATTTACTCATCTCTTCACAATAAAATATATTTTTTATTATTATAAAATATATTTGTCTACAGTGTCTAGGTGGGACAAGACATTTCGTCAAGAGCGTTTATCGGGAAGTATCGGGGCGCGAGATATCTTGTTGCTTGAGATAACCAAAGGGTTAAATTCTCACAGATGGGAGAATCTTGATAATTGAGGTGGGAAAGTATGCGGCGTGCCGCTGCCACAGTGGATTGAAAAGCAAAAAACGCGGACAAAAATTATTTTTCTAACTAAACGGAAAATGTAAAATTATATTATTGACTTGTTCCCATCTAAGTTGCCATCGAAAGGGCAAGTTTTAAGAGTTCTGTTCTACAATATGCGAAATATGTTAATATAAGTAATAGTTCCTTATTATGATCCTGTAGAATATATTCATGTACAACTGTTAATATGTTATTTCACTTATACAATCGAAACATGTTACCTCTTAATGTAGGAAATTAAATATCTCTGTTATTTGTAATTTTACGAAAAAATGTCACAGGAGAAAATTGCACTGTTCAATACGGTAAATATAATGATAAAATAAACAAATTTTTTGGAAATCATATTTTTGAAATTTCAAGCTTGTCTGAAATTGGCGCGCTCGGGCGCCATGTTAGCCCAGTGGCACAGCGCGCTCCCTCCAAGACTGGCGCGATTCGCGCCAGTACGACAAGCTCGCACGCGAGGCAATCAGCCAACCAGCGGCGCAGAGGATATTGCGCAGAGCCCGATTGCTCACGTGATTGGCCGCGACGCTCTCTCGATCCTTCTGGAACGTTCACGAGTGATTCCCGGAAACGGTGACGCATGATGAATGTTCCAGAAGGAGATGAGACAATAAAAGGAGGAAAAACCCGCGACCTCGCACTCTTTTTGCGCAACCATTGCCAAAACACCGCCAGAAAACCAGTTATATCTCTCTTTTTGTAATTCAATTTATTGTGCAGAATTGTTCTCAGTTATAAGTCGTATCACTGACAATTGTATTTAATACAGTGCTAAAATACATAGTTATTTATCTAGAATCCGAAATCTACCCATAATTTTGTCTCACTCACTCCATCCATTCACTCCACTTGTTCATTCTTTCTCCTTTCACTCCTTTCATTCATCCCAACTCGCTAATTTCTCCTTGTGGTCGACCAAGACCGTTGAAATTATAACATTTTTGGTCCTTCGAGCCGGATTCTTCGATAAACCAGTGAAGCCAGTGGTGAATCAGTCTTCTTGTCCAGTGAGGAACCATTCAACGACCAAACTCGTATCAAAATGGACCTACAACCAGAAGAATTACTCCTTGTCCAGCAAGATCTCACGGGGAAGATTGAGCGCACGTTGGAGAACTTCAAAAAGGCAGGAGCACAATCCAAGATTACTGCCGGAGTTGTCCAGACCAGAATCAATCTCCTCGAGAAGTACTGGGCCGAATTCCAACAGAACAACCACATAATCCTGTACAAAAAGAGAGAGGTGTTCAAAACGACTGATTACGTGGTTAAGAAAATCGCGGATCAAGTCGAAGAGTCGTACGCGTACCAGCGAAGCGTGCTTCACGACCTGTCCGTGAAGTACAGTGACGTGGGTAGAAGTTCAACAGCGGTGGTTGAATCCAAGGACGAACCAGATGCTGGATCTGCTCCACTACCACGAATGCAACTGCCAGAGTTTCACGGGACGTACGTAGAGTGGCCAGCTTTCAAAGATCTATTTAAATCAATAGTCGAGCGCAACAAGAAACTAAGTGCGGTTGATCGGCTACACTACCTCAAGGGTGCTCTCCGAGGGGAAGCGGCGGATCTTGTCAGAGATTTGCCCACCACCAATGAAAATTACGATCGAGCGTGGACGATCCTAACAGAACAGTACGAGAACAAAAGGATCCTCGTCAGATCCTGTCTCGACAAATTAGCATCTCTCCCCAAAATGAGAGAGAGTTCCCCGGAAGAGATCGCCAACATCCAAAAGGGAGTTTCATCTGTGGTGAACACCCTGGAAGGACTGGGAAGGCCAATCAATGAAACTGAAGATTGGTTTGTTTATTCAGTCGTAAACCTGCTCGACCCCGTGACTCGCGACAAATGGGAGGAAGGGATCACCAGTTCCAAGGATCCTCCGTCCTTCGCAACCCTGAAGGACTTCCTGACGAAGCGACGACAGCAGCTGGAAGCATCCCCTGAGTCCTCGGTCTTGAAATCCAGCCGATCAACCAGCCAGAGTCAGAGTCAGGGCAGATCTTCAGGAGCACGCGTAAATCACGATCTGTCAAAACACAAAGGCACATCAAGAACTGTACGAGCCAATCACGCACAACAGAGCCCGAAACCTACCTGTGCTAAATGTGGAAAGGACCACTTCACAATGCTGTGTAAGGAGTTCAAGGCCCTTTCACCAACGGAACGCAGGCACCTCGTGGAGAAACTCCGTCTGTGCATCAACTGCCTCGGTGAACACTCCTGTAATTCTTGTCCGTCAACGAAGAGCTGCCTATCCTGTGGGGAGAAGCATCATTCAGCGCTTCATGATGCGTATCGAGATGACCCGTCACCAAGAAAAACGACTCACCACACTCTCGACTGCTGCAACATGGCCGGTGACGTATTACTTGCTACTGCCTTGATTCACGTTACAGATAGGCACGGCAGAAGGCAAGCAGTTCGAGCCCTCATTGACCAAGGCTCCGAAATTTCGATGGTCAGCGAAGGGCTGGCACAACGACTCCAGTTGCCAAGGACAGCATCGGCAGTGGACATTTTCGGAGTTGGAGGTCAGCAGCTCGCAAGAGCACGAGGTCAAGTCGTCCTGGACATTTCCACCAGCGAGGGCAGCACACTCAAGGTCTCGGCAATCGTACTGCAGAAACTCTCGGGATATGCACTCGGTCGCACCACCCAACAACGCACTTGGAGCCACTTGAAAGGGCTGAAACTAGCGGATCCCAATCCCGCACAGTCAAAGCCTATCGAAGTCCTGCTCGGTGCCGATGTATACCCTGCCATTATAAGAGAAGGGTTAAGAAGGGGTAAATTGAACGAGCCTGTCGGCCAATCAACCATATTTGGGTGGATAATCACCGGAGTAGCAGGCCTCTCAACCACCGCAGCCCATGCTCAAGTGCACCAGGCAGTTGTTGGCGATTCCTTGAGTTCGCTGGTACGGAAATTCTGGGAGCAGGAGGAACTTCAGGACGCACGCTCGACACTGACTGCGGAGGAGATGGAGTGCGAGACCCACTTTGCATCCTCTCACTCACGCACTCCAGAGGGTCGCTACCAGGTGCGACTACTATTCCGGAACACTGGGCCCATCACACTGGGTTCACGAGCAGCAGCGTGGCACTCCCTAAGGAGAATGGAGCAGCGCTTTCACAGAAGTGAAGACTTCAAGGCGCTGTACCGGGATTTCCTCGAGGAGTATAAGACACTGGGTCACATGTCGCTGGCAACGGAACCAACCGATAACCACCAAGCGCACTATCTGCCACACCATGGAGTCCTCAAACCCAACAGTGCCACAACAAAACTGAGGGTGGTGTTCAATGGTTCCTGGTCCGAGCCATCCCAGCTGTCATTGAACGACAGCCTGCACGTGGGTCCCAACCTTCTTCCACTGCTTGCAGACGTACTACTGCGCTGGCGAAAACACCAATTTGTCCTCACTGCCGATATCACTAAAATGTATCGACAGATACTGGTGCATCCAGAGGACCGCAACCACCAGAGGATCCTGTGGAGAAACACCGAAACTGAGCACGTGAGTGAATTCCAATTAAACACGGTCACTTATGGCTTGTCGTGCGCACCGTATCTTGCAGTGAGGACGTTGCATCAATTGGCAGAAGATGAAGGTGACCAGCATCCCCTTGGCGCACTAGCACTCCGGCACGACACATACGTAGACGACATTCTGACGGGAGCCGACACCATCTCTGCCTTGAAGGAAACAGCAACGCAGCTTCAACAGCTGTGCAAGGCGGGCGGCTTCCCTCTTCAGAAATGGGCGTCCAACGTGCTAGGCCTGCGCAACATCACAACACAGTCCAGCCAGGATCCTGCAACGCCGCCCTCGTCTGCCCAAGATGAACCAAAGACTTGGACAGACGCAAGCCACTCCACGCTCGGCCTCCAGTGGTCACCACGAGAGGACTGCTTCTTCTTCGTCATTGCAGAAGAGGAGGCACAAGCAGTGTCAAAGCGAAGCGTCGTCTCAAAAGCAGCCCAGCTCTTCGACCCATTGGGATGGCTCACACCTGTCGTAGTCCGAGCCAAGATCACTATTCAATCCACGTGGTTGTTGGCTCTCGGTTGGGACGACCCATTGCCACCCCCGCTGGCAAATGAGTGGAGAACTTTCTGTGCGGACCTCAAGCAGCTAGAGAAGGTGAGAGTGCCTCGACCCTTATTTCACAGTGCTCGTCCGAGGCAAGGAGAGCTCCATGGTTTTGCAGATGCCTCAGAACGAGCTTACGGAGCCGTAATCTACCTGCGAACGAAAGAGGCGGAGGGTCAATGGAGCGTCGCTCTATCACTGCAAAAAGCAAGGTGGCTCCACTGCAGCAAGTATCCTTACCTCGCCTCGAATTGTGCGCAGCACACCTACTAGCACGCCTCACACAACGCACAGTCACCACTCTCAACCTCGAAGACACTCCACTGCACTTGTGGTCGGACTCCACGGTAGCTCTAGGTTGGATCCAAGCCCATCCATCCCGCTGGAAAACGTACGTGGCCAATCGAGTTGCTGACATCCAGCGCAGAATCCCAGAGGCACAATGGCACCACGTGGCTGGCATGAACAATCCAGCCGATTGCGCTTCACGAGGACTCACGCCGTCACAACTGCTCAACTGGGACCTGTGGTGGCAAGGGCCGGAGTTCCTGCGACATGCTGACAGCTTCGCCCCATCAGGACTCGCCAACCTAGAGCAGCTGCCAGAAGCAAGGGGACCCATCGTCGCCGCCATCGCCAAAGGGGAGAATTCCGAAGAAGACAACCTCGTACTGCTCCGATTCTCCTCGTACACCCGACTGCTGCGTGTCACTGCATGGTGTCGGAAATGGCTCCGACGATGCCATGGCACAAATCCAGCCACGGCCCCTGACCCGAATGCACTTCAAGACACGCAGCCACCAACCCTCAGCGTTGCGGAGGTCGTGGAGGCAGAGAGAGGTTGGATTCGGATGGTGCAGCAGAACGCCTATGGGGAGGAAATTAAACGATTAACAAATGGACAAGGCGTGCCTAACAAAAGCAACCTGGCATCACTTTGTCCAAAACTAGACAGCGACGGTCTCATGAGAGTCGGAGGCAGACTGAGCAACGACCTCCTCAATCCAGATGAGATGCACCCAATCATTTTGCCTCCAAACTCCAAACTGTAAGCAGTTGTATGAATGTTTTAAGTCTGCGTGTTACATGACTGTGTGTGAGTATGCGTGCCATGATATATATTTAAGTGTTTTATATGTTTTTATCGATTAATGTGTTATATATGTTTTTATTGATTTATATGTCACGTTAATGTTTTGTTAACAAATGTATGTTTCACGTTGTCATTTTGTTAAAATAAAAACAGTCAGTTCTCTGCGAGCGATTGACAGAGCATCACGACGTGTCTCTATTCCGTGCCTCCTAATAATTTTGTAAGCAGTTGTATGAATGTTTTAAGTCTGCGTGTTACATGACTGTGTGTGAGTATGCGTGCCATGATATATATTTAAGTGTTTTATATGTTTTTATCGATTAATGTGTTATATATGTTTTTATTGATTTATATGTCACGTTAATGTTTTGTTAACAAATGTATGTTTCACGTTGTCATTTTGTTAAAATAAAAACAGTCAGTTCTCTGCGAGCGATTGACAGAGCATCACGACGTGTCTCTATTCCGTGCCTCCTAATAATTTTCTATATAGTTGTTGTAAGGGTTGTTTACGGCTGTCGATCGACAGTCTGCGTTATATATTGTTATATATTGGTTGTAAGAGTTGTAAACGTTTATGTTATATATTTGTCGTTTATATTTCGGTAAATCGGGACGATTTGTTGTCAGGACGGCCGAATTGTAAGCAGTTGTATGAATGTTTTAAGTCTGCGTGTTACATGACTGTGTGTGAGTATGCGTGCCATGATATATATTTAAGTGTTTTATATGTTTTTATCGATTAATGTGTTATATATGTTTTTATTGATTTATATGTCACGTTAATGTTTTGTTAACAAATGTATGTTTCACGTTGTCATTTTGTTAAAATAAAAACAGTCAGTTCTCTGCGAGCGATTGACAGAGCATCACGACGTGTCTCTATTCCGTGCCTCCTAATAAAACTCACCAAATTATACATCTCATTTGTCCATAGCTCCACCTTACACGGAGGCGTTCAGGCAACCTTGGGGACTGTTCGCCAGCGATTCTGGATACCAAAGGGGCGCTTCGCTGTCAAAGCCATAATCCAGAGGTGTGTGACCTGCTTGCGATGGCGGGCGGAACCAGCAAACCAGATGATGGGACAGCTGCCAGCGCCTCGAGTCACACAGGCGCGGCCCTTCTTCTGCACCGGAGTCGACTACGCTGGCCCAATCTGGTTGCGCACCACATCTGGACGGGGACACAAGGCCTACAAGGGCTTCATAGCAGTCTTCGTTTGCATGGCCACCAAAGCCGTACACCTCGAGGTTGTATCCAATTATACAGCCCAGGCCTTCTTAGGTGCTTTCCGTAGGTTCGTGTCACGCCGCGGCATCTGCGCCCACCTGTACAGTGACTGCGGGACAAACTTCCTGGGCGCCGACAAGGAACTGCGCCGTCTCTTCACTGCTAACTGTGAAGAGAACAGAAGTTTAAGGAGTCAGATGTGTGACCTGAGAACACAATGGCACTTTAACCCACCCGCAGCACCACATTTTGGTGGATTATGGGAAGCCGCGGTGAAGTCCACCAAGTTTCACTTGCGGCGAACCATCGGGGAGACTCGCCTCACATTTGAGGAAATGACCACGCTGCTCACCCAGGTGGAAGCCTGCCTCAACTCAAGGCCACTGGCCGCTCTCTCAGACGACCCATCAGACGTGACTGCGCTGACCCCAGGGCATTTCCTCATCGGCACAGCGCTGAACTCTCTCCCCGAACCTTCGCTGCTCGACACTGAAAGCAACCGGCTGACTCGTTGGCAGATGGTGTCGAAAATACGGGATCAGTTCTGGACGAGGTGGCAGAGAGAATATCTTCACGGGCTCACCACGATGTCAAAATGGCGTCATCCGAAGGAGGATCTAGAGCCAGGCCGTCCCTGTATCATCGTCGGCGAGACGACTCCTCCATCGCAGTGGCAGCTCGCACGCATCACAGAGACGAATCCAGGGGCTGACGGGAAGGTGCGAGTCGTGAAATTGGCCACAGCAACCACCGAACTCGTAAGACCAGTTGCGAAATTGATTGTTCTCCCGATCAACGCGAACGAATCAATAAACGCGTCGATAACGCCACCGCGCATCTCAACCGCGCATAGTACTACTGCGTAGTACGCGACGCAAAGTATCAATGGGCCGCGATGACTCATCCATTCGCAACTGTTTCGCTACGTCGCCCGTTCCATTGTTCACTCACTCACTTCACCGGTATTCAGTTTCGACGTAATTGGCACATCACTTATGTTCACTGCATTAGTTCACTTTAGTTTTGGACCCGTTCGTTAAAATCACCGCTACAATTGATCATGTAACGCGAGCACGAAAAGTCGACAAGTCGAGGCGGGCGGTATGTCTGAAATTGGCGCGCTCGGGCGCCATGTTAGCCCAGTGGCACAGCGCGCTCCCTCCAAGACTGGCGCGATTCGCGCCAGTACGACAAGCTCGCACGCGAGGCAATCAGCCAACCAGCGGCGCAGAGGATATTGCGCAGAGCCCGATTGCTCACGTGATTGGCCGCGACGCTCTCTCGATCCTTCTGGAACGTTCACGAGTGATTCCCGGAAACGGTGACGCATGATGAATGTTCCAGAAGGAGATGAGACAATAAAAGGAGGAAAAACCCGCGACCTCGCACTCTTTTTGCGCAACCATTGCCAAAACACCGCCAGAAAACCAGTTATATCTCTCTTTTTGTAATTCAATTTATTGTGCAGAATTGTTCTCAGTTATAAGTCGTATCACTGACAATTGTATTTAATACAGTGCTAAAATACATAGTTATTTATCTAGAATCCGAAATCTACCCATAATTTTGTCTCACTCACTCCATCCATTCACTCCACTTGTTCATTCTTTCTCCTTTCACTCCTTTCATTCATCCCAACTCGCTAATTTCTCCTTGTGGTCGACCAAGACCGTTGAAATTATAACAAAGCTCATTGTTATTTTTATTTAAAAAAGGTCATATAATTTTTCCATATTCTTATAGAGGAAAAAAAGACAAATCCAACAATGTGCCATGTTCCATAGTTGAGGTGAATTTCAAAATTTTCAATTTCAATGCGCCGCGTGATTCTTTCATCCGATCGATCTAAAACTTTGCACGAATTTTTTTCAAACATAAGGGAACAATTCTGGAGGGTGGCGTGTATTGTATGCCGAAATATATTTTTCTCCAAGTATAACTTAGGAGCACCCTAAATAGCACCTACAAACATTGATGATAAAACGGTAACATTTTTATTAATTTAAACATAGAAATAACTTTAAAAATTATTTTTGTCCGCGTTTTTCTCGTTTCAACCCACTGGCACTGTTACAGTTAGGGGCGCCTCGACCGAACTGCTATTACGGTCAGTTGTTTATGACAATCGATTGCGAAGCGATCATCAAACCAGAAATTGTACAAGTCACACAAAAGCTAATATCTACAAATGAAGCCATCATTGAACCTGTGTTGTTGGCCAGTAGTTATTTATGGTAAGCCCTAAAATACTATCCGGGGTCGAGATCCTAACCATTGTCTATTTACCTAAGCCTACTCAGTCCATTGCCTGTCAACGCTGTGCCGCGCCGCAGGACGGCGACGATTGTGTCGGCTTGGGTATGTCGGTGTGAACACCATTCCATTGAAGCAAAGAATGGAATGTTCAAACTTCTTAATTTTCGTTATTTTCTTATGGGATTTTCAAAAACGCATTCCTGGCATTTTTCTGATTAAAACAAGACCCAACACGATAGAACTTCAATTGAATTTAGTGGTGTGAAAGTTTCGGTCGCAAGGAAGGATGACGAAGGCGACGGCGCACAGTGGTCTGGATTGGAAAATCGTGTGCCTTTCTGCCCAAAAACGAACTTTCTCGTATCGATATCTAATATATGAACATTGCTTCTCAAATGTCCACACACCTCGGAAATGATGAAAATAGTGCAATTTAATAATTATAATGGTTGTAATAAACATTGAAATTAGGACATTTCAAGAGGAGTATTTTTTACGAGTACCGTACGAGTTACGGTATGTGCTGATTCCAACAAGATTTTCTGAATTTATATTTTACGTATTCCATAAAACGTTGCGTGTGTGCAACATAAATATAAAAAATACAATTTAGAAAGTAAATTGCCTATAGTTGAAAGTGACTATTTTTTAAATATTTTTAGTGAAAATTTCATTGCAATATCTTCACTGGTTCAAAAGTTATCACAAAATGGCACACGATTTTCCAATCCAGACCACTGTGCAGCGACACGCTTCAGAGTTTCAGACACGCGACCAGTATTTCATTCTGTCCTCTATGTAAGGTCTCTATAGAAGTCTCAGTTGGCGCGGTAGACGCAGCCATAAATAAAAAAAATTACTGAGAGTTTCAAGCGTTCCGATCTTCAGCTCTAACTTTTCCGAGGCTTCGACGCCTCAGTCGTTATTAATAATTGCTAAAATCAATCATGTATATTATATATTTTCTGAATCTTAATTAACATTTAATATTATTTTGATTCGAGCAACCGAATGTTGCTCGGTGCAACGAGATGAGTCATTTCAAGGTCATGTTATCATGCATACATTGAATGTATTTTCCACGCGAGCGGGTGCGAGAGAGAGAGAGAGAGAGAGAGAGAGAGAGAGAGAGAGGGACTAGAGCAGGAATCGCGACAGCTGGCGACTGATAACGTTAGCGACACTTACCAAAATCATGTAGGCATGACACCGCCAATTACGCGAGGAGAGAGTATGAGAAAAATTTTTTAAAAAATAAAACCGACTTCAAAAAAAAGGTATGAAAAAACAAAAGTGCATTATTACAAAAAGGTATGATTTTCACGATGTGACTCTTGTTTGCACAATCTTTAGGAAGTATGCGAGCTGATTTAGGGTTCTCGTGATATCTTATCACGGCAATAATCGGAACGCTGTTTAGTAGTAGTAGATGTATTTAGTAAAAGGGATATTTACTCCACAGTGCTAAGAAACGATAGTTTGATAGAATCTAAAGAAGATGGGAAGGAATCGGAAGAAAGCGACTAGAAGAATTCCCTCCACGGATGGGGTTCGAATAGTGGGAAACCAATAAATGCATTTGAAACGCCCACGAGATTGTATATTGTTCCAAGGGTAACCACTTGGCAAAGTCGGTCCAAGGAAGACGACACCAAGTCTCGTGCATCTCGAAACTGTCTTATAATTTATGGACCCCCGAGTGTTACAAGTGGGTCTGTGCTACGTGTCACGTGCTATCGAGAACGGTACGGTCCAGCCGAGTTTCCCATGAAATCCTCTGACACTTACCACTCCTAACCCTGGTCGTAAGGCAATAAATAGGACTTTTCTCAAAGATGAACCCCTGCTAATGCGACCGTAGCGTAGCGCATGAAAAAATGCAAGAATTTTTGTAGCGGGACCACCCCGGGGACATACTCCACAAGATGCAAAAGATTTCGTACCGATTGGTCCATCCATCTCGACGTAATCGGTGAACATACATAAGAAAACAAGCAAAAAAAGGCACATAGAGGCCGAATTCAGTAACCTCCTCCTTTTTCAAAGTCGATTAAAAAGAGCCATTGAAGAATAACGAAGGTAATAAATGATTTAAGAACAGTCACGTATCAACAAAATGATTACAAAGAATTAATGAGTATGTACCCACCCCAAGAAGATTAAGCGTCAAACAATGGATTGAAAATCTATAAAGGGATGGTTCCTTATCAGAATCAGTTAGTTGAATCGAGTCCATCGAGTTCAGTTAGAGAACAGTTAAATCCAGTCAAAATTCGGTCAAGTAGTAAAATTCAGTACAGTTATGTTGAATTCAGTCAGCGGGTTTTCGATCTAAATCGTGTTCCATTAATTTCAGTCAAGCTCAGCCAGTTCAGTTAAAAGTGTTTCATAAAATTTCGTATAAGTTCATATATTAAATTAGTGAAGTGTAAAAATTAAAAGTTCAATCAAAGAAACCGTGTATTTCCGTTGGATTTTTATATTCACATAATGAACCTCGACGTCAACGTCAACGTCAACGTCAACGTCAACGTCAACGTCAACGTAATCGTCATCGTCATCGTGGTTTGGAAGCGACTGCGATTTTAGATAGAAAACAAAGCGAAACGTCTAGACGGTAAATATATACTAACTATTATAATAATTCGCAACAATTCTATGCATTCATTGTCTCATCTAAAATCAACTATCAAAATAATTTTAAAGCAATGCAAGAGTGTAAGAACTATAAAAAGTCAATTTGTTTAACGTGGAAGTGGAAGGCAAGCAGAGTTGGGCAATAATCGATTATAATTTTAATTATGATTGATTGATGATTAATGTGTATGATTAAAAGAAGAAATCGGCGATTGATTCAATCGATTGATGAAATTAATCACCATACGGTCTATCCATAAATATGGAGGGAGAGGGAGACAGAGCGAGGGAGCAGAGAGCGGATGGAGAATTGACAGTGGATCATTAATCAATTATCCGATTGACGATTAATAATCGTTAATCGTAATGAACGACTAAAGCAGAAATTTAGTCGTCACTCGGCGATGAATTTTTTGCCCAACTCTGAAGGCAAGTGAAAGAGTCACTGTACACGGTGTGCGGGGTTGACGGGAAAACCCCAAGATGAATAACTGCAGCCCTCAACTGACCGTGAAGGTCTGCAAAGTTTATAGCAAAGAATCGCTATGGAGACGCAGTAAGATGTTCGTGTCTTTCTTCGCGGCTATCGGCGAGTGCAATAAAACATTTGCCCTTTCGGTCGGGTAATTATGCTACGACCGACCTACGACCGACAGCGAAGTTATTTTTCGGAAAGCCGTTTTACAACTGGTACGGCAATGGAATTTTTAACGGAAAGGCACCACGGGTACTCCAGATGTTTTTTATGACCCATGCAGTTAGGCCCAAGTTCTTTTTGCAAACCCGTACACCTCTATATTCTGTTAACAATTCTACTTCTTTAAATAACGGGACTGAATCGTGCGGAAACAACGATAAAAGAAAGAAAGAAAGTGTAACGAGCGATCTTGTTCGATCGGGGTAAAGAAAGGGTTGAGAAGATCTACGATAAACAATTGTATTTTGCACTGTTACAAAATTTGTCTCGAATGTACACAGGTGAATTTGAATAAATAATGTGATGAACTGATGAATATAAATGTAAACCGATTTTAGTATCAGGCGCGAATTACGTAATCGATCAGCTGATTTGATCTGAGTGAGAGCGAGAAACCGTTATTTCTCACTTTTATTGTCTCGATCCTTCAGGAAGTTCGTCATGCGTCGGTGGTTCCGATTCATTGTTCGGGAACCTTCCAGAAGGATCGAGACAAGGTCTTGGCCAATCGCGAGTCTGATTTTCTGCCCGCGCGAACCTCGAGGGCAGACGCCAATTGCTCGCGTTCAGGCGGGATCGCGCGGTGATATCGCGATTCACTGCTGAGTAGTAACGCGTAGCTCGGCGAGATATCATGGCGCTCGCGCGGCAATTTTGAGCAGTCTCGAACATACCGCCCGCCTCGACTTGTCGAATTTCGCAGAACCGCACGGCAGACGAAGCGCGCGAGCAAGTCCGAAAGAGTAGCTGTTGTACGCGTGAAGTGAAGATCTTGAACGTGATGATATTGGTGATTAAATGCAGTGAAGTGAATCAGTTACTGGATAATTGAATGGAATCTATCGCGAGTGTAAGGTACACAGTGTTCTCGCGAGAGGGAGCGCGAGTGACGCCCTGAATGGCTGCGTAAATGAACTGCGTCTGCGCGGACTGCATCGGCTGCATACTACGACATACTACGCAGTTGCAGTCGATCTTCATTGACGCGATAATTGATCGTTCGCGTTGAGTGGCAATACAATGATTTTGTGTATTGGTCGAACGAACTCCGATGTCGCCGTGACCACCTTTACGACACGAACTTTCCCGTCGCTCCCTGGATGGACTTCTGAGACCCGTGCAAGTGGCCATAGAGAGGGTGGCGATGATTCTCCGGCGATGAGACACAGGCATCCTGGAGTGGCATCCTCGTGCGGACGGCGCCATTTTGATCGAGAGGTGAGACCATGTAAGTACTCTCGTTGCCATCTCGCCCAGAATCGATCCCTCATTTGTGTAACTTGTTGCCATCGTGTGAGCCGGTTGACCTCCTCATTCAGTACTGACGGTTCCGGGAGTGAATTCAGAGCAGTGCCTACAAGAAAATGCCCTGGAGTTAATGTCGTCAAATCGTTGGGATCGTCGGACAGTGCAGCTAGGGGCCTTGAATTAAGGCACGCCTCGATTTGAGTGAGGAGGGTGGTCATCTCCTCGAAAGTGAGCCGCGTTTCCCCTATCGTCCTTCGTAGGTGGTGTTTGGTGGACTTGACTGCGGCCTCCCACAAGCCGCCGAAGTGGGGTGCAGCAGGTGGGTTGAAATGCCACTGAGTCCTTGTGTTGCTCAGTTCATTTCTGATTTTCTTGTTTTCAGAGCTGCTGGCTGCGAAGAGTCGTCGCAGTTCCTGGTCCGCTCCCACGAAATTCGTTCCGCAGTCACTGTACATGTGCGCACAGAGACCTCGCCTGGATATGAATCGCCGGAACGCTGCCAGGAATGCCTCCGCCGAGTAATTGGACACCACCTCAAGATGTACAGCCTTGGTCACCATGCAGATGAATACTGCCAAAAAGGCCTTGCTTGCCTTGTGACCGCGCCCTGGAGAAGTCCGCACCCATATCGGACCAGCATAATCCACGCCGGTGTGGAGGAAGGCGCGGGCTGGTGTGACGCGGTGCTCCGGCAGTTGACCCATCAGCTGTCGACCAGGTTCCGCCCGCCATCGCAGACAAGTGATGCATCGATGGATCACTGCCTTGACCCTCGATCGGCCTTGCGGAACCCAAAACCGCTGGCGCAGGATTCCCAAGGTGGCTTGCACTCCTCCATGCAGTGTCTGCTGATGGCTGTAACGAATGCAGAGCTGAGTAAAGTGGGACTTGGATGGGAGAATGATCGGGTGAGCCTCGTCAGGGTTTAAGGAGGCTTTCCCCAGTCGGCCTCCTACTCTCAGTAGCTGCTTGCTGTCCAGTACTGGGAAAAGAGGTGAAAGGACACTCCTTGGAGGTATGTATTCTCCTGCTGCGAGGGCCTTGACCTCTTCCTCGAAGTGCGCCCTCTGAATTAAAGATATCCATCTGGTTTCAGCCTCTTCTATTTCCTGCGCCGACAAGACTAGAGTGGACGGGTCGTTGCTTGTACTGGATGCTGCTACTGAGGTGTTGTGTCGTTTGCTGATCCATCGTCGACACCAAGCTGTCACTCTGAGGAGCCGGGTGAGTGAGGAGAATCTCGTCAGGATGTCACTCTCCTCAATGCTCTCTCCGGTTCTGTTGGTCACTGCAACCATTGGTCCTCTTTCTTCAGGAAGGTGGGTGTCCGGCCAAGAGTGTGCGAACTGCTCGTCATGACGAAGAAACTCGGGGCCATTCCACCACAGAGTTTGCCGCAGTAGTTCTGACGGTGAGAGCCCTCGGGATGCGCAGTCAGCTGGGTTTTGTGTGCCAGCTACATGATGCCACTGCGCGTCGGGAACTCGTCGTTGTACGTCAGCAACTCTGTTTGCCACGAAGGTCTTCCACCTGCTGGGATGTGCCTGGATCCATCCTAAGGTGACGGTGGAGTCGGACCACAGGTGCACCGTTGTGTTGTGAGCATCCAGAGTTGTGATGGTTCGCTGCGCTAATCGAGCAAGGAGATGTGCCGCGCAAAGTTCCAGTTTTGGCAGTGAAATTTGCTTTAGTGGTGCCACCTTGCTTTTGGCAGTGATTAGTGTCACTCTCCACTGATCGTCATCCCCCTTCGTCCTTAGGTAAAGGACTGCTCCGTAAGCCCGTTCCGAAGCGTCAGCGAACCCATGTATCTCTGTCTGCTTGCTGGATGCGCAGTGAAACAAGGATCGTGGAACCCTCACTCCCTCGAGCAGTTTCAGTTCTGTACAGAAGGAAATCCAGTCATCAGCCAACGCAGTGGGTAGAGGATCGTCCCAGTTAAGTCCCAAAAGCCACGTAGATTGGATGACGATTTTGGCTCGAACGATGACTGGAGTCAACCAGCCCAGCGGATCAAAGAGCTGAGCTGCCTTTGAAACCACACTGCGCTTGGTGGGACCTTGTGGCGCGGCGTCAGCGATGGAGAATTGGAAGCTGTCGTCATGTGGAGACCATTGCAATCCAAGTGCGGAGTGTGTGCTGTCCGTCCATGTTTTTGGTACTCCTGATTGTGTGGTGTCGATGCGAGCCCTCTCAGTGGTGACCTGATGCAAGTCGACTGCGTTGGATGTCCACTTCTGCAAGGGGAAGCCGCCCGCCATGCACAGCTGTTGTAATTGATTGGCGGTTTTCTGCAACGCTGAGATGGTTTCAGCTCCGGTGAGCACATCGTCCACGTACGCATCTTGTTTGAGAGCTCGTGCGCCCATGGGATACCGTGCGCTTTCATCGTCTGCCAGCTGACGCAAGGTCCGGACCGCTAAATAAGGAGCACAAGAGAGTCCATAAGTAACCGTATTCAGCTGGTACTCACGCACTTCTTGTGCTTTTGCTTGTCTCCAGAGAACACGCTGGAAGTCACGGTCTTCTGGATGCACCAATATTTGGCGATACATCTTGGTGACGTCCGCCGTCAACACGAACTGGTGCCCACGCCATCTCAGAAGGACATCAGCGAGTGGAGGGAACAGATTCGGACCAACGTGAAGAGCATCGTTGAGTGAGGGTTGCGTTGGTTCGGACCACGACCCGTTGAACACCACCCTGAGCTTCGTGGTAGTGCTGGATGGTTTCAAGACTCCATGGTGAGGGAGGTAGTGAGCCTGCTTCTCACTGGGAGTGTCGTTGGCCAGTGACATGTGTCCGAGTTCCTCATACTGGTTCATGAAGTCGTGATACATGTCCTTGAACTCTGCACTCCCCTTGAATTTGTTTTCCATCCGCTTGAGTGACTGCCACGCTGCTCTCTTGGAACCAGAAGTGATGTGAGCCCGGTTTTTAAATGGAAGTCTCACCTGGTAGCGACCTTCTGGAGTGTGAGTGTGAGTGGCGGTGAAGTGGGCCTCACATTCTTCTTCATCTGCTGTCCATGAAGAAGCCGTGTCTGGAAGGTCCTCCTGTTCCCAGAACCTCCTCACAAGTGAGCTCAAGGGGTCGCCAACGGTCATCTGATGCACCTGAGCGTGCATGACACTGGATGACGCTGATGATCCAACCAAAGATGGTGCGTTGTCCAACAGGCTGGTTCGGTTCGCCCCTTTTGATACCCTCTCTAATGATTGCAGGGAAGACGTCTGCTCCGAGTATGACCTCTATGGGAGTCCTGCTTGCTGGAGATGGATCGGCTAGCTGCAACCCTTTCAAATGGTCCCACTCATGGCTTCGACTGGTACTGCAATTTGTGTACGCAGTGAGCGTAGGCAGGATCACCGCAATGGCCTTGATTGTTTCGTCCCTCTTTGATGCGGAGATGTCCAGTGTCACCCTTCCCTTCGCCCTCGCAAGCTGCTGTCCTCCCACTCCGTAGATTGCGACTGAAGCTCCAGATCGAGGTAGTTGCAGCTTCTGAGCTAGTCTTTCTGTCATCATTGTAATTTCAGACCCTTGATCGATAAGTGCTCTGACAGCGTGTCGACGTTCATAACGATCTGAAACATGAATGACTGCAGTTGCTAACATTACCTCACCAAGCTTGCTGCGACAGTCCTGGGCGTGATGGGACATCATCTGGTGATTGGAGTTGTCCCCGAAGGCCTGATGAAGGGTTGTGTGATGACGCTGGCCACACGTGATGCACCCTTTCTTTGACGGACAAGCGGGAGTGTCGTGATTGCCGAGGCAGTTGTTACAAAGGTGATGCTTCGCCACGACTTTCCTCCGCCCCTCTGGTGTGTTTCCTTGGTAGGTCGGACAATGCATAAGGTAGTGATCCTTACTGCATATCACACACAGAATTTGCCGCTGCTTTTTCTCAACATGACTAACGGTGGCCTTATTTGTTGCAGCTGATTTTGCTTTGGGGAAGCCCTGAGCTGATTTCGCCTTCGCCCATTTGTGGAGGTTTTGCGCTTGATCAGAGATTGATGTGCTTGGAGCTGCCTGCATCATTTGGAGCCTTCTGATCATGAAGCTCTTCAAAGTCGCATAGGAAGGTGGGTCGTTGCTGACGGTGACACATTCCTCCCATTTCTCTCTGGTTCTTTGATCAAATAGGTTCACTATCGAGTAAATGAACCAGTCCTCCGTCTTGTCAATAGGCCTTCCTAGACCTTCGAGGGTGTTGACGACCGAGGAGACTCCCTTTTGAATCAAGGTCATCTCATGCACTGAGCTCTCCTTCATCTTGGGGAGCGCTGCCAACTTATCAAGGCAAGACCGCACAAGAATACGCTTATTTTCGTAATGCTCCTGCAAAATGTTCCATGCCTTTTTATAGTTTTCGTTGGTTGTTGCCAGATCCTTTACGAGGTCTTCAGCCTGATCGAGAAGACAGCCCTTCAGGTAGTGGAGCTTGTCAACCTCGCTCAGCCGTTTGTTTCACTCGATCATGGACAAAAAGCGATCCTTGAAAGAGGGCCAGTCGACGTGTTCTCCGCTGAATTGTGGCAGCTGCAGCCTTGGAAGTGATGCCATTCCTGAGTTGGTTGCATCTTCTGCTGGACTCTGGGTCTGAGTTTTACTGGTGCTCACGTCGAATTGTCGTGCAAGGTCTCGCAAGCGACTCTTTTGCTGCAAGTACGCCTCCTCCACCATTTCGGCCATGTCTGTCTTCGCGTAATCGCTGTCCTTGGTTGCAGCTCTATGACGGTACGTCAGCAGATCATGGTTCTGTTGAAACAGTGTCCAGTATCCTTCGAGGAGTTCGAGCCTGGTCTCAACATCGGTTGCGGTCATTCTTTCTTGGGGGATGGACTTCTTGAAGTTGTCCATGAGGCGGCTGATTTTTCCCCCAACTTGTTTCTGCTTGTGCAGCAATTCTTCCGCTGTGTATTCCATTTTAGATGCGGCTGATTCGCTGAATGGATTTCCGACGAGAAGAGCACTGCGTTCACCACTGGTTTGTGCACTAAATCGTAGATCCTAAGAAGGAAGGTTGCCAGAAACTTGGATATCCGGCTCGAAGGACCAAAAATGTAACGAGCGATCTTGTTCGATCGGGGTAAAGAAAGGGTTGAGAAGATCTACGATAAACAATTGTATTTTGCACTGTTACAAAATTTGTCTCGAATGTACACAGGTGAATTTGAATAAATAATGTGATGAACTGATGAATATAAATATAAACCGATTTTAGTATCAGGCGCGAATTACGTAATCGATCAGCTGATTTGATCTGAGTGAGAGCGAGAAACCGTTATTTCTCACTTTTATTGTCTCGATCCTTCAGGAAGTTCGTCATGCGTCGGTGGTTCCGATTCATTGTTCGGGAACCTTCCAGAAGGATCGAGACAAGGTCTTGGCCAATCGCGAGTCTGATTTTCTGCCCGCGCGAACCTCGAGGGCAGACGCCAATTGCTCGCGTTCAGGCGGGATCGCGCGGTGATATCGCGATTCGCTGCTGAGTAGTAACGCGTAGCTCGGCGAGATATCATGGCGCTCGCGCGGCAATTTTGAGCAGTCTCGAACAGAAAGAAAGAAAAAATTTATAAAAAAAATTAAACCGAAATCATTCCCTTTTGATTTCTATGAATACACACCAACTGTTAATATAGCTGATTAAAATTACAAAAATCCTTAAATTACTTTCACATGCTTTCACATATTAATATATCTTCTCTTCCAACCTACTGATTTCCAAGTTCACCATATTCCAATGAAATCGTACTCAGCAACATCTGTGATCTGTAAAATTTTCAATTCTGCACCGCCTCCGAAAAGATTGTATTGTATTTAATATTTAATTTTAATCAATTGTATTAACAGTCGGTGTGTATTCGTAGAAATCAAAAGGAAATTATTACATAAATTTTTGCAAGTGGGATCATACCGATCGGTACATTCCTTGCTAAGCAAACGCCGAAGAAGTCGGTTTGTATATAAATGAAGCATTACGTTTCTGTTGTAATAAAAGTCGTTAGGAGCGGAAAACTGCAAGAATTTTTGTAACGGGACCACCCCGGGGACATACTCCACAAGATGCAAAAGGTGAACACATTTATATACGAAAGAAAGCGAAAAACGGCAAATACATGTCGAATTGTTATCAACTTGCACAACCAGTGCAAAAGTCTAGCAGACATTTAATTTAAAATAGTAACTCTTTTCAGCCGTAAATATTCCATAATATTTACGGATGAAAAGAGGTTCAACTTACAAGGGAATATATTCAGTTGATAAAAGCCGATTTTGATGAAACTTGTGCGAAATATAGTTCTTCGAAAAATATGTGGCACGTGCTTTCCTTATCGACAATCATCCACTTTGAAGCGGTGAAAACAGCATCCTCAAAGTCAGGGGTCAGAACTATATTTTCTGAGATATCTCGGAAATCGTATTGCGAGCGATTGAATTAAGGAGATTCTATAAGATGTATTTTGCAGCGAATCACATGGGATTGATAACTCATGTGATCTATTTCCAAATTTTTTAAACTGATTTTTAATTAAAAGCTTCACCGAACAAATTCAAAGCGAAATCTATTTTGTCAACTAAATGAAACTTTCGTTGAGATTAATTCGTTATTGAAGAATGTAAAAAATAGTCGAAAAGAAATTGATAAAAGATTGAAGAACAATGGACAAGTGAAAATGAATCGAATATTATACGTCCGGTCGCGCGATAGATGATGAATTAAAAATAACAATGATTACAAAGAATTGATGAGCATGCAATCACCCAAAGAAGATTAAGCGTCAAACAATGGATCAACAAATCTATAAAGGGATGGCTCCTCATCAGGATCGGCTCATTTGATTTTTGTACCTCAATCACAATCACAGTCACAGTCAAAGTCTCAATTCAGTAAAAAGTCAATCAGTGAGTTATCAGTTTGTGTGAAGTTAAAGTGTACAGTTATAAGTTAATAATTTAAATAGCGTGTACACCCGCTGGACTCAAACATCATCATCATCATCATTATCGTCAACAACAAAGCGAACTTCCAGCGACGACAAAAAGCGAATTTGGAAGCGACCGAGTCAGCTATATTGTCCTACATTCAAGCGAAACGTCTAGACGGTAAATATATACTAACTATTATAATAACTCGTAACTAGACTGCGGATTTTATGCATTTATAACAAAAACGAGTATGTACAATTTAAAGCAGTGGACATATTAAAAAGATTTAAAGACATCAGAGAATTGTTTCAGCTTAATCAGATAATAAACAAAAGAAAGAAATTTTTATTTCACTTCTGTGTCTTGCAATCAATGCAAACATTTTTCATTTTGCATACAGATCCGCAGTCTACTCATAACAATTCTATGCATTCTGAATTTGTCATTTAAAATACATTTTGTTCAATTGTTTCATCTAAAATCATCTATCAAAATAATTTTAAATACCCAACTTCGATTTCTCTGTACCAACGTCCTTAATTAAAGTCATTTAAATATAAGAAAATCAATTACCCGAACCGAAGCCGGTGATTGCGGTGAATAGAGAGTGCTTCAAAGTGGATGATTGCCGATATAAGAAAGCAATAATTTTAAGTTAAATGTGCTCCCACCATATCTTCCTAAAAAATTTTTCATTCGAATTTCCCGTAATGGGAATATTATAAAACGTCACCTACCTTTTGCGACACGTCATATTCCTTGACAAGCGTCGTTTTGATAACGTCTTTCTCTTGTTGTTATATTTCCGCTGTAAGCAGAAATTGGTTTCGTCCCCGGCTTCTTGCTCCATGGTTGCGGAAGATGGAACCTCACGAAATAACACACACAATTCACCACAATTCGCGGAAACTGCACGAAGAATTCGCGAACTGTAGCAGCAATGACAAATTGACTTATCAAACCGGTTGCGCGGTCTTGTCAAATCTTCCAAACTTCAAAGTTAGAAGTTTGACGCGGGCCAATGCCATGTTACGATCGGGGCCCAGTGCCAGTGTTGCCAGATCCACTGCCATGCGCACACTCCAGCGCCTCCCACCCCTGCTAAGACCGTTGATTGGTAACGCTTGGTGCTGGTGAGAGAGGGTAGCTGTGTTTTCCTCGATTTTCTCGATCTGACAACACTGTCCAGTGCTACCCCCGGCGGAGCGCTCGGGCTCGGACTCGATCGTCAGAAACAACGCGACGCTTGACAAGCAGACATCGTAAGTACCTTGAGATAAGCATCCTCGGATTGTCAATTGGTTTTCCTGGAGTTTTCTATTTTTCTGCTATTCAGAAAATACGGTTCTTAGCAGTTTTCTGCTATTCTATTACGGTTGCTCATTTTTATTTCTCCCTGTTTCATTATGTTGTGCAGCTTTTTTACACGTTTTTTACATGGGAGGAATAAAAATGAACAACCTGTTAAAAAAGAAAGGTCCATGAAAAATGGAAAACTTGTATTAAACAGATGCAAACTACAATCAAACCAATTGACAATACAACTATTTAAACCAGTTACACTGGTACTCGTGGAAAATTGTTCTCGATATGTGTCTTGTATTCGAATTTACTGTGACTATATGTTCATAAACTAAATAATTTTATTGAATGCATCTGCATATTGTCAATTGATCAAAATATTCTATACATGATAAAACTAAATAATAAATAAGTGATAAATAATACAAATATTTCAGTTTATAAACATATCTTCACAGTAAATTCGAATACGAGACAAATATTAATTACTATGATATTATAATAATTGTTATAATTGTTTTTTTCAGATGTCCAGAATGTTACGAAATCGTGTAGGAGAGATGAAGTTGTCGCCCAAATCGACTCGGAGGTCGAGGTTGCGGGGTCGCCCCCGCTTGCAGGAGCGGAGCCGAAATCAGTGGCGGGATCGGCCCCGTTCGGAGTCCGAGAGTCCTGCCCGGCCGCGGCGTCACCGCCGATCGCGGTCGCGGTCGCGATCGCGATCGCGATCATCCTCCTATGGACATCAACGAGAACGGTCTCCAACCCGCAACATGTCGACGTCGTCCCGCTTGGCGACCGCAGGGTCGCCAAATAGTTTGCAAACTATGATGTTGGCGCAGGCGCACAAAGTACGTATCTCACAAATTGTAATATTTTCTATTAAAACATAATATTGCATCACAACGAATACAAAATTGTATGTTCTTCGTTTTTTTAATTACAGATAAGTAAATTGAAGACTGAGGTCAAGAGATTAAAATACGCGACTGCGAGGGGACGAGGATGGAAGGAGCAAGGAGGTGAGCGAGGACAACTAAGTGGGCGAGGACAAGGAGGTGGGCGAGGAAGAGGAGGTGGGCGAGGAAGAGGAGGTGGGCGAGGAAGAGGAGGTGGGCGAGGAAGAGGAGGTGGGCGAGGAAGAGGAGGTGGGCGAGGAAGAGGAGGTGGGCGAGGAAGAGGAGGTGGGCGAGGAAGAGGAGGCTGGCGTGGGCGAGGATGGGCCCAAAAAACCATCATTCAAAATATTTATTAATGTGTGTGTGTGTGTTTGTGTGTGTGTGAGAGAGAGAGAGAGAGGGTAATCGTTAATATTTAAATTTGTATTTTTTTAATAGAAAAATAAATATAAGCAAAAATTATTTGAAAATATTGTACATGTTCATTACGTAGAAGTTGAAGTGCCCTAATCCTGAACAGCGTTTAATGTTATTTCAAATTTGACCACAAAAATAATTTTTTAATATTTTCAACCTTAGAGTTTGTAAAGTAGTTTTTCTTTAATGTAATTTTTTATTGATTTCTTATTAATTTTCTTGTCTAATTTTGTTTCTACCTTTTTCCTATTTTTTGTTAAATGTTCTATAGTTTTTTTTTCATTGATTGTATTAGTTTAAAAATTTTCACAATTTTCATTCTTCATCTACTCAATTCTCTGCCATCGTTCGAAGCTACAAAAATGTCGCCCGCAGCTTTGTTTAGGAGTTATCAAAATCGGAACGCGGCGACGCGGACTAGATTGATCGATCTTTTATCTAGCGCTTTCGACTATTGATGGGTGCTAATCTTTGCATTATCAAGGAATGAGAAGGCGCATCTCGCACACTTGCAATCTTGGAAACGCGAATCTTACAATGTGTAATACCAACTATGTACTCAGTGTTCCGATTGAATTGCCGCGCATGCGCGAGAAATTTCGCGTTCAATCGGAACACTGCAACTACTCGCGCCTAGACCCTCCAGACGGGTTGCCCTGGCAGACGGCGCACAGTGACTTACTGTGTGTCCGTGCTGCCATCTAGCGGTTCTGCTCGGTAATCGACGTGCGCTCGTCAGACCGAATAATATCGATCGAATGATGCAACATGCGTTAGCCCTCCTGACTAGGCGCCATCTCTTCTAAACCAACTGACCTAAAATTGCCTCTAGCTTGCTCCAGACTCTACCTTCATGAAATGAATTTGGGGAACAATTGAATGCAATCACGGGAAACCATTTTTTGTCCTCATATGAGCATATTTTGAGCTGCATAAAGGTTCTTTTGACAGAGGAAGGTCGATCACAGGTCGCTCAGCTCATGATTCAAGTCGAAAAAATCATTTTGTATTAGAAAAATACATTAGAATCTGCGGAATTTTACTTCATTTGTTTTCCCTACTTTGGACACTCATATTATTACATATAAACACAATCTAACAAAATCATGAGCTGAGCGACCTACGATCGACCTTCCTCTGTCGAAAGAACCTTTATGCAGCTAAAAATATGTTCATATGAGGACAAAAAATGGTTTCCCGCAAACACTGATTTCATCAACAAAACAGTGTTTGCGGGAAACCATTTTTTGTCCTCATATAAACATATTTTTAGCTGCATAAAGGTTCTTTCGACAGAGGAAGGTCGATCGCAGGTCGCTCAGCTCATGATTCAAGTCGAAAAAATCATTATGTATTAGAAAAATACATTAGAATCTGCGGAATTTGTCTTCATTTGTTTTCCCTACTTTGGGCACTCATATTATTAGATATAAACATAATCTAACTAAATCATGAGCTGAGCGACCAGCGATCAACCTTCCTCTGTCAAAAGAACCTTTATGCAGCTAAAAATATGCTCATATGAGGACAAAAAATGGTTTCCTGCAAACACTGATTTTATCAACAAAACAGTGTTTGCGGGAAACCATTTTTTGTCCTCATATGAGCATATTTTGAACTGCATAAAGGTTCTTTTAACAGAGGAAGGTCGATTGCAGGTCGCTCAGCTCATGATTCAAGTCGAAAAAATCGTTTGTATTAGAAAAATACATTAGAATCTGCGGAATTTTTCTTAATTTTTCCCCCTACTTTGGACGCTCATATTATTAGATATAAACATAATCTAACAAAATCATGAGCTGAGCGACCTGCGATCAACTTTCCTCTTTAGAATGAGCCTTCACAAAGCTCGTAACATGCTTGTATAGAAACAAAAAATGGTTTCCCGTAAACACGGTTTTCACTTGTTTCTCTAGTAATATTCTAGTAATATGCTAGTCATATCCATGGGTACGGTACCCCCTTAAATTTCTTATGTGTTTGTAGCGCTGCCCGTACCGTTTCAAATTTCTTACCGATATTTATGTGCCATGAAATACTGATCGAAATAACCATGACTTTCTTACAGGAAAATTATTTCAATTGAAAGATAGTTTAATACTTTAAATATTTTAAAGAATATTGTTCTTTCCATATTGCCGCTCTAATGAGTGCCGGGAAAATTTGAAGTTACAATTTATTTTCTTTTATTGTTTCTCATTTAAACGATCTATTGCCGGCAATTTCACGCAATCAAATATTATCAGTTTAATTATTTATTGTATTTTATTATTTATTAACTTCCCGATTCATAGGGAAGTTACTGTAATTACCCCGAAAATCGAAAATCGATTTTTTAGCAGATCTTCACGTTTCATGGTTATTGAAGTCATTTTAGACTATTTTTATCAAATTGTTAGTATGTGAGTGTGTGTGTGTGTGTGCGTATGGCCGTTTTTATGTTATCAAATTTTTCGTTAACGTTTTCTGAAAAAGTAACAATGCGATCAGAATGATGAATGATGCAATCGATGCGCCCCGTCGTAACTTAGAGCTGATTAGATTTTGGTCCATATCGGTCAAGTAGTTTTTTAGATTTTTTAGTTTTTTTAGTTTTTTTCGAAAGAAGTTCATTCAAGAATGCAATTTATACGAGAGGATGGAAATTTTCCACCGAATAAACAAACGTAATTATATATATTTCATTTTTATGTAAAAAAAATTTTTTTAAATTTAACCCTTTGAACACGAGCGGCGCCGATACGGCGTCCGGCCGATGTTAAGTAGCAACTCGAGCGGTGCCGATACGGCGCCCGGCCGATGTGAAGTGGCAAGGATGCATCTTGGCTATTGTTTTACTAAGTATCACACCAAAACTAATTACAGAGTGTAATATTTATCAAAATTTGTTGTTTTCGACATATAAATGAATAAACTGGTGAAATTTTTTTTTTTAATTTTTTTAAAATTAAATATTTTTGAAGTACCTGTAAAATGTTCACCTAATTTGGCCGAAATCGTCTCGAGTTGCTGGTTCGCGCAAGCGAAAACGGCCTCGAGTTCAAAGGGTTAAAAAAAATTTTTTTTAATTAAAAAAAAATTTTTTTTTCAATTATGCAACTAATGCTAATGTTACCGCTTACAATAATCAAACTAGCTGGTTATTGTTGCTCGCCCGCTTCGCGAGCTCGCGGGTAGGAATGCTCTTTCGAGAGGGTTAGTGGTACGCATTGCTAGTGGGGCATACAGCTATTAATGTTTTTTTACCCCGAAAATCGAAAATCGAATTTTTAACAGATCTTCACGTTTCATGGTCATTGGATTCATTTTAGACTATTTTTATCAAAATGTCGGTATGTGTGTGTGTTTGCGTGTGCGTGTGCGTGCGCATGTGCGTGTGCGTGTGTGTGTGTAGTGTCGAAACTTGCGTGTGATGCCTAAAAGAATAAAAAATCCGAAAGGATGGGCGGTAAGTAAATATTTTTGTTTTTAGTATTTATCAATTTTTATGAAATTATGGAAATCTAAAATGTGTATTTATCAAACGCATGCTACTTATACACTTCTCGAACATTTCATCGGAGCGCGCCGGTTCAGGTGGGTCAGTAGCAGGTCATACCGTAAACCGCATCCCCCACTCCAATGATATTTCGGGCCAGGTCTTTTTACTGCCCCCCGCAAAAGGCTAATTGCGAGGTTACATTTTCCACAAAAGTTCGTCTAATGAATCATTCTCAGTTTCGACCACCGGAGAGTTCGGACACCGGAGAGTTGCAACCGCTATGGACGACGAGAAGTTAATAGAAGCAGTGCGCGCGCGTGAATTTTTATACAATTTACAGCATTCAAGGTACATGGATGCGAAGTACAAAAACATCGCGTGGGTGCAAATCGCGGGAGAGGTAGAACAGCCAGGTCAGTATTCACTGTATTTTAACTAATCAGCTGTGGTGACCTTTTTAAATTTCATATTATATTGATTGTGAAATAAAAATTGTACTTTGACATTTAAAAAATCAAAGTAATTCTTATTTCTTGCAGAAGAAAAATTTTTTCGGAATTTAAACTATACAATTTTGTGCATATCTAAATACTGTTCAACTTTTATTCCAAACATTTTGTCGTCAGATTATCCGAACTCTTGAAAAGTAGTGATAATGGAATGCTTTGATTACGATGTACTGAGTTGAGGTAGATGTACAAAATCTTCACAGATTTCATTCTCTTATCATCTAAATTAGTATTGCTATTAATATGTTCCAACATTACCAATCATTCTGTAAGTTTTTTCGATTTTAAAACTTTATTGACGATCTTGGTAAACTATTCCGCTGCATACCGCACTCTTTCTGGTACCATTACATTCGATGAAGGTTTACAATCACAATCCAAAAAGAATTGGTTCCGACTCGTTCTGAATTTGAGAGTTTATAGCGAGTTTAAGTAGAAATGAGCGTCGCGTCAAAAGTCGTGGGGTATCACGAGGTACGTTCGAACGGGTTCGCCCGCTCTTCCACGAGATCTTATGAGGGAATTGTTTAGATTATAATTGAGATTATAGTTATTCATAATTAATCTAGATTATAATTATTTATAAATAAACATTAATAACAATACTAATTTAGACAACAAAATGAAATCTGTGAAGAGTTTGTACACCTGTCTCAGCTCAGTGCACCGTAATCAAAGCATTCCATCATCCCTACTTTTTAACCGACTTCGAAAAAGGAGGACATTACTCAATTCGACCTGTATGTGCCTTTTTTTCGCTTTTTTCTATGTATGTTCACCGATTACGCCGAGATGGGTGGACCAATCGGTACGAAACCTTTTGCATCTTGTAGAGTATGTTCCTGGGGTGGTCCCGTTAAATTTTGCATTTTTCCATTCCTGACGATTTTTATTGCAAAAAACATATATTTAACAGACTTCGGCATTCGCTCAGCAAGGTTTGTACCGATCGCGATGAAACCTTTCACATTTAGTTGGAGATACTGCCGCGATGATCCCACTTGCAAAAATTTATGGAATTTGTTATTGTTAATAACTATTGTTATAGCAAAAAAAAACCTATTCGTTGGATTTACTCTGCACAGAATGTACCGATCGCGATGGAACCTTTCACATTTATAAAATATGAAAAATATTTATAAATATTTATTTATAATTTAAAAAGTGTGAAATAAAAAAAATTTTAAAAAAAATTAAATCGACTTCGGAAAAAATAAAAAAAACGGAATGAAAATTTAAAAAAAGGTATGAAAACAACAAAAACGAAAATGCACTAAAAAGTATGAAATAATTTCCATTTCATTTATGTGTATACACACGAACTGTTAATATAAAAAATAAAATATTACATACCACATTAAATACAATTTAATTTCCTTTTGATTGTCTTATTTAATATTTTATTTTTTATATTAACAGTTCGTGTGTATGCACACAAATGAAATGGAAATTATTTCATGCTTTTTAGTGCATTTTCGTTTTTGTTTTTTTGTTGTTTTCATACCTTTTTTTTATCAAGAATTTGGATAATTTGACGACAAAATGTTTGGAATAAAGGTTGAACAGTATTATTACTATTATAATTTTTTTATTGAATCTTCAAACCAAATATGGTTTATATAGCATATACAGTACATGAACATATAATTGTATTACATATTGGGTTAATTCGCCTCTTAACCAAACTTAACTTAAAATTTGTTTGTAAACTTCTAACTTGGCCTTTAATATCTGGGCCACACAGGAAGTACCCTATACAAGGACAGTATTAAACAAGTTTTCTCGCGCGTAAATAATTATTGAATATTTCTCTTACGAGAAACGACTCCCTCGTTGCGTTTCCAACGCGGTATCGGTACGACCGCCACGCAGGAGCCTCCGCTTCATTTTCATGGCTCGCTGCTGCTACAGCAGATCCCTCGAAACTTCTGATAAAATTATGCAATATGCACGTGGCCATGATTATGAAGTCCACGTTTTCTGGCTTTGCCTCGATTCTTCTGTTAAAAATTCTGAATTTTTGCGCCAGAATGCCAAAGGCGTTTTCCACGACACGCCGTGCGCTGGACAGTCGCGTGTTAAAATTAGTCATGCCCTCGTCTCCTTCAGACTGTTGTCCGGGGTACGGGCGTAGCAGGTGTCTCCGGAGCGGGAATGCTTCATCGCCCACGATGACGCAGGGCGCGCAAATTGATGTGCCCGGCAAATTTGCGTCGGGCAACATCCCCATTGTTCCGCCGTGGATCAACTCCCTCAGCCCGGATTTGGCAAATATCCCGCCATCGCTGTTTTTTCCGTAGCCCCCTACATCGACGGTTATGAAATTCGACTCCGCGTCTGCCAGAGCCATCAATACCACGGAAAAAGTTTTCTTGTAATTAAAAAATTCCGATCCCGAGTTCGGCGGTTTTTGGATATTGACGTGTTTTCCGTCAATGGCCCCCAAGCAATTGGGGAATCCGCTTTTGACCCAAAATAATCTTTTGATTTCTTCCCACTTTTCTTTGCTGGGCGGCGGCATTGTTTCCGTTAGCAGGGTGTTGGTGATTGCCCTGCAGGTCTCCTTTACGATTTGATAGACTGTCGCATGTCCCATCCTGAAACTGTAGCTGATTGTCTTCAGCGAGTCTCCCGTTGCTAAATACCTACAACAGTAATAGATGATTAATTAAAAAATATTTTTGTTTACAGTTTCACGCTGCAGAACCCGGTGGCAGAATATCCGGGATGCGTATCGGAAGTTCCGAGCACGACAGAATGCAACCCGGAGCGGCCAGGCGGCTCAAAACGTAAAATCATTCAAATTTGGAAGATCTCTGTCCTTTCTAGACAGATATTTAAAAGAGCGGCCGATGATCAGCAGCATCAAAAAACACAGTACAAATACCATGTTGCTCCCCGGAACCAGCCGGCAAATCACATTGCCGCGAGACACAGAGGACGTAGTCCCCGGTACCAGCCGGCAATTCGATTTTCCGATGGACACCGAGAACATGGTGCCCGGTACCAGCCCCAGCCCCAGCCCCAGCCCCAGCCCCAGCACCAGCACCAACTGGGAAGTGCCGGCGCCGACGCTTTCCGTCGAATCCGCGGATGAGGAGCCGGACTGCGAAAGCAATCATCGACAACCGCCACCAAAAAGAAGGCGGAAAACTGCGAATGACGATGACGCAATGTTAAAGAATTTCGAGGAATCTAATCGATTGCTTCGGTCGGTTTTGGAAAAACCGGAAACAGAATTTAGTCTTTTAACGAAAACCGCTATCGTCGGGTTTGAGAAATTAGATTTCAGGAGGAAGATGATTGTGCAACGGAGGATGCACGAGCTGGTAATGCTTGTAGATGATTTAATAATTGAAAAATTTAACGAGGAACAGAATTGAAATTAAACCCACCAACCCAGTGGCTTTTAATTCAATAATAAATTTATTGAAAACAAAATTATCTGTGTTGTATTTTCCTCTGTGCATAAACCCCGTTCCAGTTCCCTACATTCCCTTACCAAACGTCTGCTATACAGTGACTGCCAAAAATATTCGGACAATATTAATTTTTCTATTTAGATAATGTAATTTAGCATTACAAAATTTGTTTAATATTTTGCGGCATAATTATTTTGTTTAAAAACATGTATTAACCTGTTTGGCATATTTTTTGTAATTGTTTTGAAATATTCGAATATTATATTCGACCACTCAGTTGCAAGTCTTTGTTTTAATTCGTCTATCGATGTAATTAGGGTTTTTCGAAATTTTCTATCCAATTTATCCCATAAATTCTCGATAGGATTAAGGTCCGGTGATTGGGGCGGGGATGAAGGATTTTAGGGCAGTTTTTTCAGCACTTTGAACTAAATTATTTTTGAGTATATTGCAATAATGATTTTTGTCCATTATACCGTCGATAAATAAAAGGTTACCGACTTCATATGACGAAATGCAACACCAGACCATTACGCTGCCTCCGTCGTGTTTGACTGTACCTCTTGGTATTTTCACAATTAAATTCTAAAGCAAAGAATAGGAATAAACAAAGAAGCTTTGTAAGATAGCTAATTTTTAAAGATGAAGCATGATGGAAGGATGTCTTGTTTGTTAATGAAAGCAAATGTAATCTATATAATTCCGACGGGAGAGCTATGGTGTGGCGGAAAGCCACAAATAAAGAATTGAATTGTGAAAATACAAGAGGTACAATCAAATACGACGGAGGCAGCGTAATGGTCTGGTGTTGCATTTCGTCATATGAAGTCGGTAACCTTTTATTTATCGACGGTATAATAGACAAAAATCATTATTGCAATATACTCAAAAATAATTTAGTTCAAAGTGCTGAAAAAACTGCCCTAAAATCCTTCATCCCCGCCCCAATCACCGGACCTTAATCCTATCGAGAATTTATGGGATAAATTGGATAGAAAATTTCGAAAAACCCTAATTACATCGATAGACGAATTAAAACAAAGACTTGCAACTGAGTGGTCGAATATAATATTCGAATATTTCAAAACAATTACAAAAAATATGCCAAACAGGTTAATACATGTTTTTAAACAAAATAGTTATGCCGCAAAATATTAAACAAATTTTGTAATGCTAAATTACATTATCTAAATAGAAAAATTAATATTGTCTAAATATTTTTGGGAGCCACAAATGGTACATTATTTCTTTTAATAATATTTATTATCAAGCGTATGTGTATTTTCAAATAAATGATATATGTTTATCAACGTTAATAAATGTTTTATTGCCAGAAGCAATTCCCAGGGCGATTGCTTTATTAACAAACTAATTATTAAACCATCAAGTTAGTTATAACTAGTGTCCGAATATTTTTAGGAGTCACTGTATAAACGTATGCAATAGTAGTAGTAAGTAAAAAATAAAGAATCGGTTCGCGATCGTAGCAAGCTGGAGGGCGCGCAGTGTCCTAAAACGCCGAAAATCTGGCCGTAAAACCATTTACCGAAGTAAAGAACGAGCAGGTACAGAGTTTAAAATATATGGTAAAGAAACGTTTATATTCATGTATAAATATAAAATATAATTTTTTAAATAGATTTTATTTTTTCTTGACGATTTTATTTTTTAGTGTTGTGGCCAACTTGTCGGCGTTTCGGAATACTGTGGGGCGAAGCCCCCTAGTTATACATATGAAAGCGTTAACAATTAATTAGGTGAAAAATAGCTTACCGCAGGCAAACTGCTAATCGGTCCTCCGGGGGAATGGGACTTTTGAAGGTGGTGTGCTTCTTTGCCAGCTTGTCTCCAATTTTGCTTAGCAACAGGGCGAAGCAGCCCCTGCTCATGCGGAAATAGCAATAAAATTTTTCCTCGTGGTCCATCGTCATTTGGCGGACTAATGTCAATTCGCCCTCGACCTCCCGAGTTCTCCAAAGCGGATGGACATTGTAGCGACGTCTTCTTGTACGGTGGAGCTTACGGTCGCACAAGTAACGTCGTTGGTATTTCAACTGTACGGCAAGTGCCAATACCACACTATCCCGGTTCATGATTTCAAAAATAACGCGCGCGTGGAGACTGTAATGCAAGGTAGGCCAAAAATGGTGCCGAAAAGTAGCGTCACAGTCCCTTAAATACACTACCGATGACTACCTACTCAGCGACGTCAAGGGAGTGGGGGTGCGTACATATACCTTTGACATTTCTGATTTGCCAAAAAATTTTCTTTGTAACGGAGAGAACCCATTCGATACAATGCACATTGGGTCCTTCGCAGGCAAAAAGGCAAATGTGACGCCCAAAGATGCTTATTGCCACCCGCATGCCGCCAGCAACGTGCAAACGGTTAGAAAAGTCTTCGTACACCCTTCAAAATATACGATGTAATTGCACATATACCTTTGACATTTCTGATTTGCCAAAAAATTTTCTTTGGGACGGAGAGAACCCATTCGATACAATGCACGATGGGTCCTTCGCAGGCGGAGAGGCAAATGTGACGCCCAAAGATTTATTGCCACCCGCATGCCGCGAGCAACGTGAAAACGGTCAGAAAAGTTTTCGTTCACCCTTCAAAATATACGATGTAATTGCACATATACCTTTGACATTTCTGATTTGCCAAAAAATTTTCTGTGGAACGGAGAGAACCTAGCCGATACAATGCACAATGGGTCCTTCGCAGGCGAAGAGGCAAATGTGACGCCCAAAGATGCTTCAGTGCCATCCGCATGTAGATGTATACGATGTAACATCGTATATTTTGAAGGGTGTACGGAAACTTCTGACCGATTGCACGCTGCTGGCGGCGTACGGGTGGCAATAAAGCATCTTTGGGGGTCACGTTTGCTTCTTTACCTGCGAAGGACCTAATGTGCATTGTATCGAATGGGTTCTCTCCGTCCTAAGGAAAATTTTTTGGCAAATCAGAAATGTCAAAGATATATGTGCAATTGATATACTGGGTGCTCACATTACCACTAGCCAGCGTTTTTCTTGTGTACAGTCAATATTAGAAAACAGTGAAAGAGGGCATAGTAGTACTGTTTTTTATACGCACCATATGAGGCATATGTAATTCTTTTGTGTTTGATATTTTGTTAGATACGTGAGAGCGCATGTCTAGTCGATTCCATCCGTCTACTGTGCAGCGACCCTAAACGACATGCTAGGAGGGAAATGAAAGAAGCATTTTGAATATTTAATACCAGTTTGTTTGCAAGTATATCAAATGTTCCTTTCATTTCCAAGTCGACAAGACATGCACTCTCATGTGACATAAGAAAATATAAAGCATTCTATTTCAAAAATTGAAGCTCTTCTTCATATCTAGCAAAATATCATACACACACAAAAATTACATATGCCATTGCGTTGCGTATAAAAAACAGTATGTACGACTTTTTCCTATATCAGGTTTTTTTAATAATTACTATCTGCAAAACAAACGCTGGCTAGGAATAGTGTAAACACCCTGTAGATCCACACATAGTACTCTTCAAATTTTCAATAAAGGGCCACCTTCAAAAAACCACCCCGAAATACAACTGTTAGTATTTTTTTTGTAATTCCGACCAATTGCAATTTTCCACAAATCTTTTTTCACGCCACGTAGTCGATTAATTGTCCCAACTTTTCAAAACAAAAACAAACTTGCGGGGTCCATTGTTAAACAAACCATTGCCCAGTGAGGTGCTTGACCCGAAAAGTCGAGAAAAACTATTTTCACGTTATTTAAAAGCTCAACGTAGTAATGTAGTAGATCGTTGAATACGGTTATTATCGTCAGCTTTAACATTATGAAATCAAAACTCTACTTCTACATTTAAAAAGTCAACATGGCTTCAAGGAAAAGCTGGAAGAAATTATTTTACATGTTAATTATGGTGAAATTATATAATTTATTATTGTAATACTAAATATTTAGATCACGTAACTCTGTCCACTAAATAACTATATTATTACTTATTATTGCTATTAAATAATATTATTTTTATATTTTTCTGCATTTCCACCACCACCTTTTTCTCAGGATGACAAGAAACTGAACGAACCAAAACGTTCAAAACCTCCACCGGAGTTGTTTGACGACTTGTTTCCCCATACACTTTTGTCATATGATATTCTTTTCTTTGTGACTATAGTAATAAATAAATTGTTATTTTTTTATAACGTTTAAATTCCTTAACAACGTATTCGCCACCTATTGGCACAACGAACTCTGAAAAGTTCTAGTTCATAGCTTTTTAAATAAATACAGCATGTTATATTCTGCCGATGTTCGGGCCGGCTCTAGCGTAGGCATCTCCGGGGTGTAGAGGGGAGTAAAAAGTTCTAGGGACCCATGGGGTTAGCCGGGGAACCCCTGGGGTTTGACACGATCTCCGGCGCTAGGCCTTTGTGCGAGGCTCTCGAAGCGCCTCAATTTCAGAGCGGACAGGCACAGGCATCCGGCATTCTGGCCTGGCCTGACCTGGCTAAACTAAATGGACCTTAACCCTCTCGCAAGAGCAGTCCTACCCGCGAGCTCGCGAAGCGAGCGAGCAACAATAACACCATCCGCGAGCTCGCGAAGCGAGCGAGCAACAATGACCAGCTAGTTTATTTTGTAGCCGTCTGCTATTTAATTTATTTAACTATTTATTGGATATTGCTAGTCCTCAGTGTTCGATTCTTCGGTAATTTAATCCGATTTGTTTAAAAATTTTTTTTCTTTATTTGATTTCTAGGAGTGAATCAATTGAGAAGAATATCGAAAGATAATTGAGTGAGTGTGGTCGCTGCCGGTTAGCGAAATTTCCTTTTGAATTTAGCTAACTAGGCGCGATAACAGCTACACGGAAAATTTACTTTCGAAATATTCTCCAATATTCCTTAATATTTAAATTACAAAAACTGGCCAGTGGAATACCACCAACAATTCATTAAAGTTTCATAAATCGCGAACCCCATAAATAAGAGGATCTGCCGTAAATTAATTTTGTTATTCAGGATTATTCACAACTACTCAAATTTTTTTTTGTCTCTATTGCCCTACAGTAAAATTTGGTGAAGGCAGTGGTTGAGGGAGATCATTACCGATCAACCGAATCACCTAATTCGGTTGAGTGGTGCCGAGATCCCTCCGAACTCCTTCTACTAAAATAAAAATAAAAATTTTTTTTCTCTCTTCCCACTCTAATTTATAATAATTCCGGAAACATAGGCAGCAGGAGATTGTACTAGACAACCCCGCTGATTTCAATTACACCACCAGTTCTAACATAGATAAATAAACTAAACTTTATTGCCTTTGCCGTATGGGATCCAATAATTTATGTGGAGCGAGATTGAATGACACTGGGCCACTGATTGAATAGGTTATATTTATGACGTGTAAAATTTTGAATTCATACTGAGGAATTTACAATTTTGCCTTTTTAACAAATTATTGGATATTTATGCCGAGGAATTTTTCTCGTTTATTGTGTTTTCATTATTGTGTTTTTTTAATTGTGATCCGTGGAGCCCGGTTGGGGGAGGATAGCGCCTAGTGTGCCGTCCACCTACAGCTAGTGCACCAACGGATTTATTTTTTATTTTTATTTATTTATCTTATTTATTAATCTCTGTGATACTGTAATTATTTTATTACTGTGCGTCTTGCCGTTGCTGGACAGGACTGTGCCACCAGCGTGGTCCGTCCGTAACTGGTGGACGACTTATGCCAATTTCAATTGATTTTATTGTAAAGGTAATATTTATTGATATTTATTAATGCTGTGCTCATATGGGTAATAAGTTCCTTGTGATTTTGCGTTATTTCCGGAACGGTACGTTGCAGCGCCAACACAGTTTTGCACGCTATTCCAACCCAATAGTTTTGATTACTGTGTACAATATATGTCGAAATTGCTACGGTGAGGGGAAGTATGGCATGATCGTAGTTGTGCCGTCACAAAATATAGACGAGTACTATTAAGATTAAAAATATTTTGCGAAGTGGTACGAACCAAGCCAAAAGGCCAGTGGCGTACCTAACAGTTTTTGTTTTTTTTTGGCTCTTCACTTGCCACCATTTATTGTTTGCGAGACTAAAGTATTCATTTGCCGGGGCACACGGATCGTTGGGGAAAGCCACAAGCGAAACGGGAAAAAGAATTTAGAATATCGACAGGGTAGGATCACCTCTTAGCGAGTTGCCGAGCAAGTATTTTCCCCCCTCGGGTCGAAATCCGAGTATCGAGTTTTTCGTGTTTTGTCGCGCAGTTATTTCGCGAAGTAAACAAAAAAAAGAAAAGGGCACCGGTAGCGCCCACCAAAATTAAGCGTCGCGTGCAGGTAATTGGGAGTTTCTCGTGGCGGATACGATACCGGGTGGGTCACGAAAAATGCGTCGGTGCCTCAGCTTGCCGAAACTCGGGCACGACGGGGAGGAGAGGCAATCATGGTATGACGACGCGTTGGAAGACGAAATTTGGTTCCCCAAAAACGAGAGACTGAGCTACGGCGGGGAGGGACGATCTCCCCCGCACGAAATTAAAGTACCGATTCCAACGCGACGGACTAACGTGCCGTCACCTCCACCCCGTCGTCGCGAACAAGGCACAGAGGGGGGGCGCTCCCAGATGGACCATGCATCGGGCAACGCCGTACCAAGCGAGCGAACAACTCGCGAATTATACTACCGAGGGAAGCCAGTCGCCGAATTAATGCGGCGATGGCGAATTAAGTTCTCGGGGGAACCCGGAGAGGACACGGAAGCCTTTCTGGACGACCTCAACCAACAGAGGAAATATAGTAACATCGCGGATAAAGACCTACTCCGCTGTTTGCCGGTCTGTTTAGGAGGGATCGCAAAGCTTTGGTACGAGGAGGAGGCCGATGGATGGGAAAACTGGGAACAATTCGTTGCCGATTACCGAGAATATTTTGGGGACCCCGACTATCAGGACACGTTGATTCGGAACATTAAAGATCGGTTCCAAGGCCCGGACGAGTCAACCAGAAACTACCTGACGTACATGACCGCGATGTTTAAGAAATTGCACCCTCCATGGCCAGAATATAAGAAAATACAACGCGTGTATTGGGGGGCGAGGGAAGGCCTACGAAGCGCGATCGCAATAGATTGGATAACCACCCTAAAAGAGTTAAAATCAAAGTTAATAGAGGCGGATAGGGAAACGGACGAGTCACGTAGGCGAAATCCGAAACCCTCGGAGATGGTTCATCCCAGCTACGCGTACATGCCGGGCACATATAGCCGCCAAAAATCATTGGGGCGAGGGAAAGCCGTAGGCTTCGGATACGTAAACGCGATAACCGCCGCGGAGGATACCGATAGCGACCAGGCGAATGACAAACTCCCCCAACCCGCACGGAGAGACGACCGACCCAAATATGGAATTGCCGGGGAAAGGGCTACGCGAAGTAAAACACCCACCGCGGCCCACTCGAGAGAAAGCGGGAGGACCCACGCGGAAGTGCCAGCGAAGGGACCGACGCGAACTCTAGCGAGGGAACCCCTACCGCGCCGAAGGGAAGTAACCGCGACGGTAGCAACTCGACAGTGGCCGCCACGCGAAAAAGAACGCGCGAGCGGAAGTGGCCTGCTGCAGTGTTGGAATTGCCGTAAGTCAGGCCACATATCGAGAGAGTGCCGAGAAGAGCAGAGGTTGCACTGCTACGGTTGCGGGGCGCAGGGAGTCACAATAACGCAATGCCGAAGATGTTCGCCTCCGGCGGGAAACGGGAGAGGAGGTCGTTCGACGGGGCCGGAGCGATCTCGCCGGAATTAATATCGGCTCGCGTAAGCGCGGAAAGGGAGAACCATCATACCCCTCTATTAACAATAGACGCGTTTATAGGGAAAATGCCGACTCGCGCCCTAATAGACTCGGGTTCGTCCTTGACTTTCATTAGTCAAGAGCTATTAGAGAATGCCGAAAGAGGCAAGATAAAGGTAGAAGACGCGGAAAAACCGTGCTATTTTCTTCTGGCCACGGGGACGGTAGATCGTGCCGTACAGCAAGCACGCTTCGCGTTAAGGATAGGACGAGAGGAGAGGGAAATATTTGCGCGGGTCCTGGATAATCTCGTGAGCCCCCTCTTGTTGGGAACGGACTCTATCGCGAAATTCGGCCTAATAGCCGAATACCACAATTCCGTATGGTATTTTGCGTCTCGTCCGAACGAGAAGTTCCCCTTTACTAACACACCCTCGACTACCGTATGCTGTGGATTGCAAACTTTAGCGGATGCCGAGAAGGAACGTCTAGAACAATTCCTCGAGACATCATTGCCGGAATTTAAAGAAGTAACCGGACTGACGAACTTGATCAGTCACAAAATTGATGTTGGCGACCATCCGCCAATAAAACAGCGCTATTATGCCGTCTCTCCGAAAGTACAGGAGGCCATATATAAGGAAGTCGACACCTTATTGGCGGACGGCATAATCGAGCCATCACAAAGTGCCTGGTCAAATCCGATCGTGATGGTGAAAAAGTCCAACGGCAAGTACCGGTTTTGCCTGGACTTCCGGAAAGTCAACGAAGTCTCGAGGAAAGACGCGTACCCGTTACCGCTCATGACGCAAATTTTAGACAAGCTGCGAATGGCCAAATATATTTCGACCCTCGACCTCAGTCAGGCTTACTTCCAAATTCCGTTGGAAGAGAAAAGTCGGGAAATTACAGCTTTTACAGTGCCGGGAAAAGGCCTATTCCAATTCCGCCGCATGCCGTATGGGTTAACGGGGGCACCCGCGACTTTTCAGCGATTATTAGACCGACTAATAGGTCCCGAAATGGAACCAAATGCATTCGCGTATTTGGACGATATAATTATCGTCACCAAAACGTTTACCGAGCACCTAGTGTGGCTCGATAGAATATTAAATAAAATCAAAGAGGCCGGTCTAATAATCAATCCTGAGAAGTGCGAGTTTTGCCGACAGGAAGTACGGTACCTGGGTTTCGTGGTGAGCAGGGAGGGGCTAAAGGTGGACGCGGAGAAAGTTCAACCAATTTTGTCGTACCCACCACCTAAAACGATTAAGCAGGTGAGGCGATTCCTAGGGATGGCCTCCTGGTACAGGAGATTTATCCCGGGATTCGCCACGCTTGCCGAACCGCTAAATAACCTTTTGAGGAAGGATCGCGAATGGGAATGGAAGGGCGGCCAACAAGCCGCCTTCGTGGCCCTCCGCGATGCCATTGCCGAAGCACCTATCCTCTCGTGCCCAAACTTCGAGACACCATTTACCCTACAAACGGATGCGAGCACGGTTGGACTAGACGCGGTCCTGACACAGGAGGTCGAGGGAATTGAGAGGGTCATCACGTTCGCGAGTAGGTCTCTCACGTTGCCGGAGAGAAAATATTCCGCTACCAAGTTGGAATGTCTCGCGATCGTCTGGGCGGTACAGAAATTTCGTCCTTATTTAGAGGGGTACAGCTTCACGGTGGTTACCGATCACCACAGCCTACGGTGGCTAAGAAAATTACAGAACCCCTCAGGGAGATTAGCGCGTTGGGCCCTGCAACTGCTGGAATACGATTTCCAAGTAGTCTACCGACAGGGAACCCTAAATAAGGTGCCGGATGCCCTTTCTCGCGTACATGAGGGGGAGGATGTTGGAAAGGGGGAACAGCATATCGTGGCCGCGGTTCGTACTAGGTGGTACGAGGAACGATTCGCGGAAGTAGAGCGAGACCCGGACAAAGGGTATAGTCGGATAAGATAGTCAAAAATGCCCTTGAACCGAATTTTATCGACGATGTGCCATTCGATAGAACACCAAGAAAAAACATACTGTGCAAAGTTTCAACCCTGTATCTCGATCCGAAGGGTAGTTATGGGGTAAAATCGAAAAATCAGTTTTTGACCTATTTTCCCCAGTTAATGATGTTTAGAAATTCTGAAAAAAATGTGACACATGTCAAGAATCCAAATACATACTTTGCAATTGGTTTCAGATTTTTAAAGTGAAAATCCTGCTTGTAAAAAATCAAAAACCTGAAAAAAATCGAAAAAATGCAGATTTCACATGGAAGTTCTAGAGTGTCCACATTTATATTTTTACAGTAGCAATATATTGTTATAGGTATTGTTCATGAATTTTTTCAGATTTTTTGGTTTGGTGCGCCGTTGTTAAAAAAAATAAAAACCGATTTTTTCGACGTTTTTTCCACGAAGAACTAAGCTAACCTTAAAATTATTACGTTATATTTGTTCTGTAAGTCTATCAGGTACTGATAAACCGTGAACATTTATCAAAAATATTTAAACAATGAAATCGGCTTGATTAGTATTTTTATTATGTCAGTCTATTATATCTGAAAGTATTAAGAAGGTTTTTATCAGCTCGGTTGGCTCAACGCATTAAGCGTTCGTCTGTTGACAAGATTATACTAGGTTCGCGTCCCGCACGCCTACAGTTTTTTTTTACTGATTAATTCTTTTTTTTATGTCAAACTATACAATAATACTCAATGGTATTTTTGTAGATTTCTTTTATTAGCAATATTTAAATATTTGCAACATATTTTAAGGTAAATATAACGTAATAATTTTAAGGTTAGCTTAGTTCTTCGTGGAGAAAACGTCAAAAAAATCGGTTTTTATTTTTTTTAACAACGGCGCACCAAACCAAAAAATCTGAAAAAATTCATGAACAATACCTATAACAATATACTGCTACTGTAAAAATATAAATGTGGACACTCTAGAGCTTCCATGTGAAATCTGCATTTTTTCGATTTTTTTCAGGTTTTTGATTTTTTACAAGCAGGATTTTCACTTTAAAAATCTGAAACCAATTGCAAAGTATGTATTTGGGTTCTTGACATGTGTCACATTTTTTTCAGAATTTCTAAACATCATTAACTGGGGAAAATAGGCCAAAAACTGATTTTCGATTTTACCCCATAACTACCCTTCGGATCGAGATACAGGGTTGAAACTTTGCACAGTATGTTTTTTCTTGGTGCTCTATCGAATGGCACATTGTCGATAAAATTCGGTTCAAGGGCATTTTTGACTATCTTATCCGGCTATACCCTTTAAGGACTGGTCCATTCGGAACGGAGAATTGTTTTGCCGACGTACAGACCCGATAATAGCGGAAACGCTAGGGAACGACAGGGATCAATGGAAACTAGTAATTCCCGAGGAGCGTAGAACCGAGATTCTGCAGAAGGCACACGATAACGTGCAAGCGGGACACTTAGGAGTCGAGAAGACTTATCACCGCATTGCCGCCCGCTACTATTGGCCAGGCATGTACCGAACAACCGTAGAATATGTAAGACGCTGTAACACCTGTCAGAGCACTAAAGTGGAGCACTCACTCCCTCCAGGGCTGATGGGCCGGCGCAGAGTCGATATGCCTTGGACAGTGGTAGCTGCCGATATCATGGGCCCGTTCCCTCCCAGCAGATCTCGAAACGTCTATCTCCTAGTGATCCAAGATTTATTTACCAAATGGATCGAGTGCGTGCCACTCCGAAAGGCCACTGGTCCAAAAATTGCCGAGGCTCTTGAAGAGTTAGTCTTCTGCCGATGGGGAACCCCAGACGTGCTGTTAACGGACAACGGCACGGAATTCGCGAATAACTGCCTGAAAGATCTGGCGAAAGAATACGGGATTAAAATTAGCACGATCCCTCCGTACCACCCGCAGGCGAACCCGGTCGAACGAGTGAATCGAGTCCTGAAGACAATGATCGTGTCGTACATTGAGAGGGATCACAGAGATTGGGACCTAAACTTGCCGCAACTAAGGTTTGCTTACAATACCGCGAACCATTCCGTGCTACAGGCTTCTCCAGCGTTCCTTAACTTCGGGCGAGAACCACGCCCAGCGAAATGCGTGCGAGCTGGCGTGGAACTGCCTATTGACCTCGAGGTCACTTCCCATGACACGTGGAAGAAACGTATAACTCAATTGCCGACGTTACGGCAGTGGGTCTTGGAAAACGTCGAGGATGCGTACAATAGGCAGTCCAAGTATTACAATTTGCGACATCGCGAGCGGTCATATAAAGTAGGGGATAGGGTAATGAAGCGACAACACGTACTCTCATCGGCGGCAAAACATTTCGCGGCAAAACTAGCGCCGAAATTTACGGGACCGGTCGTGATCACGAAAGTACTGTCACCCGTAGTATACGGCCTAGCGACGGAAAACGGGAACGATCTCGGCAAAGCCCACATCACCGACTTAAAGCCATATTTCCCCCACAAACATCGAAATAAGGGGGCTAAAAGTAACAGTTTTCCACACAGCCAAATTGCCGAGTTGCCGCTCTGCCGCCCTGCCGCTCTGCCGCCCTGCCGCTCTGCCGCCCTGCCGCTCTACCGGTCGCCGCTAGGACGAACCGCTGATCTGCCGACCCGCCGCCCTGCCGCCCGACCGCCCCGCCGGTTTACCGCCCTGCCGACTTGCCGTGTCGCCGACTGTGTCCAGTAGCAGCATGAACACCAGGCCAACCACCCATACCGTAGCTACCCAAACGGAGGGGGTGGCTATAATACTGCCGCTGCCAAGGAGCGAGACCCCGGGGGCCGAAGAAGACGCAATCCGGCAGCGACGGGGGAACCCTTTATGAGTCGGCCGACGAGCGTCAGGGATCGGACCGGAGGGGGAACCGACGAAGGAGGACAGTTTTGAAGAATCCTTTGAAAAACTGATAAGAAAGTTAAAACCAGTGTATGAGGACAAGGCTGAAGCCCACCAGGTGAAAGGGGGGGGCGAAACGCACCCAAGGAGGGCAGAGACGCCAGAGAAAAGGAGCCCCAGGGAGGAAAACATGGAGCGCATACAGAGGCAGCAGCGAGAGACCCTCACGGAGAAGGTGAAACCTGCAAGCTGCCGAGGAGAACAGCAACGGGGAAAAACCGTACAGATGGCCACCCTTAGCAGGAAGGCAACGAAACCTACATACCACCAGAGGGAAGAGGAATGGGGGTGCTGGCGCTGCGGAAGCTTCGAGCACTCCCACACACAATGCCGGGCCCCAAAGAAATGGGATTACTGCTATCGCTGCGGAAGGCCCACCTACACTGTCAAGAACTGCCCGGATTGCCGGGCAACGTGGAAGACGGGTGGACCCCACCACCCCTGGCAGTAAGACGGAAAAAGGGGCATCTTCCTGTTTTGTAATGCCGCCCCAAAAAGTGATGTAGTTTTTTTTCTATTGCCGCCCTCAAAAAGGGACGTATTTTTTTTGTATTGCCGCCCCAAAAAGGGACGTATTTTCTTTCTTTTTGTATTGCCGCCTCCAAAAAGGGACGTATTTTCTTTTTTTTTTGTATTGCCGCCCCAAAAAAAAGGATGTATTTTTGTTCTTTACTATTTGCCGCCCGCAATAAGGGTTATAGTTTGTTAAAATAATGCCGCCCAGGGCGAAGAAAAAAAAATGAATAAACGGGGGCCGTTAATAAATAAAGAGTACCGCTCATTTAACCCTAAAAACCCCGCAGGCCGAGCCAAGCGTGGCACAGAGTAGCGACGAGTAGAGTTATGTATTAGATGCCGATTGCGAGTAAGAAAACCTCGCCCGAAGATGCCACGTAAGGGAAAGGTAAGTACTCGTCTATACTTGTGATGTTGTAAACGTGGGCGTCTCTAGATAGTTGTGGGTAACCGAGGGACCATCCGAGGAAGAGCGTTCGACACCGAGCCCACGAATTGCCTGACCGGTAACTGCCACCGGTAAGACCCGGTCTCTTTCGGGGGGGGGGAGGAGTTGTGACGTGGCAGGTTTTGCCGACGTCTTTCCGAACCCTTAACGAAGGTCCAGGTCACCTCGAGCAGTGCCGAAACGAAAGGGCCGTTGCGATCGCTCTCCCTGGGAAAATCCGAGTACCAGTGGTAGAGTATTAACGCGTTTTAAACGTCGCGCCACTGATCGCGACGCAAAGTTACAGGGTCGTAGCCGGACTCCACGAAGGAACCCGGTACCTAATTCCGACAGCTAATTGGCGAAAATACCTCGACGAGGCACTCAAAGGACCTATCGCAGCACCGATGCCGTACCGAACATGTCGCGGTTGGAGCGAGCCCAGGCCAGCAAGCCTGGAGGAGCGGACGAGGACCTCGTGAATCGGAGACGACGACCCCCTCCGTCCCGTCGGCCCCTCACCCGGAGTAGATCACGAGCAGACTGCCGGACCGGCTCGTACCAACCTCGAGGCGCGCGGCGGAAAATCAGGGAACACCGTCTTCGGAGATCGACAAATTGCCGAAGACAAGGGGGCTCCCCAATTAAGAAGCGCCCCTGCCGCGAGAACCCCTGCGATAGGCCCGAGCGTCGCACCGTCGGAATTAGATGAGGGAGTAGGGGGACGCCCCACTTCCGCGTTCCCGAGCCGACGCGAAGTAGGTCACTGTGCCACAGGATCTTGCCGAAAGTAGTAGCGTTTAACTATTGCTTATTATAAAGTACTTTGCACTGCCGTACCCAGAGGTATCCTGTGATTGCCGATTTGGTAAGTGCCGGTCAGGTTCTGGGTAATATTTTGTGAACGGTTCGTGTTGGCTCGGGGCGTGTTCGCGGATCATACTTTCGCGTCGTAGTCACGCGTCCGTCTGCGTAGCCGGGAAACGTGGAAAAGTGCACGTGGCGCGTCGAGACGGCCGTGAAAAGCCACGTTGCCGAGAACCTTCCATCCGGAGGAAGGCGGAACGTGCCGAATTCGGAAAAATACCGTTCATCCTCGGTGCCGTCCACGGTGGGACGACGCGACGTGCCCGATCGTTTCTTTCCTCTCGTACTTTGCCGCGTCCTTTGGCCAGTCGCCGATTATTGCCGCGTATAACATCGGGGCTCGGTAGATTCGTGCCGATAAGGCTTGTAATATCCTCGCGGAATCTTGTGACTACCGAGCTCGACGCGCGAACGAGAAAATTCCACGCGAGGACAACGCGCGCGCGACCGACCACCTGCCGCGAATTTTGTAAGCCGCGCGTGGCAAATTCTGACCGCTGCCGGCTCCTGCCGACGGTACAAGACCGGTTCAATAACGACCTGATTGCCGAAAACGATGTGTTAATTTTTCCGTGAGAAACGTCCCTGTCGCGGGGGATTCCCCGTCCTCTCCTTTCGTAGAACCCTCGGCCTGTTCGCGAGCTATTTCAGGTGTTCGTGTAGTCTCCGTCGCTTCGGAAACCGCCTTCGCGATTCATAGAGTGTTCGTGTTGTTCGCGTGGCACATTCACGTGCCTGGCGCCCGAATTTTATCGTAAAATCGTGTAAAGAAGCGGGTGAACTTCGAAGCGGCGACGGACTATTTGTCGCGGGCGGACCACGTGTCGCGCGGCCGCGCGTGGCCCGGCTGTAAAGCCTATCAAAGACCCGTAGTCGCTCTGTTTTTCGGCCACGAAAAATAGACGACGTGACAATATATATATATATATATATCAATGTAAACCATTACGAGTTGAATATATCTGTATTTTTCCTAATCACTTGTAAATTCTTTAAACCCATAATTATTGTTACACCAATCCTAATTTAGTAATTGAACGTTCCCACACGATATAATCTTACCGCTCGGATTGTATCGATTTAAATTATACTTGTTACGAGGCTTACTAACAACCCTATCACCCATCAAATTCATAGACGACATTCCAATCGTCGATATAGAGATTTCCAACTTAGTGGTACCCTATTCCATATTGGCACCATACACGAAACCTATATAACCAAAACATCCTCAGCGGTTCCTTGACAATCGTATCAAATGCATTCGCTCACTTTATAACTTCCCAGCAGAATTCCCCAATTACATATTGAGTCCATCCACGAAATTTTACTCATCACTAGCGGTTCCCTGACAATCGTATCAGGTGCATTCGCGTTTTGACTCCAATCCTTAGCGGTTCCCTGACAATCGTATCAGGTGCGTTCGCTCGTAACTAACAATTTGAGACCATATTCCCAGGGTAATAACCCTTCGCCGGCCACTCGTGCTGCTCGCGGCCCTGGCTCGTAACAACAACAGCGTGTACAAAACAATCTTGGACACTAATCCGTACCGCGATTATGCGGTGGAGGTGAGGAAGTACGAATGTATCAACCTCCTTTTACGTAATTTTGCAAGAAGCTAAAGGACGCCGCCGCGAAAGGATACCACAAGGAGCTAAGAAAGATGTTAGAGTAAAACATTCAACGCATGCGCGCTTCCCTAAAGAAGGCAGCACGACATCGCTCCACGGAAAATGTGGAATTGGCGGAACAGATATCAAATTTGAAAAGAGACCTGGAGAATGTGCCGAGTCACGTGTTCGGTGAACACAAGGAGTGTCAGGCGATTGCATACTTTTGCAAGAATCATTCAGACCCCGACCAGGTAAATTATATTCCGGAATTGTCAGCAACGGGCATTTATCAAAGTATCGACTTTGCGATGGATCCGCTCCTCACCCATGCTGAAAGTTTACTCCACGGGTTGAACAACAACGCTGCGGAGGGCTTCAACAATATCATCGCGAAATTCATCGGAGGGAAACGGATCAACTTTGGAGCAAAGGGCTCATACCACGGTAGAGTAATCGCTGCTGTCGTCCATTGCAACACGCGAGAGGCGTCTAGCAGAGTTGCAATTACAATGGGAAAACAACCGACAAGGAGCGTGCTAAACCTGGTGAAACAGCGAAAGTATGAAGCACAGAAAAAGACGAAGCACGCAGAAAAAACAAAATCATCCTCGCGAGAAACCAATCGTGCGAACAGGATTACGGTCCCAACGTACAACAGCCGGACCTAGACGTGGCAACGTATTTACAAAAGCGTGAAAAGCTGAAAAATACACTCCTTCAATGGCAACAGGATAGAGCCATAATAGAAGTAAACACTCGCGATCAGGTGCTAAGCCAAGAGTGGGGAGTGTACCGAAAATCGATGTTAACTGCATCGAATTTTGGCAGAATATGCAAGTTAAGGAAAACTACACGAAGGAAAAATGTTGTAAAGGACTTGATGTACCCAGACCGGAAATACATTCGAAGCATGCTGTACGGGACAGCAAATGAGCCAAACGCCCGCAGACAATACGAAGAACAGTACCAGGTCAAGGTTAAACCGTGTGGCCTCTACATCGATGCCGTTATACCCTACCTGGGTGCGACACCCGATGGAGTCATAGACGACGACACGATTCTCGAAATCAAATGTCTGGAATCGGCGAAAGAAATGACTCCCGAAGAAGCAATAGAGCGAATACCACACATAAGAAGCATTTTTCACGACGGCGAAATGAACAAAACTCATCGATATTATTATCAAGTGCAAGGACAGTTGCACGTAACAAACAAGCAGCAAGCTGTGTTCTGCTTGTGGACGCCCAAGGGCATGCGAGTTGTACGAGTCGAAAAAGACGACACTTTCTGGGTAGAAAAAATGCAACCGCATTTGATAAAGTTCTACTTGGAAAGTATGGTACCAGAAATAGTGGATCCTAGAAAAGCCAGAAAAATGGAAGTTCCTCCGTCTGGCATCACTGAGTGCGTGAGCCGTAAGAAAGTAGTTCATTGCTAGCTATCAGACGAGTCACATCGTGAAATGCAGAACGACATTCCAAACGGTAAGTTTTGTTTCTTTTTACATTTTGTACAGAAAAAAGTACAAGATCAATAGAAATCATTGGATATTGTTTCTATTATTAGCAGTTCCAACGATGATAGTAGACAGGCGACTGATGTACGTCCACATGGGAATGCCCATGGGGATGGGAATTCCCATTCCCATGGGGATGGAACCGCCGCCGCCACAGCCACCGCCGCAAACGCCACCGCCGCCACCACCACCGCAGCAGCTCATGATGCCGGCAATGCTGCCTTCGGAAGCTGGTGCGCCGCCGGGAGCGGGTGTGCCGCCGCCGCGACAAAATGTAAGTAAAAAACAAATCACACTTTCTGTTGAGACATCTTACTTGTGTAACGAACAGTCAGGACCGACGTGACCTTTTGCGGGGCCAGGTTCAAACACTTTGCAGGGCCAGAATACACATTCATATCCCATACATAAATTTCACAAAAGGATTTACTATTATTTTGCGATTGTATTTTCCACACACACCCGAATATTCAGTCTACTATATACAGGGGGTCCTGCAAAATGTCTCATGAGTTTTTATAGACCGCGGGACCTTTCAAAACGCGAGGCCGGGTTCCGGCGAACGCGCTGAACCTGCCTCGCGCGGGCCCTGCAAACAGTTTAACAGTTATTTAAAAAAAATGATGTCTCAACATTTACTTTTGATATGTACAACAGTAATATTTTATGGTTTTATGGCATTTTCAGAGTGAGCCGAGACGGCTGAGGAATCATCAGCGGTGTCGCCATCGGCTGTACCAGGCTCGGTGGGAGCTGCTGCGTCTGCAGCAGCAACAGCAGCAGCAGCAGCAGCAATAGCGCGGCCGTGGACGAGGCCGTGGCCGTGGCAGTGGCGGCAATAAAGTTATTGTTTTTAAAAATTATTTCTAAGTTTTTAATAAATCAATATTAACATATATATTTATAAAGTAATGAAGGTGGGATGTCGCAATAGGGAGCGAGGATATTGCACGTCGAGAAAATACTCAGTAGCCACGAGTTGTGGTTAAACTGTTATACTTTATTTGCCAGTCAATCGCGTAGCCCGCGTGACTGCTCTCGGCCAGACTTCGAACAAGACTAAAAGTTACGCTTACGAACTAGCCATTCGCTCGTTGATGCATTCACACGAACAAAGATCCTTTATTCATTCACGCAGCTCATTCTCACGATAACCGAAACTAAACATTCAGACCCTTCGCGACGTTCAACCCAATCATCTAAACATTCTCTCGACGCTATCGCACAGACGCAACCTGATCCATACTTTCGACGCTAGCACACAGCACGCAAACTGAACCATACTCTCGACGCACAACCGGACTCATTCATACATACACTATCTAAACCTAAACAATTGGCGGGGACGTGGCGTCAGCCTGTCGCCGCCACATCACCCCCCCGCCAGTGATTGACTCAATCACGAGACTTGGAGACGATCCGGGAATCGGACTTTTCTTCCGGACCGTGTGACGCGTTCGCCCGCGTTTCTGGTCAGGATGGGAGGCGGCAGCGCCGGCCCCCGCGATGGTGTCCCCGGACGGAGCGGTTGCCCCCTGTTCCCCAACGGTGTTGGTGGACCTCTTTCGGACTGCCCCGATGACGCTGTCCGCGTTGTCTCCGGTGTTGTCGGTTGCACGGGATCTGCATCCAGCAAATACGCTGGTTTCAGCCGATCCACGGTGACGGTTACGGGTTTGCCCCGGATGCTCAGCGAAAACGTCCGAGCGCCTCGACTCAGGACCCTGTATGGCCCGTCGTACGGCGGCTGGAGGATCCCTCGAACGGTGTCGTTTCGCAAGAAGACGTGCTCCGCCGTGGCCAGGTCCTTGTACACGAACACTCGCTTGGCTGAATGGTTGCTGCCGGCCTTCGGAGCGAGGGTCGCGAAATGCTCGCGCAGCTTCCCGACGAAGTCCCCTGGCAGCGGCTCCGGCTGTCTGCCTCGTGGTGCCAGGAATTCTCCTGGTAGGCGCAGCGTCTCGCCGTAGACCAGCTCCGCTGCGGTAGACTGCAAGTCTTCCCTCCAGGCTGCGCGGATGCCCAGCAATATGGTGGGAAGAATCTCCGTCCAGCGGGTGTGTTGATGGCAGCGGATTGCTGCCTTAAATTGGCGGTGGAACCGTTCCACCATCCCATTTGCTGCTGGATGGTAGGCCGTTGTCCGCCAGTGGGTCGCACCTGTCAGCTGCGAGAGAGCCTGAAACAAACGCGACTCAAACTGTCGACCCTGGTCGGTCGTCACGCGCAGCGGGGTTCCGAAACGGGAAATCCAACCCTCGTAAAACGCTCGCGCCACGGTCGAGGCCTCCTGGTCCTTCATCGGGAAAGCCTCCGGCCAACGCGTGAACCGGTCGACGCAGGTCAGGCAATACCTGTGTCCTTCCAAGACCGGGAGAATTACTATATCTATATGCACGTGCTCCAGTCTCGCGGACGGCGCGTTAAATTTTCCGAGCGGCGCGGAAACGTGTCTGTTTATTTTGGAGCGCTGGCACGGTACACACCTGCGAACCCAACTTCGGCAGTCGGCCTTTACGGACGGCCACACGTATCGCTCCGTCACGAGCCTCACCGTCGCGTTAACACCCGGATGCGCCAGGCAATGGACCGAATCGAACACGGCACGACGAAAGGGTTTCGTGACGAAAGGTCGCGGTCTTCCCGTTGACACGTCGCAGATCACCTCGGCGCCCGCATCCGGAAGACGTATCCGCTCGAACACCAAATTGTTCTCGACTTCACCGCGCATGTACGCCAGGAGCTCCGAATCGTGGCTCTGGGACTCCGCCAAATCGGAGTAGTTGAAGGACCCAGCAACCTCCTCCAACCTGGATAACGCGTCGGCGACGACGTTCTCCTCCCCGGCGATGTGGCGGATGTCGGTGCTGAACTGCCCGATGAAGTCCAGGTATCTGAATTGCCTGGGCGAACACTTCTCGGGCTTCTGCTGGAATGCGAACGTGATCGGCTTATGGTCCGTGTAGATCGTGAAGGTTCGCCCCTCCACCATGTGCCTGAAATGTTTTATTGCCAAATATATGGCTAACATTTCCCTGTCATAAGCGCCGTAATTCTTCTCGGCGGCGCTGAGCTTTTTGGAGAAGAAAGCCAACGGCTGCCAGTCCTCTCCGACACGCTGCTGCAACACCGCTCCGATTGTAAAGTCGGATGCGTCGCAGAACAGGCCCAGCGGCGCGTCGTCCCTTGGGTGCGCCAGCAAAGTCGCCTGCCTCAGGCTTTCCTTCGCTTCGGCAAAGGCCGCAGCAGCTTCCTCGGACCACACCAGCTTCGCGTTACCCTTGATATTGCCGTGCAGCAAATTGTTGAGGGGCGCCTGCACCCGCGCAGCCCCGGTCATGAAACGTCTGTAGAAGTTCAGCATGCCCAGGAACTGTCTCAGCTGCTTAGCGGTGGTCGGCTGCGGGTAGTTGACGATGGCCTCCACCTTCGATTCCAATGGGCTGGTGCCCTCGGGCGATACGGCATAACCCAGGAACTTCACCTGCGCCTGGCGAAAAACGCACTTCGCTGCGTTTATTGTTACCCCATGCTTGTCAAGGCGCGTAAACACTTCGGCCAAGTGTCGCACGTGCTCCTCTTCTGTCGACGATGCCACCAGTATGTCGTCGATATACGCGTACACGAAATCCAAACCGCGTAGCACTTCGTCAATGAAACGTTGGAATGTTTGTGCCGCGTTTCGTAAACCGAACGACATACAGGGGAACTCGAATAGTCCGAAGGGAGTCGTTATCGCGGTTTTGGCAATGTCTTCCGCGGCCACAGGGATTTGATTGTACGCGCGCACTAGGTCTATGGTCGAAAACACTGTTTTCCCGTGCAACGCGTGTGCAAAGTCTTCAATATGTTTCACGGGATACCTATCCGGCACTGTTCGCGCATTTAACGCCCGGTAATCCCCGCACGGTCGCCAAGCGTCCTGTCCCTTTTTCGGTGCCATATGCAGCGGCGCGGACCACGCACTTTCCGAAGGGCGCGCGATACCGAGACGCATCATGGTCTCGAACTCTTGCCGCGCTTGTTTTAGGCGGTCCGGTGCGAGACGACGGGGCCTGCAAGCCACGGGCGGTCCCGGCATCGTCCGGATATAGTGCACTGTCCCGTGTTTCACTTCCGCGGGTGTTCCCACCGGTCGCGTAATGTTCGGGAAACGTTGCAAGAGCTCATGGAACCGCGAGTCTCCGAAAATTGTTTTTATCGACGGCGTCGACGGACCGCACCCGCGCACTAAACGTCCTGGCACAGTCATCGACGTCACATTGTCTAATAGTTTGCCATTTCTCACATCCACTAAAAGTTCGTAGTGTGCGAGAAAATCCACTCCCACGATCGGTTTCGACACCTCGGCCACGACGAATCGCCATGCGAACGCGCGGCGGAGCCCGAAGTCGAGATTGAGTGTAATTGTCCCGTACGTGGCAATCTCCGACCCGTTTGCCGCATACAACGCGTACGAGGATCGCTCGCGAAAACCGCGAACCTTTGACCGAGGGAAAACACAAAGATCGGCGCCGGTGTCGATCAGAAACTGTTCTTTTGTCACCCGGTCGGTGACAAACAAACGGCGCGACGATGGGCAAGGGTCGTTGGTCGCCATCAACGACTGCCCGACGCGTTTCCCGACCCGGACCAGTTGCACGGTGGTTCACAGCGAAACGCATTTTCCCCGAACTTGGCGTGGAAATGGCACTTTCCACCACGTCGCTGGGCTCGGCGCTCCCGAGATCGCGATCGCGCTCGCGCTCCTCCCGGCGCGTTCCGTCGAAAACCCGAACGGCGCGGATCCGCGTTAATTTCGCGGCGAATCGCGGCCAGCTCCTGCTGAAACGTCGCTGTGAGCTGTGCCATTTTCACGCACAGCTGCGTCTCGAGGTCGCTCACGCTCGTCGATGGGCGCACGGAGGGTCTTGCGGAAGCCTCAGCAACGTGCACGCGCGGGCCCATTGTATCCGCAATGGTGTCGGCCAAGTCAGCCACTCGGTCGAGTTCGACGTCCCGCTGCGATGCCAGAATGACCTGCATGTTCGCAGGTAGCCGGCCCATCCACAAGCTGCGTAAAATTTCCTCCGACACGGTTGGTCCTGCCAGAGACCGCAAGTGGCGTAGAAACTGTGAAGGTTTCCGATCGCCTATCTCCTCATGTTCCAAAAGACGTCGCGTCTTCTGTTCTTGCGACGAACCCACTCTCTTGATCAGCTCTGCTTTGAGCTTCGTGTACGGTTGGGCTGGGGGATCCAAAATGATATCGCGGACCTCCGCCGCGTATTCCGGCTTGAGTGCTCCCAGCACGTATCCGAACCTCGTCATCTCGGTGGTTACCCCACTCGCGTCGAGGCTGCGTTCGGCCATCGCGAACCACAGCTCTGGGTCCTTCGGCGAAAACTCCGGTATCTTCACCGCCACGCGATTTACGGTGGGTAGGCTGCTCCCTCCCGGGAATGGCTCGGTCGGTGTAGCCATGGTCTCCACACTTCACCCAACGCACGATGTTCGACTGTTTTTCGCGTGACGCTTCGCGTCGAAAACTTTTCACTCGCGAAAAATCACGTCGGGGTCACCAATGAAGGTGGGATGTCGCAATAGGGAGCGAGGATATTGCACGTCGAGAAAATACTCAGTAGCCACGAGTTGTGGTTAAACTGTTATACTTTATTTGCCAGTCAATCGCGTAGCCCGCGTGACTGCTCTCGGCCAGACTTCGAACAAGACTAAAAGTTACGCTTACGAACTAGCCATTCGCTCGTTGATGCATTCACACGAACAAAGATCCTTTATTCATTCACGCAGCTCATTCTCACGATAACCGAAACTAAACATTCAGACCCTTCGCGACGTTCAACCCAATCATCTAAACATTCTCTCGACGCTATCGCACAGACGCAACCTGATCCATACTTTCGACGCTAGCACACAGCACGCAAACTGAACCATACTCTCGACGCACAACCGGACTCATTCATACATACACTATCTAAACCTAAACAATTGGCGGGGACGTGGCGTCAGCCTGTCGCCGCCACAGTAATATGTAGAAATTATTTTTATGTTGTACATATTTCTTTCCCTACGCTCCCAACGCGAACTCCTTTCCTGAACGTGCGAACCGATTGCCAAATCCTATTGCAATCTCAGTCTTTGTCTCTCCTGCGAGCGCGTGACATATCTCCCTCTCCGTCACAGCCGAACAGGAGAGACGAGGATCTCTCTATCCTTCTCCTACTTCGTTCGTTGTTCACTTATATGCCAATAGAGGCGTCACGTTACCTCCTGTAGTTCACCTCTCGGTCAATACAGGCGCCACTTTACCTCCTGTAGTTCACCTCTCGGCCAATAGAGGCGCCACTTTACCTTCCTGTAGTTCACCTTTATGCCATAGGCGTCACTACTGTACATTAGGCGCACCCTTAAACAGAGATCGGAGAGAACAGCCGAATTCAGAATAGAAGGTCATTCAGCATAACCCAACAGTTACAACGATCCAATCTCCAAACGAAACAGTTCTCGTTGAGGAAACAAATCGGAACGCTGTAAATTATTTATAGTTGGTCACCGTAGGTTACACCGTTATTTTTCTTCCTCTCGAACCAGACGGACTTCGTCCTGCCGTACGAGCCATCGATCCAACCCTGAACTAGGCGGACTTCTTCCTGCCGCACGAGGCATCGATCCAACCCTGAACTAGGCGGACTTGATACGGCCGTTCGGGCATCCCCATCATTCGCGGTCAGGCGGACTGGACCAACCGTCCGGGAATTCCTGAATCCTACTTCTACTTATAACGTACGAATCGGCGTTTCCCGTTTCACTCACTCACTCTCTTTCGGAGCGGATCCGCGTTGCACAACGTACACTGCAATAAAATGCCTAAACGAATAACTTTCGCGCGTCTCACTCGCACAAATTCCACTCTCGGATCTAATGTCTACGTCGTTATCTAAACTTTCCCCACGACGCAATCATTACTTCTCGAATCCAAAATTTTGGGACATAAGAACGGCAAAGAAACAACTGTTTTTGTACATTTTTGAAAATTCCTAATACCGGTATTAATACTTAATACCTTCACCGCGGCTGACCGACAATGCGTCGGACTACACGGGTGCTCTGCGTATAGGAGCTTGCAATACACCACCCCCGTATACAGGCGGCGGATCCGTCCATCGGGCCCCGCCAATATTGGGCAGCAGTCTCCCTAAGGAGGCCGCCACCGCTTGAGCCTGAGGGGCCAATCGATCGAAGTGCTTCTCGAAGCGCCAGCGACTGTCGAGAGTCAGTCCCAGATATTTCATCTCCTGCCTGACCTCGACAACGGCATCACCCACAGGGATCCAGAGTTGGGGCGGCCGCCGTCTCGGAGACAATGCGGGTAGCCACATTGCCTCCGTCTTGCCAGCGGCTATCTTGAGCCCCAACCCCTCGATCCTACCCACCACGGAGTCCACCACTACAGCCGCCAAGGCTATTGTTCCCCTCCATGTCTCTATCTCCACGACCACCAGTGTATCGTCCGCATAGCATATCACACTGTCGTCGCGGGGGAGAGTAGCCCGCAGCACCGAGTCGTATGTTATGTTCCACAGGAGCGGTCCTAGGACCGACCCCTGCGGAACTCCTCGGTGCATGTGCTCCCTCTGCATTACACCGTACCGGCCAGGGTACTCAAACAGCCTGCCCCGGAGATAGTCTCGAATGACCTCTCGGAGGTAGGGGGCACTCACTGATACTCCAGCGCCCTCACTGCCTCATCCCAGGGCAGGGTGTTGAATACGTTGGTGATGTCGAGTGACACTGCCAACAACACCCTGCCCGCGCGACCGCCCAGGTCCGGCGGGAGGCCAGCCGATCGATTGCATCGATCGTGGAACGCCCCCTCCGGAACCCAAACTGGCAATCGCTGAGACCACTCATGGACAGGTGCTCGACGAGGCGATCTGCAATAACCTTTTCATAGATTTTCGCCACCTCGTTGAGGAGACAACGGCCGGTACGCAGAGGGAAGCTCTGCGGGCTTGCCTGCCCTTTGGAGGAGAACAAGCCTGGCGACTTTCCATTCCCTGAGGAAGGTTCCCCGGCTCAGACACGCGTTCAGTACGCCGATCAGAGCCGGGGCGAGGATGTCGAGCGCCGCGACCAATACTGGTCCGGGGATACCATCCGGTCCGGGGGCGTTAACACCCCCCTCCCTTACCCTCCGGACCGCCTGGGAGAACTCAGCGCCGGATATCCGGAGTCCCTCGTCCCACTCTTGGGACAGAATGGGCGGGTACTCCCTCTCCCCCTCAATAGGGGGAAGAGGGTGGATACGCGACCCGCCCTAGGAACTCCGGATCCAGCCGCTCCGTCAACGGGGGTGCCCATGGGCGCCGTCTCCGGCCCCGGGGGCCGGCCTACGGTATGGGACCCCTGACAGACATCTTGCTGCCAGGGACACTAGGATACACCGGTCGTGAGACCGATGCAACCCCTCGCTCCGTTCGCCACCTACCAAAGTAGGTGCCCAGATCCACCACGAGGAGGTGGAGCGAGAGGATTTCAACCCTGTGACCCCCTCAAATAGAGAGGACGAAACCGACAATAGATCCGAGTCACCATTGTCAGCGCCACAGGGTCTTGGACCCACAGTTGGTCTCCTGCGTTACTATATTCGAAGAAACAAATATAATTAAAATCATAATTGTAATTGCAATATTATTTGATTCAATATGAACAGAAACGTATACTTACCTCAATTTTCTAAAATAAGAAAGTGAAGGGCTGCATGAAGTTACCGGCCTACAAATTTGAAGCTGAGTACAAACTTAATCGTTGGAAATCCTCCTTTCCCGCCGAACTTGCATACAAATTCCCCAAGGCCATCAGGGATAAATGTCCATCGTCGATAGACATGGTACGACTAGGCTCCCGTCTAGTTTTAAGGGATGTGCGCACCACACATATTGAATTTAATAGGTCGATATCTATTTTATTCCTCTTTCTAGTTTCAATATCCGGAATCAAAGAGAATATTCTTTTGGGCGTCTGCATTGGAATGAGGTAAACATCTTACCACATTGCATAGCAAACGCAAGTTCGCGAAACGTTGAACTTCTTCCGCGTTTTTTTGTTTAGAGATGTCCATCCACATCGCGTCGAACGTTAGCTTCGGCCACTCGCGTTTTTAGGCCTCTGATGTGTCGCAATACAGAGAGTGCCACTCTCTCTTTAATCCGGTGGTATCGAAGTCGCCCAATTTATTCGCGACCGCTAATAAATCGCCTGAGGTCGTGGCTCGGTCGCTGTGATTGAGTGCCTTTTTGTGTTTGAAGACTGTTAATGCTTTGAGGACGGAATCGTCATGGGGGAGACGATTTCTTGTCTCATTGCATACGGTTGTATAAAAACGTAAACAATTTTTCCGGAAGGTGATGATGTCATAATTTTATTCTTCTCTCCGCTACCTCCTCCATGAAGTCATTGCATTCGGAACCAAGAATCACTTCATTCAGTGGAACCTAGTTCGTCTCCAGAGAAAAATTCACTAAGCGGGTCAGCGGAAAATGCTCTAGAAGAAACGGTTTTTTCAAAAATTGTTATAGGAAAAAGCGCAGCAACTCTTCCAAATAGGGCTGCAACTCTTGCACTAATGTTCGCCTACTTTGAAAGTAGACGTTGAAACGATTTAAGCGACCGCGGACAAAATCCAGAAAAAGGAAGTATCCTTTGGTATCTACTCTACCGAATGCCGCAGCGAATCTGTTCGCCGTTTCCGTATTTTCGGAAAAGGCCTGGTCCGTAAAAAATCTACTCAAGTCGTCCCACGACTTTAAAAATCGTTTCACACACTGGTGTCGAGCAAGCGAGCGAGTGTCCGACAATTTTAGAATTTTCAAAGAAGAGTTGTAGTAACTCTCCTGAAATTGGCGCAAAATAGCAGCCCGTTTTGGACTCGCATTGACATATGATGCCGCACCACGAAGCAACTGGTCGATTTCTTTTGGGATCTCCGCACAAGCAGCAGTCGCTGCCAGTGCCACCGAATGACAAATGCACGGAATTCCAATAATTTCCGGGTTCTTCTGGAGCAAATGAGTCGTAAACGATGACACTTCCCCTATCATTACAGATGCGTTATCCGTACCAAGGCCCACGATGTTCCTTAGAGGAATTTGCATTTCCACCAACCGATTTTCAAACGCTTTGAACACCTTTCCTACTGATCAGTCTAGATGTATTAACTGCAACAATTCGGTCGCAACAGATAAACCATGCGGCTCAACATACCTGACAGCTAATGTCAGCCACTTATCGTTAGTTGAATCTGAGGATTCATCCTCGTAGACCCAAAATTTACAATGCCGTAGATTATCGGCAATGCGTTCTGTCTCATGAACGCACAGAACATTCGAAACCATTTGCCTGCACTAACTGCGGCCAACTCTAATACCATGCAAGACTTGAGGCTCTTTGCCTATATCTTGCATGAGGGCGAGAAATTGAGGGGCGATCGTAAGAGGAACGTTATTCTCCACGAAAAAAGCCGCGTACTTGAGTTCAGCAATTTTGATCTTTTCACTGAGTGAAGAATCCTCGGCCACGACTTCTTCTGGCTGGTCACTTCCTTGGGCAGTCTGTGTGATATTTGTCGGAACCATTTCTTTCATATTCTCTACATGAATTTTTCTCGACGCATGGCTCTGTATTTCGGACATCCCGCATTCGAAAACCTTGTTACAGGATTTACAGAAGCACTTGGTATCGTCCGAAGCAACTTCTTCCAACCAAAGCTTCAAGGAGTTGTCGGCGTCATACCAATGACGTTGAAACCTCTTCTTGCTCCTTTTGGCGTGTACCCCGGCCATTATAACTACGCGAATAGTTCAAATATCGAATAGGAACACTATTATAGTAATAATCACTGACACTATTATACTATTATATTATTATAAACTATGCTTATACTATTACACTATTATACACACTTAAACTACTTATTAATAACACTATTACAGTAATGTTCTAATCGTAAGTATCATCGACTCTGTTGCTCACGGTTGCAGATCGTAGTGAAATGTTCAAGTCAGAATGTTCCTAATAACTAAACTCTAATCCTATTCCACTTCTTTATATATAATTCCACCCCCATTCCCTTCGAGGGCCGTGCAATGTACTTCCCGTGAAAACGGGAAGATCTTTTGCCTTTTAAATCCGCACTCACAAAAATAATAATATTCGTTCAGTAATGTGATTCTGACTCTGTAGAATTACTATGTTTTACTGGGTGAATATTAGCTCTTTTATGAGTGCGGATTTAAAAGGCAAAGGACGTACCCGTTTTCACGGGGAAACACATTGCCCGGTGAACTCCATTGACGTTTCCCGTTTCCGTTTTCGCAGCCCTTCACTTTCTTATTTGAGAAAATTGAGATAAGTATACGTTTCTGTTCATATTTAATCAAATGATATTGCAATTACAATTATGATTTTAATTATATTTGTTTCTTCTTCGAATATAGGAACGCAGAAAACCAACTGTAGGGGGAGCCGAAGTCCGGGATGGATTCGGAGCGGGGGAAGGAATGACCTCGAGGTCCCCATGACTCTTGGAATTCCTCCTCTCTCGCAATGAAACCTCGATGGAGCTGATGTTCTCCTGAACTGGGTACTTACCTGATTATTTACCTCCGGTAAGTTCTCGGGAGAGAGGCCTGGTGTGGAAAATTTCGGTCAAGTTGAGGGTCCATCTTGGGCAAAATCCTCTTACTCCACCTCCTCGTGGTGGCTCCTGGGACTCTGTGGAGGCTTCGGCTGAAACAGAGTGCGAACAGACTAGGAAGGTACCCATGCGCCCTGGACACAGGCCTAGCGGCAAGGTCTGTCCAGGACCTCAAACCGTAATCCGGTGGTCAGGTTTTACCGGACCGGGGGCTTGCCTTGATCGGCCGGCCCGCGAGGATAACTAACCTATATAAAATATGTCTCTAACTACTAAGCTTCGGCGCGCGGTGAAGGTAGCACCATTGCACTTTAGTGGGCCGGTGGATGCATTGGCCACTTAGCGCGTCACTGATGTGCGTGTGCGCCCGCGCACGCATGCGTTACCGCACCCGGAAGCGGTCGTGCAGGGGGGTATTGGAGGAGCAGCGGGGGTGAATGCCTCCACCGCGAGCGCTGGCACCTCGGCGACTGGAGCCTCGGGTAACCAGGGCACTGGTCGCGGTGTGGGGGTGAGATTCTGTTGGGTGCGGTGCCTCGCATCCGCCTCGACAGAGTCTTATGGCCTGGAGAGTCGGGCCTCGGCGGCTTAGGAGCGCGGTAAAAGACTACGCCTCGGCCGCGGGCGGCTTTCGGCGCTTTGGGTTTGGGGGATGAGGGCGGGTGTACCGGGGGCGACAGCGCGGGGACGGATTGTGAGTCCGTCTGCTCCGTGTCGTCGATCCCCCTGGCCTCTCGCTGTAGCTCCTTGGCTGTCGGGGGTTCGGTCGCCCCCTTGCCTCTGTCCCCGTGGGGGACATATAGATCGTTGAGACGGGCGTGGGAGTGGGGGAGGGGCGAACGCGGACGGGGTGCCCGCCTTCGTCCCTCCTTGTCGCGCGCGGAGAACTCGTCCCTCGGCCGAGAGCCCTTTTAAGGGCTCCTCGAGCGAGGAACGGGGTTGCGGGGTTGCTTGCGACCTGGTAGATTAGGTATTGCTGGGGGGAGCCTTTCTTCCCCTGGGACGGGGTCCCATAGGGGCCAAGGGCGAAGGGGGATGGCTGCTTGTGTTCTTCGGAGATCCCAGCCGCCCCCGATTAGCTTAGGGAAGATTATCATGAGGTTTTTAGTGGGTACTGTGAGCTCTTCTGGCCACGTAAGCCCCACATAACCCTGTATCTCTCCCAGGGGGTACACGGTATGCGTAAAAGCATTTTCCTCATGGAAAAGAAAATCCATCGCGTACACCCAATGGACGGTACAAAGTTCGTCTTCCTTTCCGATCGGGCCCTCCGATTGCTATCGGTCAGTCACGATCAACAGCCGACAAGGTCATGAAATCGATTCATCGAAAGTTTGTCCTGCAACCCTCCTTAGCCGTAGAATATAAGGAGTTTCTCCGCCAATATGAAGCTCTCGGACACATGCGTCGTGCGCCCGTTACGTCTTCGCATTCTCAGTGCGTTTACATTCCGCATCATCCGGTGCTACGCGCCGATAGCGTAACCACCCATCTTTGCGTTGTTTTTAACGCATCAAGCATCACCTCGAACGGATTCACTCTCAATGGGCATCTTCTCCCTGCCCGAAACTACAGCTCGATGTTTCAGCTGTAATTCTTCGGTGGCGAACGTTTCGCTTCGTCTATACCGCGGACATTGCTAAAATGTACCGCCAGATTCTCGTCGACGAACGCGACGTAGATTAGCAGCGAATACTCTGGAAACCCGGTCCCTCCGAGGAATTACAAGAATTTCAATTATTGACCGTCACATATGGTATGACCTGCGCCCCTTTTTTGGCTCTTCGAGTCCTTCAAAAACTCATAGACGACGAAGGACAGCGGTACCCTCTCGCAGAACCAATACTTCGTTCGTACATTTATGTTGATAATGTCCTCTACGGCGGCAGTGACCTCTCGGACATTCGACAGTTCTGTGACCAGTTAATACGCCTACTTCAGTGCGGTAATATAAAGCTTATTGGTAAAGGATATTGATCCAGAAGATCATGGATTATCATGTTCTAAAACCCTTGCTTCCGATGATCGAGTCAAAATTCTCGGGATCAGTTGAAATTCATCCCGTGATTCTTTTCAATTCAATGTCAAGATCTCTGAGCCGCTACTGTCCACTAAACGCGCGATTCTTTCGTCAATCGCCAAGTTATACGATCCTCTCGGATGGGTCACCCCCGTTATAATAAAAGCTAAAATTCTAATTCAAGGATTGTGGCACCTCCGTATCGATTGGGACAACCCCATCCCTCCACAATCTCTAGAACAATAGAAATCCATTTATTCACGATTTCCACTACTAAACGGACTCCAAATCGCGCGATGGATCGGATCAATTCCGGGGGCTTCGCAGATCGAACTTCACGGCTTCACAGATGCGTCGACGGTCGCATACGCTGCCGTCGTTTTCGCTCGTTGTACCTCGATAACTGGAAGCGTTACAATTTCTCTGCTTGCTGGAAACTCAGAGATCGCTCCTTTATCTCCGTTAACCATTTCACGTCTTGAACTGCAAGCCGCGCTTCTTTCAGCTCGGTTGATGAGCTTCGTTGTGTCCTCCCTCAACCTTCGCGAACTTCCATGTTATTGTTGGACTGACTCGACGGTAGCACTTGCATGGTTGCAGTCCCATCCGTCAAAATGGAAAACGTTCGTCGCCAATCGTGTTGCCGACGTACAAACTCGTCTACAGAAAGCTATATGGCAACATGTTCCGACGGCGGAAAATCCCGCGGACTGCGCGTCGCGTGGACTTTGTAGCGATGAGCTTCTTAAAGCCCATCCAGAATGGCCAAGTCAACCTCCACACATCTCTGTAGAAGATTCATTCGAAGCAAAGCTCGTATTTCACGCACGATCCCAGTGACGACATGGGATTTAGAATCTCGCTTCTCCAGTTGGCCCAAATTACTTCGAGTAACGGCTTATGTGCAACGTTTCGTGCGTAATGCTCGCGGTAAAATTCGGTCTTTCGAACGCGCTCTCTCAGCGAGTGAATGCACAACAGCCAAACACTTCTGGTGGCGACACATCCAAAAGGTCCATTTTCAAACAGCAATTGCCTCTCTTGTCAATGAGAAATCATTTTCGCCAAAAGACCCACTAGAGTCGCCCAACCCGTTCTTCGACGAGGACGAACTTCTTCAAGTTGGAGATCGGCTACGCAACGCTCCGATCTCACTCACCTCGAAGCATCCCATCTTGTTGGCCCCACATCCATTGGTTCGCCTTATCATGGAGCAAGCCCATGCTCGGGCCTTGCACGTCGGTTTACAACTCACCCTCCACATTCTACGTCAAGATTATTGGCTTCTCCGAGGTCGGAGTAAAGTTAAATCGGTCATACACGCGTGTATCCAATGCGTGCGAGAACGAGCCGCGGTACCGACTCAGATCATGGGAAACCTCCCTGTAGCGAGTGTCCCCTTCGAAACCCTATTCGCATTGCGGTGTGGATTATGCAGGACCCATTCAAATCCGAGCTTCCGCTGGCTGCGGAATAACTTCCCGAAAAGGGTACATAGTGCTTTTCGTTTGTTTGTCCACCAACGCAGTACACTTGGAATTACTCGTGGACTACTCCACGAAAGCGTTTCTAAATGCTTATGTTCGATTCTGCTCTCGTCGAGGCTTGCCTGGAAATATGTACTCCGATAACGGAACAACTGGTCCTTCAAGCCGGATATGAACCAGCGACCTATGGATGCCCTTCCTCGCGCTCATTGCTCAGCGGTCCCGGCCTCAGGCGCCTCCGACCGTCGGTCGACGCCGAACACGGAGTGGAATGAATCCCTCTGTATGATCCTCCACACTTAATAAAAGGAATCAGAAACAATTTGATAACTAAGGACACGGAGGCAAATGTTGGAAAAGATGCTGAAAGTAAACAAATTGCATCTTGGTGTCCTGTAATGTTGGCGTATGAAATTGATGTTAACACGAACATGTTAAATCACCAACTACAGAAGATAACAAAAGAGCACGTAGTCCCAAGAAAAATTTAAAAAATGCGCATTAAATGTGCGACACAAGTTTTTTCAAACAGATGTCTAGTTACATAGAATTTGTTAAATTAAAAAACAGTTGTATTTTTAACTTCCCGATTCATAGGGAAGTTATTGTAATTACCCCGAAAATCGAAAATCGATTTTTTAGCAGATCTTCACGTTTCATGGTTATTGAAGTCATTTTAGACTATTTTTATCAAAATGTTTGTGTGTGTGTGTGTGTGTGTGTGTGTGTGTGTGTGTGTGTGTGTACGCGTATGTCCGTTTGTATGGTATCAAATTTTTCGTTAACGTTTTCTGAAAAAATAACAATGCGATCAGAATAATGAATGATGCAATCGATGCGCCCCGCTGGAACATAGAGCTGATTAGATTTTGGTCCATATTGGTCAAGTAGTTTTTTAGTTTTTTTAGTTTTTTTAGTTTTTTTCGAAAGAAGTTCATTCAACAATGCAAATTATACGAGAGGACGGAAATTTTCCACCGCAGAAACAAACGTAACAATTATATATAATTTTTTTTTATTTTTAAAAAAATTTTTTTATAATTTAAAAAAAAAATTTTTTAAATTTTTTTTTTTAAATTATGCAACTAATGCAAATGTTACCGCTTACAATAATCGAAAATTATCCCAATGCAAGAGTAAGTTAATCGTCTCTTCTGTCGAGAATACATTTTCAAAGAATATCGGAAGTAACAAAAAAAATGTATATTACAATCTTTTAATAAACAATCAGTCGAAACGAATTATTAATTGAGAATAAATTGATAATTAATATAAAAAACAAGCAGTTCAATACGAATTATTAAGTGAGATGAAATTGAAAGTTATTATAAAAAATGGTTAATGGAGCATGCGAGCAACGAGCATACGATGTTGGTTTAATGCGACGCCATACAGCAAACATTTTGATAAGTTGAAAACTATTGAACTTCCCTGAGAACGTATAATCTTCCTAAAACGTACACTAAATAATGATAATAATATACTGCAACTAACGAATCGGGAAGTTCTTTGTGTGGCTCGTGGAGAGTCACACACCAAATAACATCCGTACTACTAACCCTCTCGCGAACTCACAAAGCGAGCTACAACACCCCCACCCGCGAAGCTCGCGAAGCGAGCGAGCAACAATAACCAGCTAGTTTAGGTTCATATCATATCGAAATACGCATTGGGCCAAAAGAGATACCAAAAGAAGAAGGAATTGTAATTCGGACGAATTGAAGTCTTTTCAATAAATGACATTGAGCCCAATTCCGCCTCGATTACTTTTGACCTGCGTGATTCGCCCTGCCGCGAGGGTAGTCCCCGTTATTCCCTGCGTCCGGATTCCTGGCCGTTCGCGTCAACCCATCCGTTCGCGTTCCGCGGAGGCTCTCTTCGGATTCGGCTTCCCCGAATCCCGGTATCTGGTTGCATTTCGTGAGGTACTTCCGAGTACCTGGCGCCCGAACTCGAGTTTCGCGTTTCAATAGAGCCTTCGCGGAGAAGCACTTTGTCCCGAGGGGACCGTGACCGCGCGGCCGCGCACGGCCCGGCCTCAGTGCCCGTAAATCCTCGGGGTTGACTCTGTCCGACGGCCCTAAAAAGTGGTTCGCACGGGGGCAACGTTGCATCCTACATGCGACCAGTTTGTTGCCGCATTTAAAGTTTTGCTAGTAAATAATCTTTGTTACGGATTAGCAGGGGGTAAAACAAGCCACTTCACTTAAACGTAACTTTATTTCCCCAACTTGGGTTCGTTCGATTTGTAATAGAAATTATGTACAATGTAATGTTTCCCTTGGCCAAAACACCAGCTCGTTTTGGCCAGATTATTGAATAAAGAGATATGAGAACAAGGGGAGAACAAGATGAGTTTTCCCGTGATAGATATTCACTTGTAGAAGTAGTGAATCCCGAGATTTGAATCTACTAACTCGCGAAAACCGGTCAAGCGACGCACGACGTTTTCTGAAGGAACGAGTTAGAACGACTAACGTACGTTGAGATCGGAGTCGAACAGCTGGCAGTTTACCGTCACCGTCGAACTATTGATTGGCGGATCGATAGAGCGATCCGCCAATAGTAATCCCAATTTTGGGGTCGATAATCGATTGTAATCGACGTCCGACGGTGCTGGCATAAGCTACTGCGAGCTGCTTATCGACTCTCGATCTCGCTGTTACGCGTGAATCCGCCAATAGCGAGGCGGCGCAGTAAATCGGCGTGTTCACGCGGCCGACACGCTCAGCCAATCCCAAACAATCTTACTTCAAGAAAAACAATAGGCAAGAACTGTGAGGATGTATGCGACGGTACAATGCTATTTACATTGAAAAAATTCCTTGAGGATGTGGATAACCAACATAATCCTCCTACAAATGATGGATTTGTAGACAACGTGCCTGTGCCAGAAGAGGAAATAATCATCCCTGCGGAAGGAAGCGCCACGATGAAAAATCATATGGCAGATTATATAGGCCGTAAAGCCTTATCTTTGGATGTGGTAAAAAACTGTCTCAATTGCAAGACCAGTTTTTTCATACCCCGTATTGCTGCGGATAAGGAGTCTAATTTTGATAAAATAATTTCAAATGTTCAGTGTTCTCTACATACATACGTGCTCACAATTTGCTTCAAGAGGAGATTTAGTGAACAACTGCAAGAGAAACTTAAAGAAGAATTGGAAACTTCTTGGACTTTTTGCACAAACCACGTCAATATCCTGAATGAATTTCTAAGTCAAGAGATCGGAACGTATTACATGAAACAGCTCTGCAACCAGACAAATACAATTTTATCTGGAAAACAGACAACATTGACTCTGGACAATAGAATATTCAAAGGAGCATTATCATCATACAACAAACACTCGTAAAAACGAAAAAATGAAGCAACTGCAAATTGAATGACGTAATTGTCTACTATTATTAACTATTTCCATCACTATATATTTATATTCTTAATCTCTATTTCTATCTCTATATTTCTCTATATAATAAAATCGTGTCTGTTTGTATGTATGTCTGTTTGCATCACTTGAGAACGGCTCAACGTAGAAAGCTGGGGTTTGGCCCATTGGATGCGTCGCACAGTGGGGTATTTGGCCTTAAAAAGTGGAAAAAATTCGATCTCTAAATTTTTGTGTATGGCATAAAATTTTTGTTGTTCGTTGTAGTTAAAGATTTGAAGAACAAAGCTGTTGTATTGTTTTTTCTATTTGTACACCCGTGAAGTCGTAAACTTCATCGAAAGTCGAGAAATTTTAAGGCGCGTTTGGCGTTCTTAAACAGTCTCTAAGACAGCGTCTGTTCATTGGCGATTTTCAAGTGTTTGAAGGAAAATTCTGTAAATTCTTGTATTATAAAAGTTGTTCAGGTAGGTATACAGAGCACGTTCGCATAGATTTTATTTCGTTATCATCTAAATTAGTATAGTTATTAATATTTGAATATTACCAATCATTCTGTAAGCTTTCTAAAAACTACAAAACTTTATTGGCAATTTTGTTATAGTATTGATCACGATTGAGTGTTCGTTTTGATGTCAATGCATTCGGTAAAGATTTGTGATTATAAGCCAAGAAAGTTTAAATCCGAATATGTCCGAATTCAAATTTTATAGCCTATTTATGTACTATGAAGCGTTTAGCAGCGTTTCACGTACGCCTTCACGTACGCCTGCATGTTACATTTTAGTTCTTATTATTTTTATTTTTTCTTTTACATTGTCTAACATTTTTATAATATTTATTCTGAGTGTGTTAGGGACGTAATTAATAGACTTTTATTGAGTTCCGATCCCCTGTTGTCAAGTATAAGATGGCAAAAAAGAATGAAGATACCATTTTCTACAGAATGTATAGATATGCTTCTGCCTATTCAACCTACTGATAAAACTACATCAGCAGATTCAAACGAAGAAGAAACATTATCTCAGGAGGAAATTTCTTATATATTTTCTGATGAAAGTTAATGGTAATAATTAAAAATTTTCTTCACTAAAAAGTTTCGTGATTCACATATTCTGCATAAAATAATAATTTACATCATTTCAATATAATTTATGTGCGAAAATAATTTTTTTCAGCTTTTCGGTGCAAATATTGCACTATTGCCACGGTCTTTTATGGGTTCTCGATAATCTGAGAAAAAAATGTTTCAAACAAAAGAGGAACAGTATTCAGACGTCTACAAATTTCAATGTATTAAACTTGGAAAAAAATTTTTTTTTTTTAAATTGAGGTAAATTTGATTTTTCAAATGCTAAAATATATTTTGGATTTCATAACGTTGTAGCTGATCTCAAGACGAATCCAACGATATATGTATAATATTATAACTTTGAGCCTTTAAATAACGCTACAGTAGTTTTTTCCACTTTTTAAGGCCAAATACCCCACTGTGCGTCGTTTCTTAGAGAAGGTTCAAGAGCAAATATCATTCGAAAAAGTCCATTGATTCAAAAGTTGTGACGTCATTAGTGAACACATGTCAACTTTTTCGCTCTCTTTTGCGCACGTTTTTGCTTATAATTTTTCAACGAACGGACTTTTTCGAATGCGTTTTTTCAGGAACCTTTCTGAAGAAATGCCACGTCTAATGGTTCAAACCGCAGCTTTCTACGTAGGAGAGTGCATGAGAGAGAGTGAGAGAGAGAGAGAGAGAGAGAGAGAGAGAGCGAGAGAAAGAGAGACAAAGACAGACGTCGAGATGCGAGAGGGAGTCAGAGACAGACAGATAAATAAAGGGAGAGAGAGGGGGGGAGAGAGACAGAGAAAGAGTGAGAGAAAGAACTACAGAGCAACGCAAAAAGCGAGGTGGAATTCAACGAAATAGATCACAAACACATTCAATACCTACATGCTTTTAAAAAATAATGTGCCACAGCAACGCGTGGCGGGGGAAAGCTAGTAAATTATATAATTGAATTATTTGATTCTTATACCCTGATAGCCAAATGGACTCCACGTGGAGTGCCGAAAATGAACGCAGCGGGCCTGCATCTGGAAACGCCTCGATGCAGGCCACGTGGAGTGCAGTTTCTGCAGTCCAGGTGGAATCAGGTGGAATGTTATACAGGGCGGCGCCGTCGGTAAGGGCAGATATTTTGCAGTATCTGGCACGCACTACTTTTTTGAAGACGTTTACAAATGAAAAACATGCATTTCCTACTTAAAAAATATAAAAATAACTTATAAACAATAGATTTTAGGCTTAAAATTATGGGAGGGGTAACAATTTCGAGAAAAAAAAAATATCACGAGCAAGACTCGAACCAGCAACCTCCCAATTACTAGCATTCCTCGCTATGCCCTCGGCTATTCATCTTCTTGTTCACCTATTAACGCGAACGCCTTATGAATGCATAAACCGATTTTGAAATATAATTTTCTCGGGAAATATTGAGAAGCGCGTGCTACTGCTTTGCCAAATTACATTTTGAGAACATATCTTCAAATACTGCAAGTTTCAGAAAAATCCATCACCCATCAACCGTGGCTTCCCTTTGTTAGAATTGTCGGTAAAAATTAAGACTGCCGAAGGTGCTGCCCTGTATAACGGCATCCGCCGCTCCACTCAGACTCCACGCGCTACCTTCCACCTGGCCTGAAGAAGGTGTAGGCCACGTGCTGTGACTGCAGACTTTGTGCTGCTGCGTTCATTTTTGGAGGCTCCAGTGGCGCCCACTCCACGTTCTTTCCAGATGCTCTCCACCCACTGCTCCGAGCAGCCTAAAGCGGCGGTCTGGAATGATAGGGCACTCCACGTGCACTCCAGGCTCTGGTCTCTTCCTGCTCTGTTCCAGACATGGCTATCAGGGATATGATTACAGTTACTTTGGAAAGCTGGAAAATGGAACAACGGAAACCTGGAACAAAACCTAGGAGGAGAATTAAATAAAAATCGTGTGCCTGGAAACCACGCGTGGCAGCATGAAACTTATTGCTTATTAAGTATAGATACAGATAAATTATTATACCTAATAAGCAATAAGTTTCACTTCTGCCGCGCGTGGTTTCCACGCACACGATCTTTTTTTAATTTATTGAAGTGTATGTCAAAAACTAATGTGCGGAAGAGAATAAATAAAAGAAAAATATATCAGTAAAAGAAGAGGTATGTATATAAATTACAAAATTACATCTACAAATCTAAAATCAAAATGAATACATATACAGGGATGTACAAACGTAACTCTAATGAAAACTTATTTCTTACAAAATAAATCAAGTTACAACAGATGTTTGAACTGCGAACCATTTTTCTATGATACAGAGCTCCGCTCTTTGTATTAGATTTCTATGTATTTCTAACCTTTTCAAATTAGCATAATAATACTTTGTAAACACTACACTAAGCTCCTACTGTGCAAGTAATTTTTTTAAAATAATAAATATTATTGCTTACAATATAAATTGGGTTGCATCGCATGTTGGAACCATGATCCATTTTCTGCAATACAGAGCTCCGCTCTTTGTGCGAGACTCTTCATTGTCGCCATAAGTAGGGTGTCTTGGTTCATGTATACTACCGTCGCTTCCCATATTATGTTTGTATTTATCACGTACACTTCAGAATCATACGTTCAGAAAGGTATGGTCCAATTCGTTAGCCACTGTGTTCGCCGGATCTGTCTCCGTTGGATTTTTACCTTTGGAGATATGTTCAATCCGTTGTACATGACAGAATCATGAATAATGTTCAATAACTTTGGAATCAAATAACAAATGAATGTAACAGCATAAAAAGAAACACTTTAATGATGGCAACAATAAGAAATGTAATACAAAGAGCGGATCTCTGTATCGTAGAAAAATGAATCGCAGTTCCAACATCTGTTCTAACTTGATTCTTTTGGCAAGAAATAATTTTTCATGACAGTTACGTTTGCACAATCCTGTATATGTATTCAGTTTGATTGAAAACGTGTATTCTACTTAGATTTTGGTAAACACACATTAGTCTAATATAATATAATATAATAATAATAAAATACAGAGCTCCGCTCTTTGTATTATATTTCTATTTATTTGTAACCTTTTCAAATTAGTATAATGATACTTTGTAAACACTACACTGAGCTCCTACTGTGCAACTAATTTTTCTTAAATAATAAAAGATATATTTATCACGTACACTTCAGAATCATAAGTTCAGGAACGTATGACCCAATTTGTTAGCCACTGTGTTCGCCAGATCTGTCTCCGTTGGATTTTTACCTTTGGAGATATGTTCAATCCGTTGTACATAACAGAACCATGAATAATATTCAATAACTTTGGAATCAAATAACAAATGACTGTAACAGCATAAAAAGAAATACTCTCATGATGGCAACAATGAGAAATGTAATACAAAGAGCGGATCTCTGTATCGTAGAAAAATGAATCGCAGTTCCAACATCTGTTGTAACTTGATTTATTTTGTAATAAATAAGTTTTCATTATAGTTACGTTTGCACATCCTTGTATATGTATGTATTCATTTTCATTTTTTCTGATTTTATATTTTTAAATTTAATTTTGTAATTTATATACATACCTCTTCTTTTACTGATATATTTTTTTAATTTTATTTATCCTCTTCTGCACACGGTAGATTTGGAATGCTGTATATCTCCAATATATCTCTGTAATAGATTTAATTATATTATTATGTTAATCAATGCAAACGTAGTTGCACGTGCTTTCGTAACATAACCATGTAATTCTAATATTTTTTAAATGTAATTTTGTAATTTATATATTTAAATGTAATTTTGTAATTTATATACATACCTCTTCTTTTACTTATAAATTTATTTATTTATTCTGTTGCACACGGTAGGTTTTAAATAAATACTTTTTAATAAATTCAAAAACGTAGTTGCACGTGTTTTTATAACATAACCATGCAACTCTAGAGGAAGGAAAACTAACTGTTGCGCACTATAAAAATGTCGGTAAGCCGTCTGCTTTTGTGCTCTCTCTCTCACTCACAAACCGCAGGAGAGTCGGCGCACTAGCCACCTCCGTGATTCGACTTCCGTCCTCTCAGGGAGGGTAAACTCCCCAGGGTAGTGTCACTCAATGTATTTTTCTGTTAGTGTGGGGATCTTGGCTTTCTAACGCCATATTCCCCATGCAACTCTCCAACGACGATCTAGCGATCAAGTTGGCAGCGCCGGCTACCAACTGCCGCGAACGTTGTTGCGCGGGATTCGCCGCCAACCACTTCACTGTCGACTGGCGTCTCGAGTAGTCGTAGCTTATACATAGAGACAAACCAGTATCTTGGTGTGAATCTTTATTGTACACGCGTACGCCCACAAGTTCGGGCCTTTTATAATAAAGATATTGAACAGTGGACAAAAATAATAATTTGTAGTGGACTACAGGGATTCAACCTTTTCCCTCAACGAGTCAATTCCCTACAGCTGGCGACCCCGACGTGATTGATTCCGTCGCGTCTCACGATCGAGAAGGCCTGAAGAACAGGAAGGAAGCTACGTTCCTCTTGCTGCGACTTTCGTAGTCTCATCGACGGCGCCCAGCCGCGATTCCTGCCTTTCTCATCGTATTCGGCGGTGAAGCCGCCGTTGCAGTCGTTCCACGTAGTGCCGCAGCGTGAAGCCGCCATTGCAGTCGTTCCACGTAGTGCCGCAGCGTGAAGCCGCCATTGCAGTCGTTGCACGTGGTGTTGCAGCGTGAAGCCGCCATTGCAGTCGTTGCACGTGGCGTCGCATCGTGAAGCCGCCATCTTGGCCAACTTCCCGCCAGTTTTTGCCGCTTGGACGCCATCTTGGCTGACGTCGTTGCTGTCTTCTGCTGCCAAGCCGCCATCTTGGATAGCTGTCACTCTGGTCTGCTGTTCAGCCGCCATCATAGACGATCGTTCAGCTGTCATCCTGGAGAAGCAGAACCATCGGCGCACATGCGTGAAGAAACGCGGTTGCGAGGCGCAGGTACGATCACGCGAGTAGAAGAATTGTAATCATCTTGCGCTTGAACCTCTTCGTTGTTTGCCCTGTCCGCGAGCCGCGCGAGGCGATAGAATATTAGTTCAACGTTCCTCGTGTCATAGAGCGTAGTCGTGAGCGTCGAGTTTCGGAAGTCGTTCTAGGTCGCGTCGCGCGTGCGAAATACCCGTCGTACGATGGCTTCCCCAGACTCGAGTCTGAGATCGGACGAGTTGATTAAATCGATTTTAGAGAAACATATCGATTCCTATCGCGTACCCAAAATACCGACGTTTTTTCGCGACGACCCGCAATTATGGTTTATGCAGGTCGAGTCCTCCTTATCCGCGTCGCGCATCACCGCTCAAAAGACAATGGCTGACATAGTGGTGTCAGCGTTGTCTTTTGACGAGATCGCAACGATCCGTGATATTCTGTCCGCGACGCCGCAACCTCCGGACCTGTACGATCAAATAAAAAACAGAATAATCGCTAATTATTCATCTTCGGCTGAAGTCCGCTTACGCCGACTCTTAAAGGGTGAAGTCCTGACTGACGGAAAACCCTCTCAAATATTAACACGGTTACGCAACCTGAACGACGGGTCGTGTAGCGACGACATCATGCAAGAATTTGCCGAACTTGCCGACAAGATAGTAGAAGCGTCCGGTGCGTGTTCGACCACTGTTTCCGCGGTATCCCCTTGCGACACTCCTGTTCGCGACCTTGAGGTCAAAGTGGCCCGCCTAGAGAAACAAATAGCGGAATTAACCGTCCTGATTAAGCGTCGAGACCGAAGTTCTCGTCGGAGAACACCGTCACGCGGAAACTCGCGAACCCGCGCGGAACCTCGGGACAAATCCATATGCTGGCTGCATCGCAAGTTTGGAAAAGACGCACGACACTGCGTAAAACCGTGCTCATTCCTGTCGGAAAACTAGCATGCACCAGCCGCGCGGAGGCGAGCGCGCCGAGTGCGGAATCTCACCGCCTCCACATCCGCGATAGAGAAACGGGATTTTCCTTCCTCGTCGATACCGGCGCGGACATTTCATTGTTACCGGTAAACAGAGCCAGCGACAATCGCGCGACCGGTTTAAGGCTTTACGCGGCCAACGAGACTACGATCGAGACGTTCGGTGATAAACGACTCAGTCTGAATCTGGGCCTGCGTCGCGTGTTCCCGTGGAATTTCTGCGTAGCTTCGGTTCCGTACCCGATGATAGGCGCGGATTTCTTGAAACACTACGGCTTGGTCGTCGATCTGCGACATCGTAAATTGATCGATCCCTTGACCCAGATCTCCGTTGTCTGTCGTCTCAAGCCTTCCTCGATGCCCGACATCAAGGCAGTTGAGCCTTCATCCCCATACGGAGAATTGCTCTCGAAATTCCCAAGCGTCATTGGTCCTGCACAACTTCATCACGATACACCTCGTGACGTCGTGCACCATATTCTGACGGAGGGTCCGTCGGTCACCGAACGTGCTCGGCGACTGACCCAAGACAAGTTGTTGGTGGCGAGGGCCGAATTTCAGCGACTTGTTGATGAGGGGATTTGTCGCCCTTCGAGCAGCCCCTGGGCGAGTCCCATCCACCTAGTTCCCAAGAAGGATGGGGGTTGGAGGGTATGTGGGGATTACCGTCGTCTCAATAACAACACGATTCCCGACAGGTACCCAATCCCGCACCTGCAAGATTATTCGGTGAACTTGTTCGGGAAAACGATCTTTAGTAAGCTCGACTTGCACCGAGCATATCAGCAGATTCCCGTCGCTCAGTCGCATGTTCCCAAAACCGCGGTGATAACCCCTTTTGGGTTGTTCGAATACCGAAGCCATGCCCTTTGGTCTGCGGAATGCCGGTCAAACGTTCCAGAGGTACATCCACCGTGCCCTCGGTGACCTCGAATACGTTTTTGCATATATTGACGACATTCTCGTCGCGTCTTCAAATCCTGAAGAACACGAGATGCATCTCCGCACTGTGCTTCGACGTTTGCAGGAATTTTCTTTGCGTTTGAACCTCGCCAAATGCGAATTTGGCAAGGACCAGCTCGAATTCCTAGGTTACGTCATTGACCGGAATGGATCAACACCGATCCCAGAGAAAGTAAAAGCCATTCAGGACTTTCCCAAGCCCAAGACAGTCTCAAACCTCCGCAGATTCCTAGGGATGGCCAATTTTTACCGCCGTAGCATACGTCATGCCGCAGTTTTGCAGGCGCCTTTACATGAGTACCTTCGCGATTCCAAAAAAAATGACAAACGCGAGATCGTTTGGAATCCCTCTTCTGAGGAAGCGTTTGCTCGGGTCAAGTCCGACCTAGCAAGCGCAACCTTGCTCAATCACCCTTCTCCAGATGCTGTAACACGTCTCGTGACCGATGCATCGGATTTCGGGATGGGTGCATCCTTAGAACAAGAATTCGAAGGGTCTTGGAAACCGCTCGCGTTTTTCTCGCGCAAATTCACCCCTGCTCAGCGCAACTACAGCGCATACGACCGCGAATTGACCGCAGTATACGAAACCATTAAATTCTTTAGACATTTCCTTGAGGGCAGAAACTTCATTATTGTGACCGATCACAAACCCATCACCTTCGCTTTCAGACAGCGCGCTGACAAGGCGTCACCACGCCAATTACGTCAATTGTCATTTATTTCACAATTCTCGACACAAATCGAGCACCTTCCCGGTCCTGAAAACGTGGTTGCGGACTCCCTGTCGCGAGTCGACACCTTGCACCTCGCCGCCAACATCTCGTTGGAAGAATTGTCGAGAGCGCAGGAGACCGACCCGGAACTCCAAGAACTTTTAACATCTACCGATCACTCGCTGGCTCTGCGGCGAATCCGGTGGGGACCGGAGCATGTCGCGATTGCGTGCGATCTTAATGCCGAGGTGTTGCGTCCGTATATTCCGAGTCCTCTGCGAAGAGCGATTTTCGAGCTTTTCCACGCGCCTGCGCACCCAAGCGCGAAGATCACGGACCGCATAATCCGCAAGCGCTACGTTTGGCCATAAATGCATCGCGACATCGCGAACTGGGCGAAAGCGTGCGTAGATTGCCCAACAGTCCAAAATATCGCGTCACAATCATGTCAAACCGGCCGAATTCGTTGCGCCGGACGAGCGATTTAAACACGTTCACATGGACATTGTCGGTCCATTACCGATTTCTGAAAAATATCGGTATTGCCTGACCATCATCGATCGATTTTCGCGATGGCCTGAGGCAATTCCTATCGCGGACATCGAAGTCATTACCGTATGTAAAGCATTCACCGACAATTGGATTTCGCGTTTCGGTACCCCCGAAACCCTCACTACGGACCAAGGTAGTCAATTCGAGTCACAACTTTTCACTGCATTAGTTAAGTTATCCGGCATTCGTCGCATTCGAACTACCCCGTATCATCCGGCATCCAATGGAATGATCGAACGTTGGCATCGGTGCCTTAAATCCGCGATCATGTGCCACGCGGACCCCGAATGGTCACGCGTGCTACCAACAGTATTACTAGGTTTACGTAATAACGTGATGGACACAGGTTCATCTCCCGCCGAATATCTGTACGGAATGCCACTGCGAATTCCGGGGGAGTTTATGCTCCCTGATGTCGACACTCCGGTAAACCCTCAGATATTCATCGAAGAGTTTCGCCAGCATATGCCGAAAGTGAAACCCGTCCCCGTGGGTCAACGCCACAAGAGACGCGCATTTTTATTCAAAGACATTTATACGTGTTCTCACGTATTTCTTCTCGCGGGCTCCGACAAAAGAGTCCTTGGCCGACCCTATTCGGGGCCGCATAAAGTTTTGAGCCGTCCAAGCGACCGCGTTCTGCAAATCGAGGTAAGCGGAAATCCTCGAACCGTGTCGATTGAAAATGTAAAACCCGCATACCATGTTCGGGAGGACCTGGAATCTATTGTCAACGATTATCCCGGTACTTCCAGGAACACGTTGCGGACGTACACGCGTGCGAAAAAGGTACGCATCAGCGAACCTACATAGCATTTAAGAAACATGTACATAGTTAGTTCATAAGTCGTTGATATTTTTATATACATAGTGTTTTTCTTTAAAAAAAAGAAATCCCACCACTGTTCCCACGCCGCAAGGCGAGCATATCTTTCGTCGCCCCTCTGCGAGGTGGATGCGTTATCGTGCGCCGTGACGAGCACACATCTGCCCGTACGCACTCGGGGGGGAGTGTGTGGGGATCTTGGCTTTCTAACGCCATATTCCCCATGCAACTCTCCAACGACGATCTAGCGATCAAGTTGGCAGCGCCGGCTACCAACTGCCGCGAACGTTGTTGCGCGGGATTCGCCGCCAACCTCTTCACTGTCGACTGGCGTCTCGAGTAGTCGTAGATTATACATAGAGACAAACAAGTATCTTGGTGTGAATCTTTAATATACACGCGTACGCCCACTAGTTCGGGCCTTTTATAATAAAGATATTGAACAGTGGACAAAAATAATAATTTGTAGTAGACTACAGGGATTCAACCTTTTCCCTCAACGAGTCAATTCCCTACATTAGCACGAAATCGAACGCCATCTGATAGTTGTGTTACACAACTAACGGGTCAAAACGCGGGAATTTGAAATCCATACTATCCATTCCATGCTAATTTATAATTTTTATTTACAAATAAATAAATTAAAACATTTTCATACATTTTAAAAACATTATATTCAATAATTTAAACATTTGTAACAGTATATGTACAACTTTCTACTTATTAATAAATTTAAAACATAATATCAGGCGCGATTACACTGGTTTATTACAAATATTGCAAGTTATACATTATTTACAAACTTTTTCATACTAACAATACATGAAATGCATATCACACCAATTGACATCGTGTAACAAACAGCGCAAATCTCGTAACACACATCGACATAGTGTAACACACATCGTATATCTCGTAACACACATCGACATAGTGTAACACACATCGTATATCTCGTAACATACATCGCACATCGCAGAACACACAATTCGTTGTGTGTTACGAGATATACGACGTGTGTTACACTATGTCAATGTGTGTTAGCTTATGTCGATGTGTGTTACACGATGTCGATGTGTGTTACAATATATTCGATGTGTATTACACGATCTCACATCGAGATTGTATAATTTTACATCGTATATCTCGTAACACACAGCGCAAATCTCGTAATACACATCGACATAGTGTAACACACATCGTATATCTCGTAACACACATCGACATAGTGTAACACACAGCGCAAATCTCGTAACACACATCGACATAGTGTAACACACATCGTTTAACTCGTAACACACATCGACATAGTGTAACACACATCGTATATCTCGTAACACACATACTATTTACAATGTTTTCTATACTTATTCTTTCTAATTGCGATGCACTGTTTTATAAGCGAACATGACGTTGGTAAAAGTCTTACGCGCTTGCCACACATTAAATCATTAAGGTATTTACAAAAATTGCGAATTGCGTACAGAATTAAATAATCTAAAATAAAATCAATAACTAAATTTTTGTGGTCGCACGTAAAACTGAAAACGACATATTTTCTTATATAATGTTTAATTGTACGTCTTACATTATTTTGTATATTACACCTATATAAAACCAAGCGCGCTATATTATAGCTTCTACATAAACACAATAAAAAGTAATCATTAAGAATAATATTTCTATTTCTACGTATCGCTGGTTTTAATACATGTAATGTACAAGATGCACAATCAAACTTTGGTATTAATTTTTGCAATACAAATCGAGAAATCAATTTAATTACAAGATTCTTTAATTGTTTATTAATGATCGAATGGGAAGCTAATATTATAATATCAATTTTTGAATTACTACTGAAGCTAAGATCATCATTTGTTTGCTGTGTATTTGAATTTAACAACTGCTTTGATTGGATTAACGTTTCATCGAATGTTTCTTCGCAATTCGCGGCTATAGATTGTTTACTAGTGATTTGTTTAATTAACAAAGATCTATACGATTCCTCGAATTGTATTGCACAAATTTTATTTTCGCGAACGCGGTGCTGTCTTATTTGTCCGAAAAAATTTTCTAAGCAATCCTGGTTGAATTGCCTTGCGGAAAAACTTCTTACTTCTAGAGAAAGTAGAGTTTTCCGCAAGTCAATAAAACCGCGAATTGTTAACATCAAATTTCTAAGTGACGGTGGAAAACAGCACTGCTGTGCATCGCTCTTAAAATTCATACTCCTTAATTTGTTAATTGCTGACTTCCAATACTTTGCGTGAGTTGATGTCCTCGTTATGGATCCTGCTAGTGGCTTCAATGGGTTGGGTTTCCCTCCTTCTCCATTCAGGCTATCGAAGATGTCGTTCAATTCTTTAATAATGATTGCAGTCCCACTGCTTTCAGTTTCCATAAAGAATTCTCCTGTAACGTCGGTTTCATCTGAAAAGAAATACATTCTTCACTTCAAATTCAATTTTTAATTATAATAAACAGTGGACTGTAATTGTAATGCTCATACTTACTATGGCGTGCCATAATATTTATAGCGGCAGCCATCGAGTGGCTAAGAACTTGGGCGGCGTACGATACTTTCATTTTTTTTATCTTCCCCGGAATGACATGATTTTCATTAATTTTTGGGAGTAGCCTGATGATAGATTGTGTATCGATTTTGTACGCCGCCACAATATCCCGCCATCTTGCCTCCACAATATTATTTTGATTTGCCCATACTAAATTCTTGTTCAACAAATTGTTTCGGATTCCTTTTATTATGTGAGGGACATCATACAAAGGTATAATGTCCTCTCCATCCACTAAAATTCGTCTCTTTAGAGGACGATTGTTAGCGACATCAGAGGCTACTCCCATGTCCACCAATTCCTCAATTGCTGCCCTGTTCGCGGAAGCTTGGTCGCAAACGGCAGCAACTATCCGTAAACCTGAAATTATAGTAATTTAAAAAATAGTCTTAATCTTTAAACATACTATGAGGGACTAAAAATCATGTTTGATTTATTTAAAAATAGTAAAAACTAACGTGAAATAATATTTTTATTTACCATTAACTCCATTCAACTTTTTTATTAAAGTCACCAGTTGGTTTTTGATTCTCTCTGCAGTTGCGGGTCCCTTACTAAAGGAATAACATACAGTCTGTTTCCATTTCCTTGTTATTCCTCTCGATAGGAAAACCAACGCGTAGCGAACAATTTGTCCGTTTGATATTTCAATCATGGCATCCCGCGTGGAACTATAATGGACACCTGTGAACAAAACAATTTCGTCAAAAACCACAACACATAATCTATCTACAGGCCTAAGTAAACGAATACTGTTATGAATATTATTGATAATGATATCATCAAACCCTTCCCCTATGGGGATTTTATTGAGCAGCCGTAAAACTGTCGTCTTCGATGGCAAGTTGAACCATTGCGCTAAGAAGCGATACGCTGCTCCGGATGTTTTATACAACGACAAACTCATCAGTTTATCGTTCGTAGAATACCGACGTCCTCTTGGTTTCGTAATTTTCCTCTTCAATTGCTGTACACAAAATTCGAAGGCTTCCCTCCTGAGTCCTGAATTATTTAAAACTTGCATGTTGCGTGCAAGGCGCAATCGCTTCTTGAAGTTGAGAAGTCTTCTTTTGTAAATATAACAAGAAGTTCTCAAATTTCTATTTTGCTTATGCAAGGCCCTTGCCACAGGTGTCATGTTTCTTAATCTCACAGCACCTGTGTTACAACCTACATAAAAAACAAATGAGAGAAACATTAAAAATTATTATAAAAAAATGATAAACCATATTCTTTCTAATAGCAAATGTAAAAATTTGCGTACAAATATAAATTACTTAATCTGATAGAATAACAGGGTAAAGAATAAATAATTGCTTATATGTATGCATTAGGCAATGGCGAATCACAATTTGCCTCCTGCAGCGTTGATGTACTCAGCAATACCTCCAATTGTTCCATCGATGAGGTACTCGGCAATACCTCCAATTGTTCCATCGATGAGGTACTCGGCAATACCTCCAATTGTTCCATCGATGAGGTACTCGGCAATACCTCCAATTGTTCCATCGATGAGGTACTCGGCAATACCACTAATTCTTCCGCTTCGTCTATCGAAATATCTAAAAATAAATAAAAAGAAGATAATAATTATCAATTAAATTTCAAACAAAAAACGAAATACCAATATGAGAAATAAAACAAAAATATGTAACATGAAAAAATATAAATTAATACTTTTAGAAGGTACAGCCATTTTGTTTAAACAATTATTCCTGCATTCATCCTGTGGTGTGAAATGCATATGGCAAACTCTGTAATTGTTATAAATTCTCGTGCTTTGCATGCCCTCTAGTTTCTTATTATTAATAATCTGTAGCCACTTCTTAAGGGGGTACGGTACCCATGGATCTTACTAGAATATTACTAGAAAAACAAGTAAAAACAGTGTTTGCGGGAAACCATTGTTTGTAGTTATACAAGCATGTTACGAGCTGTGTGAGTGCTCATTGTAAAGAGGAAGGTTGATCCCGCTTCGGTCTGGTCATGATTTAAAGAGATTATGTTTATATTTAATAATATGAGCGTCCAAAGTAGGGGAAATGTACTTTTCTAATACAAAACGATTTTTCCGACATAAATCATGACCAGAGCGAAGCGGGATCAACCTTCCTCTTTAGAATGAGCCTTCACACAGCTTGTAACATGCTTGTATAACTACAAACAATGGTTTCCCGTGATTGCATTCAACTTCCCCATATTTCGTCCATACAGACAGAGTCTAGAGCAAGTCTAGAACCAATTTTAGTTCAGTTAGTTCAGAAGAGATGGCGCCTGGTCAGGAGGGCTAACGCATTGGTACGGATAAACTAAACTGAAGCGTTAGGTTGATAAATATATATATATATATATATATATGTGTGTGTGTGTGTGTGTGTGTGTGTGTGTGTGTGTGTGTGCCACAGTGAATGCGCGATGAAGTCAATGTATGCATTTTCGTGCGTTAGGTCAGCGATTTCCAACCTGGAAGGCGCGGACTATTACCAGGAGAAGCGCCAAAATTTGTGAATAAAAAATTAATTCGTACAAATAAAAACTAGTTTACTAAAAACTAGAAGTATATAAATTAGTATACGCATTATATGTAAATGTAAGGTATCTATATAAAGAAGAAAGGTATATATGTGGTATCTTTCGATCGATATTATTCGGTCTGACGAGCGCGCGCCGATTACCGAGCAGAACCGCTAGATGGCAGCACGGAGACACAGTAAGTCACTGTGCGCCGCCTGCCAGAGCAACCCGTCTGGAGCAGTGATGGGATTGTTGGCGCTTTTTACGCGCGTGCGCGAGTTTCGTCAGGGCCGTGTCTACGTCTGCGTCCAACAGTGGGGAACTATTGGGAGGCGAATAGTGGGGGTGTATGATACGCGAAATTAGCGTGGCGGCCAAGGTACCCGATCTTCGTACTTGACTGAGGCCGTCTGAGGCTAGAATCGACGCGCATGCGCGTGAAAAGCGCCAACGATCCTATCACTGGTCTGGAGGACCTAGGCGCGAGTATTATACATTATAAGACTCGGAATAAATAATAAAGATTGGCAAAATATTTCCAAATTATTGTGACATTTATTTTGAAAACCTCATACATATTTTTTAAAAATTTTGTTCACTCACTCACCCATTCTCTCTCTTACACACACACACACACACATCCATAAATCAATATACATTCTGTATAATCGTTTTTTTTTATGGTGGCCCGGTCCTCCGCCTCGACCACCTCCTCGCCCTCTTCCACCTCCTCGCCATCGTCCACCTCCTCGCCATCGTCCACCTCCACGTCCCGCAGCATTCAGCCCATATTTGAAATTTTTCATTTGTTTTTTCATTTTATTCATCTGTAATTAAAAACGAAGAACATACAATCTTTTATTCGTTTTGAAGCAATATTAAATTTTTGAAATAGAAAATATAAAAATTTATGAAATACGTACTGCCTTCATATGCGCCACCATGATAGCGTTGGTTCTGCTTGGCGACCCTGCGGTCGCCAAGCGGGACGTCAACGAATTACGTGACGGCGACCGCTGCGAGAAAGATCGTTCCGGCGATGAACGAGATCGCGATCGGCGGTGACTCCGCCGCGACCGCGATCGGCTGGGTGAGCGCGATAGCGTTCGTCGGGGTGACAATGTCGGTTTTGGCACGTGGTTTTCCATTTTGTCCGCCATCTGAAAACAATTATAAAAATTATTACAATATCATAATAATTAATATTTGTCTCGTATTTGAATTTACTGTGAAGACCTTTCTTTTTTAACCGGTTGTTCATTTTTATTCCGCCCAGTTTCTTTATATTGTTCAGCGTTTTTTACACAGTGCATATTCCAGCATTCACAGTGTAACAAGATGACGACGCGTATCTTATTTTGCAATCTTCTGAGTTGAATAGAAATGTAAAAACTCTTTCTTTAGAATCCATTGTTGAAATAAAAAACGAAATAAAATTACAAATTTATTTCAGTCCTACAAATGAACAGCGAGAAGGGATACTTAGTGAAGGTTACAAGATCAGATGCACGTGGTTGTCTTTCTGTAGTGTGAATACCAAACATACTTGATATCGAGACACTCGAAATCTGATGTAATTAATTTTTTTATAGGTGGAGACCTCAAGAAGATATGAAGTTTGGTGGTTTTAAATGGAATGGTACGGTGTTTTATTTAGATTCTGGTAATGTGTTTCAAGACGAATACAATGACCTATCATGAAGGTTATTCAAGGTCGCGAAAGGTCAACTGCAATAGGAAATATATGTGTGGAAGCAGTCTTCTAATACTTTTGTGTCTTCTCTGGTTGTTGACATACCGCTCTTTTAATTATTGGTAAGGGTCGCAGAATATAAATAAACATACAATCACATTGTATGCTTACCTGTATCCAGAAATGTTATTAGTAGTTTGACTTCCGACAAGAGTACGGTTTCGTAATATTTAATCTGAGTGTTTAATTTTCAAGAATGCGTTTCATAGTGGCAGAGAAAGTGGAAATGGTTATCATTTATGACGAATTGTCATGAAATTATGAGGAAAGCGGTAGGGATTCGGTAGGGATTTCGAGCGTTCGATCCAAAAATGATAACCATTTCCACTTTCTCTGCTATCGTGTTATGCATTCTTAAAATTTGAACATCTAGATTGAATCTTACGAAGCCGTACTCTAGTTGGTGGTCAAACTACTAATAACATTTCTGGATGCAGGTAAGTGTATCCGACTTTTGGCCAGGTAAATCGCTGAAAAGGACCCCTGTGCGTCGGTTTTCCCGGCCGTGTTTATTGCATTGCTATAGTGTTCTTGACTCGGGGCTCGACCCTCGGGACTCGAGCTGGAAAGGATCTTAAAAGGATCTTAAAAGGATCTTTAAATGATCTGTATCTAGATACAGATCCTTTTTCAAATGTATCCGTAGCCTCGGATCCTTTCGGGTCGGATCCAAATGTATCTAGATACAAGTCCACTAAAAGATCCTTTTGTATCTAGATCCTAAAGAATCTAATTAAAAATTTTGTATCTATGATTCGTGATTTAAAATTTGTATCTAGATCCTCATTTTACCCAACTCTGCCTCGGATATATAATACTGTTTACGCAGAAGTTTAGACCACTTTTCTCGATATCACGGAACGTATCATAAACGATTGTTGTAAAATATCGACCAAGATCTTGAGGGTGGAGATGTAAATAGACTTTGGATAAATCCTTTTTGTAAATAGATATTAAAAAATTAAAGTTGTCATTAGCAACAAAAAGTGAGGTTTTCTTAGCAATAATTAAATTAAAATAACCTTTAAATTAACAATTTTTCTGTATTGTTCAAAACTGGCGCGCTCAGGCGCCATGTTGCCTGGCCGACGCCATACGGTTCACACCTTAGACCCAGATAGCAAAAAATCCAATTTCGGCCGGCATTCTGTGCGCGCAGTTAGCCCTTTTTCTGCCGTCCAATGGACCAGGGATTTGGACCTGGGCAGAAAGACGGCCCAATTCCGGCCGCCGGCCGTCGATTTCGGTCAATTTTGCTCTTATTTAAGAGGGCAGCACGGTCGCACAGATGTGGCGAATGCCGCTTTACAAGGCAGCACCGTTGCACTGACATTGCAAATTGCCGCTATATAGTAGCAGTAAATTTCTATTGTACCAAATATACAGCACTCATCCTTTTTACTGCCAATTCAAAATACTTTGTGCACATGCAAGGAGAGGAAACGATATAATAAACGCCCATGTAATGTTAAAATTTTAATCATTTGTTATTTTTACCTAGACTGCGAATCTTTATGCGAACTAAAAATTGTCTGCATCGATTGCAAGAGATAGAAACTCAAAATTGCATAGCCGTATCATTTTCCTTACAGTTAAATTTCATCTCACTGCCCTGTAAGGCGGCATTCGCCACATCTGTGCGACCGTGCTGCCCTCTTAAATAAGAGCAAAATCGGCCGAAATCGACAGCCAGCGGTCGGAATTGGGTCTTTTTTCTGCCCAGGTCCATTGGAATACCGGCCGAAATTGAGCCAAGTCGGCCTTGAGCCGCTCCAAGCGTAGCTTGTCCTCTATTCTGCCCATTTTCAGCCGCGAACCGACTTGGCCCTGGAAACGCCTGGCTATCTGGGTACTTATAGACACGGCACAGATAATTTGGCCTATGGCAAAGATGACGGTAATGTGTGACTCATCGTTTCGAAAGATGTACAAGCTATGCTCATCGACAGCACCTGCACTTGGCTTATGAAGGTGAGGGGGTATACCTGGAAAGAATGGACAGGATAATTTCAAAGAATTTGGCATTTTATCATGAAATAATCATTATGTAAAGTATATTTGAGATACAAATGTTTATTCTATATGTTTTATTCAGGTATTACAATGAAGTATGAGTTTAAAAAATGTTTTAAATTGAAAACGTCAATATATGATTTCTGCTCTATTACAATCATTAAGGGAATAAATAATATTCAATCTAGTTTATATTTCTTGCAATCGATGTTGTATCGGATTAGGCCGACGACCGAACGATACGTAGATGAGAGAGGTGCCGGAATCGCACAGCGCTGTGCGCGAAGTTGAAGGAGAGATAAAGAACTCGGTTGAACACGTGACTGAACGACTAGAAGTGGACTGTATTTTTGATGAGATTGAATAAATGGTACAATTAAAGTCGCTTAAACCTTTGAGAATAGAAATTCGCTTTAATAAGCGATTACGTCGACGACGCGATGAACTCGAACGAGCGAAGGTAGAAGAAAAATTACAAAAGGCGGTTTAAATGGTCGAACAGTGCGAGACAGAATGAATAAGTAATTCTCGGAACCACCGCGGTTCCGAATTCTAGGAATCGGCTGATTGGCCGATTCAGGATCATGCGATGATCCAGTGACGCGATTCGTGCATCACGGATCACACGACGACACGGGATCGAGGATTGGGAAACAATCGATAGATCCCGAGACGAGCGACGGGGGGGAACGAAGACTCGCGTCGCGAGGGACTCGCGTTCGGTGGGTGACGTCACCGCGGAGCGAGGGGAGCGCGAGACAAACACCTCGTAATGGTGAGCGAATCGCGAACATACCGCCCGCCTTGAAACGTTGGTTTCAAAATGAGGATGACGTACGGGCGCAGCCGCACCGCAATGAAACGCAATGAACTTAAAGATAAAGCACGCCATCTTAAAACTAACGCAAACTTACACCAACACATTGCTCAAAGGCACTTTATTTACAAAATATACAGAATGTTGCGATAAGTTACGAGAGTAATAAGTTACGCAGGCGCTCGAAAGCGAAAGTGCGAGAGCGAAGGCGCAAGAGCGCACGAACGAAGTAGCGAGTGCGCACGAGGGGACGCACGAGAGCACAAGAGCGCGACAGCGTCCGAACGGAGGCGCGAGAGCACAAGAGCGGAGGGCGAGAGCGGTGGCGCGAGAGAAGGCGCAAGAGCACGCGAGTGCGAGAGCGGAGGCGCAAGAGCACGCGAGCGCGAGAGCGGTGGCGCGAGCGGAGGCGCGAGCGGAGGAGCGAGCCGAGGCGCGAGCGGAGGCGCGAGAGAATGCGCCGGAGCACGAGAGTGCGAGAGCGGAGGCGCAAGAGGATGCGCGAGAGCACGCGGGTGCGAGAGCGGAGGAGCGAGAGAACGCGCAAGAGCGTGCGAATGCGAGAGCGAAGGCGCGAGAACACGCAAAAGCGAGAACGGAGGCGCAAGAGCACGTGAGCGCGAGAGCGGAGGCGCGAGAGAATGTGCCGGAGCACGAGAGTACGAGAGCAGATGCGCGAGAGGATGCGCGAGAGCGGAGGCGCGAGCGGAGGCGCGAGCGGAGGAGCGAGCCGAGGCGCGAGCGGAGGCGCGAAAGAATGCGCCGGAGCACGAGAGTGCGAGAGCGGAGGCGCAAGAGGATGCGCGAGAGCACGCGGGTGCGAGAGCGGAGGCGCGAGAGAACGCGCAAGAGCGTGCGAATGCGAGAGCGAAGGCGCGAGAACACGCAAAAGCGAGAACGGACGCGCAAGAGCACGCGAGCGCGTGAGCGGAGGCGCGAGGGAAAGCGCAAAAACACGCGAGTGCGCGAGAGGAGGCGCAAGAGGAGGCGCAAGAGCACGCGAGCGCGAGAGCGGAGGCGCGAGAGAATGTGCCGGAGCACGAGAGTACGAGAGCGGAGGCGCAAGAGGATGAGCAAGAGCACGCGAGCGCGGGAGCGGAGGCGCGAGAGATGGTGCAGAAGCACGTGAGAATGAGATCGGAGGCGCAAGAGGATGCGCGAGAGCACTCGAGGGCGAGAGTGGAGGCGCGAGAGAACGCGCAAGGGCGTGCGAATGCGAAAGCGAAGGCGCGAGAACCCGCGAGAGCGAGAACGGAGGCGCATGTGGAGGCGCAAGAGCACGCGAGCGCGAAATCGGAGGCGCGAGAGGATGCGCGAGAGAAGGCGCAAGAGCACGCGAGGGCGGGAGCGGAGGCGCGAGAGAACGCGAGTGCGAGAGCGGAGGCGCAAGAGCACGCGAGTGCGCGAGCGGAGTCGCGAGAGAAGGCGCAAGCGGAGGCGCGAGAGAATGCGCAGGAGCACACGAGCGCGAGCGCGGAGGTGCGAGAGAAGGCGCGGAAGCACGCGAGAGTGAGATCGGAGGCGCGAGAGGATGCGCCAGAGCACACGAGCGCGAGAGCGGAGGCGCGAGGGGGTGCGCGAGCGCATGCGAGGGCGAGAACGGAGGCTCACGAGCACGCGAGTGCGCGAGCGGAGGCGCAAGAGCACTAGAGTGCGCGTGCGGAGGCGCGAGGGGATGCGCGAGAGCACGCGAGTGCGAGAGCGGAGGTGCGAGAGAAGGCGCCGGAGCACGAGAGTGCGAGAGCGGAGGCGCGAGAGAATGCGCAAGAGCATACGAGGGGGGCCTCAGCAGGCTGGTGGTGGCGGTTTCCGGAGATTGCAACGATGGACTCACTTTGTTCGCCATGTCATCGAGGGCGTCCAGTAGGACATCCTTGGAACTGAAGTACGCATCCTCGGTTATCTGAAGGTGGTCGTCTGCGAAGTAGGGGATTGTACTCCGCTCGTTGGTGTCAGGTACACTGGTGAGCAGCTGCACGTGGCCTTCAAAAAACGCACTCCAAACTTTTTCGAGACAGGAAATTTGCTCTTGAATTTTGCTGCTGGTGAGATTGGCCTTCCCAATCTTCTGGAAATTCTCGACCGTCCGCAGGATTGTCCGCTGCAGCATGGCTTGCCGTTGGAAGTCCGCCATTTTGGAGAGAGCACGTGTTAACTTTGATTTCGTTCAACTTCGAATCCGGCTCGAAGGACCAAACTTATGTATCGGATTAGGCCGACGACCGAACGATACGTAGATGAGAGAGGTGCCGGAATCGCACAGCGCTGTGCGCGAAGTTGAAGGAGAGATAAAGAACTCGGTTGAACACGTGACTGAACGACTAGAAGTGGACTGTATTTTTGATGAGATTGAATAAATGGTACAATTAAAGTCGCTTAAACCTTTGAGAATAGAAATTCGCTTTAATAAGCGATTACGTCGACGACGCGATGAACTCGAACGAGCGAAGGTAGAAGAAAAATTACAAAAGGCGGTTTAAATGGTCGAACAGTGCGAGACAGAATGAATAAGTAATTCTCGGAACCACCGCGGTTCCGAATTCTAGGAATCGGCTGATTGGCCGATTCAGGATCATGCGATGATCCAGTGACGCGATTCGTGCATCACGGATCACACGACGACACGGGATCGAGGATTGGGAAACAATCGATAGATCCCGAGACGAGCGACGGGGGGGAACGAAGACTCGCGTCGCGAGGGACTCGCGTTCGGTGGGTGACGTCACCGCGGAGCGAGGGGAGCGCGAGACAAACACCTCGTAATGGTGAGCGAATCGCGAACAGATGTAGACAATTTTTATTTACATATAGATTACATACACTTACAGGTATTGCAAGATTATACTTATTGATTACAAAATAGTATTATTTTCGTTAATCTACACTTCGTATTTTTGTCTTATTTACTATTGTACATTTTCCAATATGGTGCAATCTTCAATAGCAATATTTGAACGCTATTGTTTTAATCAATAATATGATATGATTTGTTTGCATGCTTGTACCAAACATATGTTCTACATAATCACTAAACACCGTAGTGCGAACATTGTATAAAATTCTTGCAATTAATTTTGGCATAAGATTTTTTTCGTGTAGTCGGTTTGTTTTCTCCATGAGGCATATTTCCGCTTCAGCAGTTTTGCAAATATGAATTACGTCATTTGACGGTACAGTTAATGCCTGCCTATGGCTGCTGTAATTTTTCAGATTTATGAAGGAGCCCGTTGATTTTTTATTTTCTAGTGCTCGCAAGCACACCTCGCATTCAATACTATTCTGTAAACCCCGAATTACAAAACCTGCTATATATTGCACTACGTCGTTTACGTAGTCTGATAAACTATTCGAAGCAACCAATGAAGTTATAAAATAACTATGTTCATTACGAATTCCTTCGAGTGATTCATCATTTTCTGAAGCTTCTTTAAAAAAATTATCGATAGTTTTTATTCTATTTTTTTTAAATAATGGTTGGTATTTGCTCAATACAATTAGCTTCTAAGGAGCCAGTGACCCCAGTGTGGATTAACAATTTTTTGTATGCTGTTTGAAAAAGTTTTGCGGTAGGATTATTATATCCTCCCATACTTCTTACAGCACTGAAAAATACCTCAAGATGATCTTGAGAGCACTTATCTGGTAATAAATACTACAATCTCTTGTTTGCTTCATTATCTACATACTGATTAAATATTTGCACAAAGAATCGTAAACTGGTTATAAATCCAACAAAACCAGTTTTATTTCGACCCAAGTGCAATGGAAATCTGTTTGGTCCATATATATGTTAACGAAGTGATACATTTGATCACTGCGTCGATTCATTTAAAAATAAAAGATTTATTATATTGCTGTATACCAGCTTTAAAACCTCTGGCTAATATATTCCTACTATTTAAAATGTCAAATGCATCTCTATATATGATAAAATCGTGTCTGTCTTTTTTTAAGGGAGATGGTTAAATTTTAAAACATTCCACCTCCCGGGACAATCAATAGATTGCTCCTCTACTCATCTGACGTGCCCAAACTAGGTCCCCCGGGGACCAACTGTCCGTATTACGCCCGGGGTGTCTATTTTCGGGCCTATTCCACGCCTGTTCTTTTTTCATAAAATCGTGTCTGTCTGCATGTATGTATAAACGTTATGTATGTTTGTAACTGCATCACTTGAGAACGGCTCAACGTAGAAAGCTGGCGTTTGGACCATTGGACGCGTCGTTTCTTCAAGAAGGTTCAACAGCAAATATCATTCGACAAAGTCTAGTGGTTCAAAAGTTGTGACGTCATTAGTGAACACATGTCAACTTTTTCGCTGTCTTTACCGCACGTTTCTGCTTATAACTTTTCAACGAATGGACTTTTTCGAATGCGGTTTGCTCTAAAACCTTCGCGAAGAAACGTCGTGTCTAAATGTTCAAATCGCTCCTTTCTGCGTTCTGCAGTTCGCAATTGATGCCGTCACAAACAGACCAAATGTGACTTTTTCGGACTCCTTTGAACACGTTTCTGCTTATAAGTTTTGACTGATACCATCTATATTCAATTGGAAATACGCATTGGATTCAGCTCGCCGAGTTCTTTCAGAATAGCTAATGAATCGATTGTGAAAGTTGCATAATTTGGGAGTTCTAACACAAAAATGTGTAGTTTACTTAAACTTTTTGGTTTAACGACTTTTTAAACAGCTGTAGCTTTGCAACGGTTGGTGTTAGGAAAAATCTGAGAGAAAGACAGACAGAGCGAGCGGGAGAGAGTGAGAGAGCAGGGGAGAGACAGTAAGAGTGTGAGAGAGAGAGAAAGCGAGAGAGAGTCACGGGAAGCGAGCGTGTGAGGACGAGAGAGAGAAAAAGAGCGAGAGAGCAGGAGAGAGAGAGACAGAGACGTTCAATACGTACATGCTCTTAAGAAATACTGTGCCACAGCAACGCGTGGCGAAGGAAAGCTAGTCATTAATAAAAATGATAAATCGCTCTGTTGGTTCCGTATCCGTAAACTCTTGTTTATATTTAGTCTTCTTCAGATGCTGCAACGCTTTCGCCACTCTCGGAGAAAATGTTTGAGCTGATAGTCTCACTTTCATTTCTTCTTCGTGCCAATTGATATGACGTCGCGTTATTTTTGTTGCGAAATGCAAGCCTTCTTCTTCTTGAACATTTACTAAATTAATTAAATGTTCCCACTTAATTCGCTTATTGTCCTCGTCATAAAGAATTTTATGATTCCCCAAAGTATTTGTAATGAGCTTCAGCATGTGGGGTGGATCCAGAAACAGCTGAACGTCTTCTCGCGTTGCTGGATGAAGAAAGCTTGGTCTCAAACAAGCTGACGACAGTTGTGTCCCACGACACATTGCCATTGCTAAATTGACTGCAGTGCCATCAAATGATACCCTGCATATGGTAACTCCACTTTCATGGAGCAATTGCAAACATATTTGTACTAAATTGCTTTTTTGATTGCCTGATAGGCTATTGATTAAAAAGTAGCCTACCGGCAGTTTCCATCGATCGTTCATGCAATTTACCAAAAATACGAGTGCTTCCTTAGCCTCTACTGGAGCATCATTTTGGTCATCCGTGCCGATGTCCACACACCTGCAATGTATAATACCTGTATGTATTATTGGAAAACTCATTAACAACAAATCATTATTATGACTTTATAGCGTGTAAAAGTACATAGACTTGAAATATATTCTTAAAACTCACCCAATAAAATTATTACCATTCCACTCAATCTTTTTATGGATTGCCATCTCATCACGCATTCCACAACTTTAATTTTTAACGTGTTCATAGATTCATTATTAAATCCAGGTTTGCATTCTACAGAGGAGTACCACCTCTGCAAAGTTCTGGGTTGAGGTAATATATTTTTAAATGTTTCCCTGACATAATTATAAGCTTTAGGGGAGTAAAAATTTAATGTGAGTGCAAAAGTTTTTAGAGTAGCAGGATATACGGTGTAATGCGACTCCAACAACTGTTTAAACAATGTTTTAGTGCATGCAGGTAAACTTTCCTAAAACGAAAAAACAGAACAAGAAATAAAATATAGAGTTAGATGCAATAGAAGAAAAAATTATTATAAAAGAAGAAAGAGGAAAAAAACACTCGCATGCCACATTTCCAAGTACTATTCAAAAGCAAATCGAAGCAATTAAGTAATAAAATGTTTTAGGCTTAAATTGTTGAAATCTATATGTACCGATAGTAGTATAGAGGCATCTTCTGTAATCATTTCTCTATTCCGGAGATTATCCACCAATGTCTGCATGTCTTTAACTTTTTGTTCGAGCTTTCTATTTTTTTGGAGTAATGTTTTTATTATTCTATTTTTTAAATAATTGTTGTATTAACAACGGCTACATAGTTCTCTTTATCATCTTCTATGTCCAAATTATTGAAATCTCCATCATATGCTTTTCGCTTCCTTGCTTCTACGCTGAGGACGTCCCTGGTTCCATATTTTCAGTTAATATACTAGAGACATTTTGTTCAGAATTTGGTTCACCAATTAATATATTTGGTAGAGCATCACATTTTAATGCTCGCCGCTAATTCCAGGAAGATTGAGAATAACAGTCATCACTGAAGTGTTTCGAACAGACTCGTGCATTAGCAGAAAATTTGGCGTTTGTTCGTTGAACCCAAGGATTCTTTAAATCTGGATTTGTAGAAAATCAATAATTAATGTAAAACAAGGGTCAATAAATAACCAATAATTATTTGACAACCATTACGAAGAAATTCTTGTATATAATAAACATCAAATATTCATTTTACCAGTTATAGGTTATGTGATACTGTATTTAGCTACATAATATCAAAAATTAACAGTAATAAAATACTTACTTATGAAATGATACGTTGGTAACAGAACTGTATTTTCTCTGCAATTTTGAATACAGCACATTAGCACCATTTTGAATCACTACACAAAATCCACACGGTGTAAAAAAACGTGATTGGGTTATAGTATAACGTGTAATGGATAATGTCGGCATCGGTCTGCCGCGCCCAGTGATGAGCCGTGGGGCGCTTTTTTCGCGCATGCGCGACAATTCTGACGTCAGACGGCCTCAGTCAAGTACGAAAATCGGGTACCTTGGTCGCCCTGCTAATTTCGAAAAATTTATTATTTGTTTAAATATTAACAATAACTTATCTGAAATTCTCGCAGCCCGCTGTTCTTTCGCGCCTCGTGTTGTAACGGTCGTAACGGACTCCGCTAGACGTTCCCGCTAATAATAGTCTCCCACTACTTTCCCCCCAATAGTCCCCCACAAACTTCGGACGCAGATACGTTCCTGACGAAACTCGCGCATGCGCGAAAAAATGAGCCCCACGGCTCATCACTGGCCGCGCCAGCCATTTTGAAATTATCTTAAGAACTATCTTTTTCATCACGATCTTTGCCATGGCCAACTCTCAGTTTTCCTATACACATACTATACCTATGCCGTGTCTATAAGGGGGTACGGTCACCCATGGATATTACTAGAATATTACTAAAAAAGCAAGTAAAAACAGTGTTTGCGGGAAACGGCTTTTCGTCCTCATACGAGCATATTTTGAGCTGAGTGAGGGCTCATTGTAAAGAGGAAGGTTGATCCCGCTTCGCCCTGGTCATGATATAACGAGATTATATTCATATTTAATAATATGAGCGTCCAAAGTAGGGGAAAAAGTTGAGACGACCACCCTGAGGTTCCCATGTATTTTTCTAATGCAAAACGATTTTTCCGAATTAAATCATGACCAGGGCGAAGCGGGATCAACCTTCTCTTTACAATGAGCCCTCACTCAGCTCAAAATATGCTCGTATGAGGACGAAAAGCCGTTTCCCGCAAACAGTGTTTTGTTAATGAAATCAGTGTTTGCGGGAAACGGCTTTTCGTCCTCATACGAGCATATTTTGAGCTGAGTGAGGGCTCATTGTAAAGAGGAAGGTTGATCCCGCTTCGTCCTGGTCATGATATAACGAGATTATGTTTATATTTAATAATATGAGCGTCTAAAGTAGAGGAAAAAAATCGGGACGACCACCCTGAGGTTCCCATGTATTTTTCTAATGCAAAATGATTTTTCTGAATTAAATCATGACCAGGGCGAAGCGGAATCAACCTTCCTCTTTACAATGAGCCGTCACTCAGCTCAAAATATGCTCGTATGAGGACGAAAAGCCATTTCCCGTGATTGCATTCAACTTCCCCATATTTCGTTCATACAGACATAGTCTAAAGCAAGTCTAGAACCAATTTTAGTTCAGTTGGTTTAGAAGAGATGGCGCCTAGTCAGGAGAACTGTCAGCGGAGATTCGTAACAACAAAAATATAAAGGGCTTGAAGTCACTCATATCCATTAATAGCAATAAAGATATTGACAAAAAGAAAAAAACTTGTAATGATAGCGAAACTTAGTTTAATTAGCGTTAGATTGATACAAATGTATGTTCATCACTGTTGCCAAACTATTTTTCAGCGTGGAGGTTGGTTATACTGATATATACACTAGATCCATGGTTACCGTACCCCCATAAGTATATATGGTCCAAGGTTCACACGCGATCCCGCCAAGCGAGTGACCAACGAGCACATGCTGTCGAGGCTCGCGCGGGCACAATGCCGAACACGTGACTGGTTAGAATGGGGTCTCGATCCTTCTGGAAGGCTCTCGAACGCTAAAGCGGAACCACCGGTGCGTGACGGACTTCCAGAGGGATCGAGACAAAAAAGTCAGAGACAACGGTTGATTTATGACTCAGTCTCAAAATCGCTCAGCTGTTACCCGTCAAATTCTCGTTTATAATCGTTGCGCTTTATTTCTTTTCTCTTGTACATTTCTATCATACATTGTTCACTTACTGACGATCTCTGTTCACCTCAGTGCTAAATACAGTTCATTTATTGTGATTCCGAACATTCACCAATTTACTCTGCATTCACTCTCCGATTCAAATCCACCCGTTATCATCTTTCAGTCTATCAATCCTGTCTCACACACATTCAACTCATTCACTCACTTCACGCAAATTCCATTCGCCCCGATCAATCAAGATCGTTTCTGCACAGAAATATATACGTCAAGTAGTACTTTTTTATAGATACTAAATAGCTGCATCAATTGGTGCATAAAAAGTTTTTATTGAACACATTTGGTTCTATTTAAAAAATAAAAATTGACCATCCTAAGTCCTTGACGCGTCAAAATTGTCCGTTCGCGGAGAGTCTGCGTATAGTCCGGATACCCTTTTTATAATTAGACCGCACGACTTGACTTTTTTTTAGCAATTAGAACCATTGATTTACTAAATACAGTAATGTCGTGATAGTTGCCGCTGGAACTGTACACGATAGTTGCCGCAGGAGCTGTATACGATAGTTGCCGCAGTGCCTACCCATTTCACCAGCTGTCAACGCTGCGTCGCGCCGGGCCGCAGGCCGGCGATGTTTGATGTCGGCTCGGGTATATCGGTGTGAACACCACTACATTGATACCACGAATCGAATTCTCAAACTGCTCAATTATCATTATTTTTTAATGACATTTTACTGGCTTATTCCTGGCATTTTTCTGATTAAAACAAGACCAAACACGATATACTTTCAATTTTATTTAGTGGTGTAATGGACGATGATAGTTTCATTTACAAGGAATAATAACGTATGGGAAAGAGAGAGACGTGCATAGTCGTCGTCGCCGACACAGATCAAAGGTCAGCGTGTTCGCACAATGTAATGCCAATTAAGAATGTCTTATTCTCCATTATTTTTTAATGAGATTTTACTGGCTTATTTCTGGCAAAATTCACTAGTAGGTATGTAACGGTTCTAGTTTCCCTGTAGGCGCTTCCTCGTGATAGCTCGTCGAGCCGGGGTTCGTGGTGAGGAAGCGGTCGGGACGGTGATTGACGAGGTGCGTTCGGTGAATAATAAGACGTCGAGTTGTGTTAAATGCGTATCGCTGCGTATCGCGGCAGGGGAGACCTCGGGGCGGTGTTCGCGGTGCGGAGGTGCGCGGTCCCGGTTTCGGTGCTCTCTAGTGGGAGGACGGAGTGTTCGCGGTCCCGGCGAAAGGGTTCAATCGGGGTCTTGTTAGGGATGATATCGCCTTGCGACGGTGAGTACGGTGGTGCGGAGCGGGATCTAGCGTGTATCGCCTCACGGCGACGGAAGTGTTTCGCCTCGCAGCGAAAGGTACGGTAGGGCGGCGTGGGGTCTGGAGTGCGTCGCCTCACGGCGATGGGGGTGTATCGCCTCACAGCGATGGGAGTGTTTCGCCTCGCAGCGAAAGGTACGGTGTTGCGGAGTGGAGTTTAGAGTGTATCGCCTCGCAGCGAAAGGTACGGTGGCATGGAGCGGAAATCTGGAGTGTATCGCCTCACAGCGAAAGGTACGGTAGAGCGGAGCGGGGGCTAGAGTGTATCGCCTCACAGCGATGGGAGGCTTTCGCCTCACAGCGAAAGGTACGGTGGTTCGGAGCGGAATTGAGAATGTATCGCCTCACAGCGATGGGAGGGTTTCGCCTCACAGCGAAAGGTACGGTAGAGCGGAGCGGGGGCTAGAGTGTATCGCCTCACAGCGACGGGAGGGTTTCGCCTCACAGCGAAAGGTACGGTGGTGCGGAGCGGAATTGAGAATGTATCGCCTCACAGCGATGGGAGGGTTTCGCCTCACAGCGAAAGGTACGGTGATGCGGAGTAAGAATTTGTAGAGAGTATACCTATGTCCCGTAGATGATACTTGAGGTTTCGTCGTCCCAACGAAAGGATCCTAACAACTAGTACTGTCCCAGTAGGCGAGCTGCAGGTGGTCTTATCACTTCCCAGTGATCGGACTAGAGTAATTTCCGTAGATTTTGATGGGGCTTTTATATGGTTTATTTGGAGGTGAGGGGCGGTGGTGCGGTAAGGTGTTGAGGGTAGTTTTTATGTATTTGGGTTTTTCGGTAACCGTTCTGTTTTCGGTGCGGAAGGTTAAGGGGACGGAGTGTCGGTTACTCTTTTAAATCGGCGCGCTCCGTGGCCCGTTCGGCTCTCTTCGGTATCGGCCGGTGGGGTTCGCGGCATGTGTACTTAGTAACAGCACTACTCGTTGCAGGTCTGTTACAGGTACTACAGCAACTTTCGCGTACAGCCCTCCGACAACTTTCAACACATTACTGATGGGCCAAATTATACCGTGTTTGGTCTTGCTTTAATTAGAATTTCGCCAGGAATAAGCCAGAAAATCTCATTAAAAAATAATGAAGAATAAAGCATTTTTAATTGGCATTACATTGTGCGAACACGCTGACCTTTAAACTGTGTCGGCGACGGCGACACGCTCGGCCACGCGATCATTCTGTCCTCTACGTTCGGCTTTCGATTGATGTCTCGGCGCGGTAGACTGTAGAGGCCAGTCATAAATCAAAAGACGAGCAGTTGTCTTGGAAGTTGTCGCTCCAGAGAACAGCTCCTACGGCAACTATCGCAACATTACTGTAAAACGCGTAAAACAGATTTTATACAAATTAAAATTGGTAGGAATTACATGAAAAAATAAAAAAGACTTTCTAAACAATTTTTATTTCAAATTCGCAATGAAAATTCAAAATATGTGCCTTTACATCTGCGTTAATAATACACTGTGACGTTGCAAATCAGCGACGTCACTTCGCCGTTATGTGCGAGCACATTTTTAATAATGCGAAGGACCGGACCGTGCAATAACGAGACGCGAGACCGGGAAACACAGGATTCGAGAGCGTTCCGCGAGGACTTTCCATAATTTAGAGCGCGCATTGACATCTAGCGGGCGAGCCGAGAACGGCAAGTTTCAGGGCCGAACAACGAACCAGGAAAAGGAGCCCCGACCTTCGAGATTTTCCTAGGAGACGATTCTGGTACAGAAGGACGTCAGACTAAAACCCAATGGCATTTCGAAGCCCGACTACGGGCCACTATGGTTATCGAGGGCACCCGGTCAATCGACTTGGAGGCGCCGAAGGGACAGGAACCCCTACCGACCATCGTACCATTTCGCGGTCCCGACGCCGCCTCATCCCGCTATAAATAGGGTTCCAGCGAGGTTGGTGCCACCGAGAAGCCAGGACGAGGCACGAGCCTCCCCCACGTCTCACACAAAGTGAGACGTTTTCGCGTTAGGGTCAGGGAGCCATAGACCCCGTCGAGACGCCCCTGTTACGCGAACGTCGCGCGTGAAACGGAGCCGTAGGAAATTCGGCAAGGAGGTCGGGTGGGGGGAACGAGAATCGATGCGGCACGCGCCCGAAAATCGATGAGCACTGTCGCGCTAGCCGTCCCTTACGTACGACCTACAAGTGAACGCACGCCAAGCGAATATCGCCGCGAGTACACGCAGGAAGCACGGTCTCGCGAAAGTTGAGTTAAGGTGCGAACGATTGCGGACGAGCCGTGAAACTTTGGCTCAGCAGCTGAGAGTTACGGAGGAGTCGCCCGGAAGAGAGAAGGAGTAAACGGTAAGCCGAACAGTGATCCTTTCTCGAAGATTTGGTAGCGTGTTGGCTCGAATTTGTCGCGCGAGGACGAACGTCATCATTTCGTCCTCGGCCTTTCGCGTAGGCCGAGACGCCGAACGTCTCGCGCCGTCGGCTCGGGCCGTATCGACGGCCCTTTGAGCAATATTCCGTAACGTGAGAGTTCCCCCTTAAATCGCGCGATCGGAAGTTTCCTCGGAGGAATCGCGTCTCGCGAGAATATCTCGTTCGACGTTCCGACGACCTCTCGAATCCTGTGTCGTGGTGCGTAGCGAACGCGTCTCGATTGCGTCGCCGTCCGTATCGTCCGTCGCGTGCTTTTCGTACGCGTGCTATCGCGACAGTCCCGTATCGCGCCGTCCACCTGCGCGTCACGCGATCCCGCCCGTCGGGAAACCGCTATAGTCGGTACCGGTGTACCGTACCCTTTTCGCGCGATTTGATTCAGCGACAACCGCGCTGCGACCGATCAACCGTCCGCAAAAATTGTATAAAGAGCGCGGGCTCTCGGGTTACGGTCACGTGACCGCGATATTGTTCATTTGATGACAAGGAAATAAAACATCCACTCGGGACTCATTACGTTGTCGTCAATTCCCTGTGAGATCCGTCCTGCCGTAAGGGCTGTCCTCGTCCTTCCGTGTTCGAATCATCTGGCCCCGTCGCGTCCTCGTTCACGATCCGCGTGCCTCGAAGGTTCGATCTCCATTCCGAAATTCGCGTCGTGTTTCGCGTGACACTTTTCACGGTGTCTGGCGCCCGAACGATCTCGCGGAAATTTCGAACCTTCGGACGTCCTTTGTCTCGGGCGGACCACGGGCATACGGCGGCCCGCGGCCCGGCCTAAGGGCTTGTAAAAGCCCGAAGTCGCTCGGTCGGAGGTTTTCTAGCCTCCGCTCGTGAGCGACGTGACAACACGTACTGCAATTTCATCAAAATCGGTTGGTGTAGAAGAAAAGAACACTCATAGAAAGCAGGGATTGAAAACTGTTATGAAACCCAAGATGATGTTATAACTGTTATAAGAATATCGGTTTTGTTTTATATCGGTTATGGTTCCGGTTCTAATTCCAGTTTCGATTCTGTCATTTTAAATTCCGTATTGTTTTCGGCATTATGTATTTATTGGGGGTGTGCGGGCCGCCAGATTGTCGCATCTCTGCGTTTTTATGAAATTTTAATAATGACATTCTTCCATAACTTATAACGTAATTTTTAATATATAAACACTGTTTATTATTTGAGTAGTTATTCATTGTTATTTATGATGTAAACAATTGTTACACACATTTTGTATAATTTGTTTCTATACTCCATATTTGCATTATTATTCCAATAATTTCTTGTGAAAATAATTGTTTAAATAAATTATTATGGAGTTAATAATAAACCTAAACCCAGTTGGTAATACAGGAAATGACAAGAAAAACGGGCCAAGTGGCCCTGGCAAAAATGGCCACCGGAATACATTGGATGATAGGTCTATCCTATATCTAGTCGGTGGTGCGAGTACTCGCAAAGCCCTGCTGCACATCGACTTTAGTCCGGACGAGAACCTACATCGACTTTCTGGTTCGGACAAGAACCACCGACGAGATACTGTTAAAGGCTGCCAGCGCCCGTGTTATTCCGCGGCACCGACGAGATACTGTTAAAGACTGCCAGCGCCCGTGTTATTCTGCGGTAAGGTAAGTGGGCGCAATGGGCGGGATGGTAATGGTGGAAATTACAGTGACCTGAAAGACCACGTCGCTAAAAGTTCCACCACTAGTATAAAAGTGTAGATAATTTCTTTTATGTTTATGTATGGATATGCGATAGAATATAAGTTTTATATATATATATATATATATATATATATATATATATATATATAAGTTATATATATATATATATATATATATGTACAATATCAACACTTTATGTATGAACATAAAATTAATAAATAAAAACAATGTCATAAAGAACCGCTTATATTGATTGAGCCACCTACTCTTCCCGAATGTCTTGCTCAACACTCAATTGTATTACTGAAATTCCGAATACCTTTTATGACACCATGCTCTCGTAATACAAAGTTAAATTTCCGAGATTATTGGAAAATTTTAGCCAATTTTTGGCCGTCTGACTTGTCGTTGAGTTGTACTACTGAATCTTAGAAATTTTTCGAGCGTCTGATTTGTCGTTGACTTGTACTACTGAATTCTGTATACCTCCGTCGATATCATATTCTCCTAATACAAAGTTCAAATTTCGAGGAAATCGAAAAATTTTCGGAAATTTTCAACCGTCTGGCTTGACGTCGAGTTGTTCTACTGAATTTTCGAAAATTTTCGAGCGTCTGACTTGACGTTGACTTGTACTACTGAAATTCCGGATACCTCCTTCGATATCATATTCTCCTAATACAAAGTCACCCTGATTATTAGTGTGTATTTTTTCAGGTTTCTCGGATTCTGAACACACGTTTTAAAGAATTGCAAAGCCACAAACATTCGAAGAAAATGCATATTAAGTATTGAAGTTTTAAAGATATCAGCCAAAGGAATCACAGTTAAAAGTTACGATTGCGAAGTGCGGAATGAAATTTTTAGATAACCACACACTTATCTTCTTTTTCTAAATCATCCTTTATGCTTTTGGTCCTTGTTTCCAGCTATTTGAAAATTCCGCTGCAGTTGGTCCCCTGCGTTCCTATATTCGAAGAAGAAACAAATATAATTAAAATCATAATTCTAATTGCAATATTATTTGATTCAATATGAACAGAAACGTATACTTATCTCAATTTTCTCAAATAAGAAGGTGAAGTGCTGCAAGAAGTGACTGGCCTACAAATTTGAAGATGAATGCAAGTGTAATCGTTGGAAATCCTCCGTTCCCGCCGAACTTGCATATAAATTTCCCGAGGCCATCAGGGATAAGTGTCTATCATCCATAGACATGGTGCGACTAGACTCCTGTCTAGTTTTCAGGGATGTGCGCACCACACACATAGAATTTAGTAGGTCGATACCTATTTTATTTCTTTTTCTCGTTTTGATATCCGGTATCAAAGAGAATACCCTTTCGGCCTCGGAATTGGAATGTGGTAAACACTTTACCACGTTGCATAGTAAACGCAGGTTTGCAAAACGAGGAACTTTTTCCGCGTTTTGTTGTTTTGAGATCTCCATCCACATTGCGTCGAACGTAAGCTTCGACCACTCACGTTTTTGGGCTTCCGATGTACCGTGATACAGAAAGTGCCAATCTCTCTGTAATCCGGTGGCATCAGGGTCGCCCAATTTTTTCGCGACCGCTAATAAGTTGCATGAGGTCGTGGCTCGGTCGCTGTCATGCAGTGCCTTGTCAGGTTTAAGGACTGCCACTGCTTTGAGGAAGGAATCGTCATGGGGGAGACGATTTCGTATCTCATTGCATATGGTGATATAGAAGCATAAACAATTCTTCCGGAAGATGATGACGTCATCTTCCGGCATTCCCCTCTCCGCTGCCTCCTCCATGAAATCATTGCATTCTGAACTAAGATTCACTTGATTCAGTGGAACCTGGTTCGTCTCCAACGAAAAATTCACCAAACGTATCAGCGGAAAGTGCTCTTCCGAGAGCAACGGTTGTTTTAGAAATTGTTTTTAAAAAAACCGCAGCAGCTCTTCCGAATAGGGCTGCAACTCCTGCACTAATGTTCGCCTACTTTGGAAGTAGGCGTTGAAACGGTATAAGCGACCGAGGACAAAATCCAAAAAAAGAAAATATCCTTTGGTTTCTGCTTTACCGAATGCCGTAGCGAATCTGTTCGCCAAGTCCGTATTTTCGGAAAAGGCCTGCTCTCTAAAATATCTACTCAAGTCGTCCCACGACTTTAAAAATCGTTTCACACACTGGTGTCGAGCATACCAGCGTGTGTCAGACAATTTGAGAATTTTCAAAGGAGAGTTGTGGTAACTCTCCTGAAATTGACGTAAAATAGCAACCCGTTTAGGACTTGCATTGACGTACGATGCCGCGCCACGAAGCAACTGGTCGATTTCTATGGGTATTTCCATACAAGCAGCACTCGCTGTCAGTGCCAACGAATGACAAATACATGGAACTCCAATAATTTTCGGGTTCTTCTACAGCAAATGCGTTGTGAACGATGACGCTTCCCCTGTCATTACAGATGCGTTGTCTGTGCCGAGGACGTCATCATCTTCAGGAAGAATTGTAGATAGATAGATAGATAGATAAACTTTATTTGTTCCCCTTGAGGTTACAAATCCTAATCACAAAACCTCCATACCTCTCGTCGCGTTTCTACATTTACTCTTACCACTAGACTTATATACTAACTTAAACTCTAACTTAACCTAATCCCTTTACATTTATCGAGAGAGAGAGAGCTAATACCGCATATATTTTCTGAACTTCCTCCTAATTGCCGCATGTTTCCGCTTGATTTACATTGCGCATTACATTATAAATTACATTATAATTTACAATAGCATCATTCCTCCATCCTCTCCACTTGACCTTTTTCCCTTTCCCTTCCTCCCCCTGTGGGACCACCTCTTCCGGCCGTATAACCCCTCTCCCCTGCCCGTCCACACACCCACACACCTGCCCTAACTCCATTCCCACTCACAACTTCTCTCCCTCCATTCTTCCACCCTCCTCAGCCATTCCTCCCCTTCCCCCTCCTCTCCCAACACCAACCTCATCATCTCCTGCCACCCCTTTTCATCCTCCCCTCTCATACATACTTCCCATACATGCTCCCATGTTTCACTCTCCCATCCACACACTCTGCATTTTCTCTCCTCCTCCTCTAACCAATATTTCCCTCCTCTCATCCCATTTCCTAATCTATATCTTGCCAACCTTTGCCATCTCTTCTCTCCCCACCCTTTCCTTAAATATCCTGGTAGCCCCTCTCCTTTCACCCATTTGTACCATTCAGGAAGAATTGTATACGCTTTTATATCACCATATGCAATGAGATAAGAAATCGTCTCCCCCATGACGATTCCTTCCTCAATGCAGTGGCAGTCCTTAAACCTGACAAGGCACTGCATGACAGCGACCGAGCCACGACCTCATGCAACTTATTAGCGGTCGCGAAAAAATTGGGCGACCCTGATGCCACCGGATTACAGAGAGATTGGCACTTTCTGTATCACGGTACATCGGAAGCCCAAAAACGTGAGTGGTAACAAACGATCATGCGAACACAAAAACACATACGGCTCACAGCATTCTGACACCAGGCCATACGTCAGCCCAACCGGTACAAAAAATACTGCCAAAAATAAACAACATAGAAGACATATCGGACCCAAAAACAGCACACCTAATAAAACAGCTTGTAGCCAGTATCAAAACTCCAAAAAAAGTCAACCCCTCACCAAATCTGGTAACGAAATCAATCAGAGGAAAAAAATCAAATAAAAACACAGATATGGCTAAAACAAAACCAATAAAAAACCCCCAGCAAGACTAAAAAAAAGTGAGAGTAACAGTAACAACGCCTCTCTAGAAGAACTTATACGAATAATAAACAACTTAAACAAAACAATATAAAACTTAACCAAACAACTCGAAGACGAACGTAACAAAAACCAACAACTAACATCAGCAAACGACCTGACATGTCAAAACAGATTTGCTTTACTAGACATCGACATCATTCGTCCACCAGCAGATACCGTTATCGCAGACAGTTCACAGAAAACGTCAACTGGAGCAGGTACCAAAAGACCTTATAATAGCACGGACGAAGAATTGGCAGCCAAAAAACAGGACACGACGAAGGATGCAATAAACACGGGAACAAACAACCCCAATAAAAGCCTGGAGCTGCCCAACTAGTTTACTCAAATAACCAAAGGCAAAATAACCACCGCACCTCCAAACAAAGCACCAACACCAGCAAGCAACCCTGCCACCAACATAAAAACAATCACCAGCAGCCTCACCCAGCAGATGACAGCAGGACATAGCGGCACTTCAGCCCCCTCCCACCCCCAGAATACCATAAAAAACGGTAACCCTAAAAACGCGCACCTAACAGGTAAAAACGAACTCCCTACGCCTTCTTCTGAGTTTGAGGACAATTCATCTTCCAACAAGGTACACAAACCTCCTCCCATAACGATACACACCAACACAGTTAAAGACATAATTACGAAGCTCTCACAAATAATAAAAGAATTCAGTTTCAAAAAAATCAACAGCGACAAACACATCCCACAAACAAACTCACTAGCAAACCACAAAACAGCGAGCGATACTCTAAAAAGTCTAGACATTCAATTTTTTACATACACCCCAAAATCAGACAAAAATATAACGGTGTTACTAAAAAACATTGAAAGCAACTTCGAACCAGACGAAATACACACAGCATTAAACAACCTGAAAATCGAAGGCGTAACCTTTATATCAGTAAATAGATTCAGTACGAAACGCTCCTCAGAAGAAGGCAGAACCCTCCCCATATTTATTATTCATCTAACCGCGGACAGCAACACCAAAAACATAAATAAAATAAAGTCATTATTGCATACCATCGTAAAATGGGAGAAAATTATAAAAAAAGATAGATACAATGTATGAGGTGCCAAAGGATTGGCCATGTTGCTCAAAATTGTAATTTAAAATAACGATGCGTCAAATGCGATACCGACCATAACCGCGGAGAGTGCCCGCGATCATCAGCATCAGCCGCAGATAACGCAGAATCCCCACCATATTGTGTAAATTGCAGAATTCATGGACACCCAGCCTCCTACAGAGGCTGCCCCAAATTACAGGAACTAAAAGAACGAATAGAAGCCAAAAAAGTAGCCTCCATCTCAATAAAAGAAAACATACACACATTCACCTCGAACTACATTACCCCGAACAAATCATTCAGTCAAATAGTATCTAACAATACAAACACTAAAGAACCAGACAATAGTATCAAATCAGCCACTACCTATCCACACATAGCAACAAACATTCAACAAACACAAAACACGCTAATCACACAAATAAAACACATAATAGACGCAGCCATCAAATCCCAAACTGAACAATTAGGAAATCAAATTAACAGCAATAGCAACAGAATCGTCACATTAGCACAAGCACTCAACATAAAAATTTAAAATGTATCCAAACGCACAGAACAATCCTCCAAACCACAGAAACACCAACGACAGCAAAACAATCACACAGAATGCTCTCAAAATAATAGAAATAAACAGAAACTCCAACTTCCTAAAAGAACACGACCCCGACGCAGTACTACTTTGCGAAACAAAGTTAAATGCCAAGCACCGCGTTAATTTTAAAAATTATACGTTTATAAGATCAAACAGACCAAACGCTAAACAGGCTGGGGGAACAGGCATCCTTATCCAGAACAATTTGAAATTTAACCACGTCCAGCCATCCAGTGTCAACCGGTCAAACCTAGAATCCACAATAATTGAACTAAAAATAAACCAAATCCAACTTTATTTAATCGCTATTTATGCTCCAAGCAGCAACAACAAAGGTTTCACGGCTGATCTCACCGAAATTTGCAAAACACTAGAGCTACACAAACACAACAACTACTTCGTAATTACAGGTGATTTAAAAGCGAAACACACCGACTGGCACAATACCACAAACAATAACAGAGGCACCACACTAAAAACATGGATCCATAAAAACCAAATACAAAATAGAACAACCCTACTCAATACCGTGACACCATCATATCCAAAAAGCGGCTCATACATAGACTTATGCATTACAGACAACAGAATTATCTTCCATGAACTTCCATCCCCAGGTAGATTAAACACACTAGACATCGACAGCGATCATATAGCACCAGAAATGATAATATTCCTTCATCCCAACGAATAAATGACAATAGAAGAACCACCCTCAGACATCAGATACAATTATAGTAAAACAGACTGGCACAAATTCCAAACAACACTACTCAACATTGACAACACACCTATACCAAACACGAAAAACCTAACAAACACAGAAATTGGTCAATACATAGAATTATTAAACGTCCATATAAACTCAGCCATAGACCAATCAGTACCACACATCACATACAACTACAACTCTTCCGATAGATACATAACACCAACCATAACGAAGCTAAAAGAATTAAAAAGCAAAATACTCACCAAACTAAACAGACTATCAACAATAAACAACTATACAGCCACAAATGGCACCATAATAAACGTACTGAAAAACATACTAAAAATAACAAAAAAGCAAATAAAAAATGAATTCCATAGCTCGGTAAACGCATACTGGAAAAACAAAATTTCAAACATACCAACACACAAATCCAAAGACCTTTTCACTTCAATAAAAACAGTCTTCCGACCTAAAGAGCAGAACACAATAGAAACACTAAAAATACACACATAAAACACAGAAATAATTACTAACGCCAACTTAAACATCAACAACCTACAAACAGACGAGGACAACAACATACAAATAACCGTCATAAAGGACAAACTGAACAACAAAAAATCCGCCAGTTATGACAACATCCCAAACATAATACTCAAACATCTCCCACCAGTATATATCCGTAACTATTCAGTAATATTTAATAATTGCCTCAACAAATCATATTTCCCAACCACATGGAAGACAGCTAAAGTAATAACATTATAAAAGAAAGGCAAAAACAGCAACGACCCCGCTAGATACAGGCCAATTAGCTTACTCCCCAACATCAGCAAAATTTTAGAAATAACAATTAACAACGCCATAGAACATTTCGCAACCACACATAACCTAATACCCGAAACGCAATTCGGATTCAGACGCAAACATTCTACAATTCACGCAATTACAGAATTCGCGGCGGACATATGTTGGGCACGCAGCGCAGGAGACTGCGTAGGCGCCCTATTCATAGATTTAGAAAAAGCATTCGACACAGTTTGGCTGGACGGACTATTCTTTAAATTAATGAAAAAGGATTTCCCTCCTCCTCCCTAACATTCAAAGTCCATAACGGACTACAACAGGGTGCCGTAAATTCCTCCATATTGTTTAGCTTATACTTAAGCAACCTACTAGTAAGGTACGACCTAAATACGGACAACCTCAAAGGAGGTATAGCTTATGCCAGGGCTCGGAAATTTTTAATCGCGGCGGCCGAGAATCGAAGGCTCCACCTCCTCGACCCGGCCGCGCGTCTCGCTCCCCGTAGCGATCCAAGTGCTCAGAGCTGCTCAGGCGCGTACCATAACATAGGCGCTATGCGTGACGCATCAGGGCGACACTCGTGTCAATAGATTTCCACATTACCATTGAGGTACTATTGCTAATGCGTTTTTTTAACTTCCCGATTCATAGGGAAGTTATTGTAATTACCCCGAAAATCGAAAATCGATTTTTTAGCAGATCTTCACGTTTCATGGTCATTGGAGTCATTTTAGATTATTTTTATCAAAATGTTTGTGTGTGTGTGTGTGTGTGTGTGTGTGTGTGTGTGTGTGTGTGTGTGTGTGTGTGTGTGTGTGTGTGTGTGTGTACGTGCGTGCGTATGTCCGTTTGTATGGTATCAAATTTTTCGTTAACGTTTTCTGAAAAAGTAACAATGCGATCAGAATGATGAATGATGCAATCGATGTGCCCCGCTGTAACTTAGAGCTGATTAGATTTTGGTCCATATTGGTCAAGTAGTTTTTTAGTTTTTTTAGTTTTTTTCGAAAGAAGTTCATTCAACAATGCAAATTATACGAGAGGACGGAAATTTTCCATCGAAGAAACAAACATAATAATTACATATATTTTAATTTTATTTTTTTATAATTTAAACAAATTTTTTTTTATTTAAAAAAAATTTTTTTTTTATTTTCCTTTTTTAATTATGCAACTAATGCTAATGTTACCGCTTAGAATAATCGAAAATTATCCCAATGCAAGAGTGAGTTATTCATCGCTACTGCCGAGAATACATTTTCAAAGAATATCGATGAAAGTACAAAAACATTTATATTACAATCTTTAAAAAAAAGCAGTTCAATACGAATTATTACCTGAGATGAAATTGAAAGTTAATATAAAAAAATGGTTAATCGAGCATGGGAGCAACGAGCATGCGATGTTGGTTTAATGCGACGCCATACAGCAAACATTTTGATAAGTAGAAAACTATTGAACTTCCCTGAGAACGTATAATCTTCTTAAAACGTACACTAAATAATGATAATAATATACTGTAACTAACGAATCGGGAAGTTCTTTGTGTGGCTCGTGGAGAGTCACACACTAAATAACATCCGTACTACTAACCCTCTCGCGAACTCACAAAGCGAGCTACAACACCCCCACCCGCGAAGCTCGCGAAGCGAGCGAGCAACAATAACCAGCTAGTTTTGTTAGTGGTATCCCCTGTAGGCCTATTCCACTAGTAGAAAACTAATTTAAAAAAATAAAGTCCTAAGATAAATTTAAAAAATGGTTATTAATTTTATTGTAAAAATTTTAATACTGTCAGGAATATCATGATTTTCGCGCCCGTTTAGACGCGCTTTGCAAATTTGTCAGATCTACCGGAAATTTGGATGTAACTGTTCGCATCGCAGACGCGAGCGAAGAATCATTTAAGGATGAGCGGTATTCTGATTTAATATAGCCCATTTTTGAAAATGAGCATTCACACAGATAAGTTAATCCAAACATTGAAAATATTCGGATCGCGAAATTTCTAAGAATAGGGTATGTCGATTCTTCCAGTGTTTTGAAGAATTCGGCTCCTGTTTCTTTCCTCGTTTTCAGAGAGATGTCATGCTGAAGATTGCACAGTTCTTGTTGAAACTCGAGGGCTTGATTTGCAATTTCGACAGTGAGGGGATTCTCAAAGAGAATTAGATCATTTCTAAACGAGTCGAAGTCGACGAATCGCTTGTTGAACTGATTTATCAACGAATGAAGAATATGAAAGTGATTATCAAAATCGCAGTTAGTGCCGAATTCTTCGAAAATTAATTTACACGACGGAAAGAAAAACCAAATTTTTGGTTGAGAATGTAAATGAGTTTTAAAAATTAAAAGCTGGCTACGGAAATAATCGACGTGGCTACATAATTGCGAAATAGTTTGGTTGGGGCGTTGCAATTTTAAATTTAAAATATTTAAATGACTCGTTAAATCGACTATAAATGAGAGTTCGCAAAGGAAACTCACATCTGTTAAAAGGCAGGAAAATTCTTTTGAGCTCAGATTAGGATCTTCTTGCAAGAAAAGGGAAATCTCTTTTCTTATAGCAAAGAACTGAGATAAACATTTCCCTGCACTGAGCCAGCGTACGTCACAATGCAATGATACATCAGTACGAGCAGCGTTATGCGTTTCCAGGAAACTTATAAATTTTCTATGTGATAGAAATTTATTACCACCTTTGATGGCATTGATTATTTTAGTTACCTTTCGCATAGCGAAAGATAACTTTATGTGGTTCCCGCATAACGCCTCTTGATGTATGATGCAGTGTAACGTGGGGAATTGGAAACCGCGACTTTTAAATTGGCCACATAGCCCAATTTTTCTCCCTGTCATGGCTTTTGCACCATCGGTGACCACCGCGGAACACTTAGAAAAATCACTCCGGAATTTGTGAAGAGTGTCCTGCACTGCATTGAAAATATCTAGTCCGGTCGTCGTGTCATGCAGAGGCACGAAATCCAAGAGCTCCTCGACATACGAAAAATCAGATTGTAACAATTCGAGCAAAAATACTCAATTGACTCGTATGTCGATTATCGGTGCTTTCGTCCAGACATAATGAATAATAACGGCACGAATTCAACAGTGCAGTTAACTTTTCTTCAATCGACGATCCTATATCAGAAATCCGGGATTTGACAGTTTTATCACTAAGTGGGATGCTCGCAGCTTCATCAAGCGTTATAGAATTACCGAATGTTTTTACCGCTTCAATGAGACATTTCTTTATGAAATCGCCCTCAGTGAACGGTTTACCTTTTTTCGCAATTAAGTGGGAAATAGCGTAAGAAGCTATGCGAGCTTTCACGGAAGAAGAATACTCCTGAATATTCGAACGAGTACTAACTTGAGCCCTTCTATTAAATCAATTTTTTCTCGGCCTTCATATGATGAATACTGTCGTGAATGAGTTTTTAAAAAATGCCGTTCAAGATTACACTTCATGACTACTGCAGGCTCAAATCCGCACAGCAGGCATTTCGTACGATTTTCAATTTGCGCGAAAAACATGCATTCCCAGACTTTATTAAAATTCTGTTGATGTACCTGCGATTTAGGCATATTCTATAAAAGATTTACTGCTTGAAAGTCTATCGTTCGAATTTATACGTCCGAAAACAAACACACTTCACTTTGACTTTCTACAAAAACTCGCGATCGTGATCTATCGTCCGAATGTATACGTCCGAAGACAAACACACTTACACTCAAAAACTTCCTACAAAAACTCGTGATCCTTACCTCTGAAGAATCAATTCGTGACTGTTCATACAACATTCTCAGTTAACGGATAAAAGTGGGAATGAAGACGCTGATTTTCTAAAATGTGTTACAATGTAAGTATCTCCGATTCGAACAGTCAGATCTAAACTTCCAATAGATCTTACTTTGCAAAGCGCGTCTAAACGTGCGCGAAAATCATGATATTCCGGATAGTATTCAAATTTGAACAGTAGAATTAATAACTATTTTAAAAATTTATATCACGAATTTATTTTTTAAATTAATTTTCTACATCTGTTGTCGAAAATTATCGTGCGTCATAGTGGAATAGGCCTACAGGGGATCCCACTAACAAAAAAAACGCATTAGCAATAATAGCTCACTGGTAATGTGGAAACCTATTGACACGAGTGTCGCCCTGATGCGTCACGCATAGCGCCTATGTTATGGTACGCGCCTGAGCAGCTCTGAGCACTTGGATCGCTACGGGGAGCGAGACGCGCGGCCGGGTCGAGGAGGTGGAGCCTTCGATTCTCGGCCGCCGCGATTAAAAATTTCCGAGCCCTGGCTTATGCAGACGACCTCCTAATATATGTATCAACGACAATAGACCAACAATAATTAAAAAGAAATTACAAGACATATTCGACAAAATACAGGACTATTTCCACACTTGGAAACTCAAAATCAACGTTAACAAATGCGAGACAATTCTATTTAGACCCACTCTTTCAGACAACTCAGACGCAAACAGTGACGTACGTACAAACGCAAAACATTTCCACATACCAGACAACAGAGACACGAAAGAAAAAGTCCCTCACAAAAAGGTAGTCCGTTAATTAGGAGTACACTTAGATTTTAAGTTACATTATAACGAACACGTCCAAATTCAACTGGAGAAAGCACAAAAGGCAGTCGCAGCGAACAAGCGTTTATTCTACTCCAAACATCTAAACACAGAAGTGAAACTACTGTGTTATAAATTACTAATTAGACCGATAATAACATACGGAGTACCAATATGGTTCAACATAAGCGCCAGCACGATGGAAAAAATCCGCCTCTTCGAAAGAAGATGTCTGAGAGCCTGTCTAAATGCGTACAAAACACCAGAATCAAACTACACAGAATACTACAGAAACGACAAACTACTAAATAAAGCAGAAATAATGAGAATAGACCTTTTTATGCTAAAACTAACTCGAAACCACTGGGCAAACACTAGAAACGTAACTAACAACAGCCTAATACATAGCTCCACATACCCAAACCCACAATATTTTGAAAATTCGAGACTCACAGGATTCACACCACCGGAATCATTTATAAACTTCGACGTCGAAGGCCTAATTCAAAACACACACGGTTACCCAATCATATACCATTACAATCGCAAAAACTTCAACAAAACAATAACATATAATAACAACCAAAGCATTCACGACACAGAAATGAGATTTCAATACAGACTAACAGAACACGACAGCGAAAAAGTTCACAGGACAAACAATGAAAAATACTGGTGGCTTGAACCAACTCCCATATAATTAAAAAACCGACGAAAAGAATAACCAGCGAACAGATGTACAGTTTTTGTTCTCCCGTGCCTTTCTGTACACAATAAAAATCAAATTTAGCATAAGCAACCCTTAGCAATAAACCGACATACCTGCATTAAGTGCAATAAAAGATACACAGTAAAACTGCGGGAGCCCTTTCGTACGGGCCTTTAGTTTTATATTACCTAATTTAGCCAACCCGACAAACTTGTGTGCGTAAAAGTTTAAGGCATAAAATGTACTCGACTTTTATTTTTTGGCACAATAAACGCGCTTTTAAAAAAAAAGTGAGGAAGCACATCATGAAGTAAAACGGTAGTCCCGAGTTCGAATCCCGCCCAAACTGCATACAAATTTTTTAATTGTAATAAGGTCTTTTGGAAGACAAAGTGGAATATTCACTCAAGTAGTGCATGAAAGTAGTAATATGTATGCATATTTTCTAATTGTTTTATATTTTTTTCTTGAATTTTGAGATTTTATGCGTCTGAAAAAGACGCTTAAAAGCTGTCTGAAATACCTCTAAAAAGACGCTACAAAAATGCTAAAAGGACGTCTTGAAGATACGTCTTTCAGGTGATTTTTAAGACCCTGAAGTTGGGGGTACGGTCACCCATGGATTCTAGGATATTTATCAGTGTAACCAACCTCCACGCTGAAAAACAGTTTGGCAACAGTGATGAACATACATTTCCTATATATCATACATCCTAACCCTATCCTAACGCTAATTAAACTAAGTTTCGCTATCATTACAAGTTTTTTTCTTTTTGTCAATATCTTTATTGCTATTAATGGATCCGAGTGGCTTCAAGCCCTTTATATTTTTGTTGTTACGAATCTCCGCTGACAGTTCTCCTGACTAGGCGCCATCTTTTCTAAACCAACTAAACTAAAATTGGTTCTAGACTTGCTCTAGACTATGTCTGTATGAACGAAATATGGGGAAGTTGAATGCAATCATGCGAAACGGCTTTTCGTCCTCATACGAGCATATTTTTAGCTGAGTGACGGCTCATTGTAAAGAGGAAGGTTGATTCCGCTTCGCCCTGGTCATGATTTAATTCAGAAAAATCATTTTGCATTAGAAAAATACATGGGAACCTCAGGGTGGTCGTCTCGATTTTTTCCCTCTACTTTGGACGCTCATATTATTAAATATAAACATAATCTCGTTATATCATGACCAGGGCGAAGCGGGATCAACCTTCCTCTTTACAATGAGCCCTCACTCAGCTCAAAATATGCTCGTATGAGGACGAAAAGCCGTTTCCCGCAAACACTGTTTTTACTTGCTTTTCTAGTAATATTCTAGTAATATCCATGGGTGACCGTACCCCCTTAAGGTGGTACCAGACCCTCTGATCTGGGTATTTATCAGTGTAACCAACCTCCACGCTGAAAAATAGTTTGGCAACAGTGATTAACATACATTTGTATCAATTAACGCTTCAATTTCGCTATCAATACAGGTTTTTTTCTTTTTATCAATATCTTTATTGCTATTAATGGATCCGTGTGGCTTGAAGCCCTTTATATTTTTGTTGTTACGAGTCTACGCTGATAGTTCTGTGGCGGATGTAAATAATGTAGATTTCTCATGTAGATAATGTAGATTTCTTGTCATGATAATTGTATTGATTAATTTGTTTATATTTGAATTTAGTTGTTAACATTTGTTTTGTTTTTGGTTTCCTACCAACAAGTTTATAATAGATTGAGATTCAAACAAATATTTGAAGAGATAACACGTCATTTTATTTAGAGTACTATATATTACGCTATATATTTTTGGTGACCCCGACGTGATTCTTTTTAACAAAGAAGAATGTCGCTTCATCATTCCCCAATTAGAATTGAAGAGAGATCAAATCAAGATCTTAATACAGAGACGAATGAAGATTCGGTAGCAGAAGAATTACCTGCGACCAGTCAAATCAATGCAACATCAATGGTTAAACTTCCACCCTTTTGGAAAGAGAATCCGAAGTTATGGTTTACCCAGATTGAAGCAGCTTCGCAATTAGCAGAATCTCCTCTGATGATACTAAATATCGGTGTACTATAGTCAATGTAGATAAAACAGTATTTCCTTTTGTTTCCGATATTTTAAGCAATCCTCCAATTAAAAACAAATATGAAACTCTTAAAACAAGATTTATTTCTTCATTTGATGAATCGAGCGAGTCAAAATTAAGAAGATTAATTAGAGGAAATGAGATGATTGATGAAAAACCGTCAAATTTTTTACAAAAATTAAGAAATTTGGCAGGTGGTCTATGTAGCGAAAGTGTTCTTAAAACATTATTTCTGGAACAACTACCAGAAAATGTTAGAGGAATTTTAGCTATTAGTGAAGTTCAAGAGCTTTGCAAATTGGCTTATCAAGCTGATAAAATCGTAGAAGTTTTAAAACCAAACAACGTTTGTAATATTACTTCAAAAGAAAATTATACTTCTAATTCTTCACAGGAAGAAAACAATCAGGCTTTAAATTCACAGATTCTGGCGTCACGAAAACAAATAGAAGTTTTAAATAATAATATACGAAGAAATAATTACAGAAACAGATCAAGATCAAGATCTTTTAGGAGAGATAGAAGCATTTCAAAAACAAGATTTCAAAATGAAGAACCTTTATGTTATTATCATAAAAAGTTTATAGAAAATTCCTTTAAATGTAAAAGTCCCTGTTCCTGGCGTGGAAAGGATAAAAGAGATCGATCAAATGAAGGGTTAGAGGAAAACTAAGAAAGCTGTCTGGAGTACAGGCGATTCATGATAGCTCAAATGTTAATTATCGTCTGACTATTGCCGACAAGACCTCAGGTATGAGATATTTAATTGATACTGGTTCTGATATTTCATTATTACCGAGGAAAATGTTAAAAGGAAATTTGAAAGAAACAAATCTTGTACTTTGGCTGCAAATGGTTCTGAAATTAAAACATATGGTCAAAAATTAATTACTGTAAATTTGGGATTACGAAGAAATTGTACTTGGGAATTTATTGTAGCTGATGCGATAATGCCGATTATAGGATCAGATTTTATAGGTCATGACGATTTATTAGTAGATTTAAATGGTAAGTTTTAGATAAAGAGACAAAATTACAATCATTTGGAATTTTAAAACGAGTACATACAATTTCGATTTCTATAATAAACAATTCCTTTAAATATAATCAATTATTACAAGAACATATTGATATTACTAAACCGGTTAGGAAAGAGATTGTTGAAAAAGATATTTATCATTATATCGTAACAAAAGGTCAACCGATAGCTGAAAAAGTTAAACGTTTAACACCTGAAAAATTAAAAATTGCGAAAGCAGAATTTGAAGAAATGATTCGGAAAGGAGTGTGTAGGTCATCATCCAGTCAATGGGCAAGTCCTTTACACTGCAACGTTGCCCCCGTGCGAACGACTTTTTAGGGCCGTCGGACAGAGTCAACCCTGGGGATTTACGGGCACTGAGGCCGGGCCGTGCGCGGCCGCGCGGTCACGGTCCCCTCGGGACAAGATGCTTCTCCGTGAAGGCTCTATTGAGACGCGAAACTCGAGTTCGGGCGCCAGGTACTCAGAAGTACCGCACGAAATGCAACCAGATGCCGGGATTCGGGGAAGCCGAATCCGAAGAGAGCCCCCGCGGAACGCGAACGGAAGGGTTGACGCGAACGGCCAGGAATCCGGACGCAGGGAATGACGGGGACTACCCTCGCGGCAGGGCGGATCACGCAGGTCAAAAGTAATCGAGGCGGAATTGGGCTCAATATCATTTATTGAAAAGACTTCAATTCGTCCGAATTACAATTGTGGCGGCCACGTGGCCGCGAACCGGGAGCCCGCGCTCCTTGTACACTTTTGCGGAAGATGGACGCCCGCGGAGCGCGTTCCTTACTCGATACCGTTCGCGAAATTACGGTTCGTCGGTATTATTCTCGCGAGGCGCAGGTGGACGGCGCGACGGAGTTTCGGGACTGTCGCGGGAATTTTCCTGTCCGATCGCCGACGGAGATCGACTCGCCACGCGCGCTGATTAATCCGCGGTCATACGGGTCGGACGGACTCGTAGACTCCGCGCGTTCGCGTGCGAATTTCGACGTCCGGCCGCGGTTCGCGATTCGGTAATTATACTCGCGACGCTATCCGATTTCCGACGCGACCCCTGAGGAAGACTTCTTACTCGGGGAGGGAAACGATACTCTGGCTCAAAGCGTCCTCAAGACGGACGCGAGCCGAAATTCGAGGACCAGGCGAATCCGCGTCGTCCTCACACCAAAAATGGACGAGCCAACGCTAACGCGAGATCGAGGAATCACAAAGTTGACTTACCGTGGTTGGCTTGCTCGATTTCGCCCCTCACGTTTCCGAACTCCGGGTTGCCTGCTCGGAACCAAAAACCACTCGCGACTTTTCTTCGTTCGCGGGACTCACGGGACTACAGAATTCGTTTGGCGTGTTCGCCGTTCGGTAACCAGTGCGACAGTGACTCCGCGATCCGTGTCGACGGGAAGCATCGCTTCTTGTTCGCTCCCACTCTATCGGCTCTATAGACTTCCCGATTGGCGCTCTCCGCTACGCGACTAAATGGTCGCAGGATCGTATCCTCGGACAGGTCCTCGGGCCCCAGACCTGTAATTTTCGCCAAATGTTCGCCCCTTTCGGCGAACGGGGAAGAGCCATTCTTCCCCCTGGAATTCTTCAAGCCACCCCCGCCGGGATTCAGTGCGAACGGGGTGAGACGACGGCCGGACGACCCATATACGATGATCAACCTGAATCTCTTAGTCCCGGTACGTCGTCTCCGTGGGTCGAGATTTCCCCCAACGGTACCAGTACTGGATTTTCGCCAATTAGTGGCCAAGTGTTTTCCCGGGCCGATCCTTGAGCGGGCGCCTTTCGCTATTTCTCCTCGGCCAATCGTGCCCTCGGCACGTCCCTGAAACGTTGCCGTACTCGGCACGCACGATAGATGGCGTTAGTCGCGTGAATCTTTTCGGAAGTCTTTCCTTCAGGAGCGCTCTTGTGTCGACGAGTGGTTTCGTGACCGTTTGAGGTCGGTCCAGTCCATTCTTAACGGTTTTGTAACCGTTTTTGTAAAACGGGGTGACGTCGCAGACTTGCAACGTCACAACACATGGTTCCGAAGAAAAATGGAGAATGACGACCGTCTGGAGATTATCGAAGATTAAATTCAATAACAATTCCGGATCGTTATCCTGTACCTCATATACAAGATTTTTCATTTAAATTGGCAGGTTCAACAATTTTTTCAACGTTAAATCTTATTAAAGCCTATAATCAGATACCCATGGCACCTGAAGATATTCCCAAAACAGCAGTAATCACACCATTTGGATTATTTGAATTTTTAGCAATGCCATTTGGATTAAGAAATGCAGCACAAACATTTCATAGATATTTAGGCAATGTATTAAGAGGTTTAAATTTTTGTCATGGTTATATTGATGATATAATTATTGCGTCAAAAGACGAAGAAGAACATAAACAACATTTAGAGATAGTTTTTGAACGATTACGAAAGTTCAAATTGTCAATAAATGTAAATAAATCGAATTTTGGTGTTAAAGAAGTTAAATATTTAGGATATTTAATTAATATATTTAGTTAATACAGAAGGAATGAGACCTATTCAAGAAAAAGTTGAAGCATTGAAAGATTTTCCAATTCCAAAAGATAGGTCAGAATTACGAAGATTTTTAGGAATAATAAATTTTTATCGTCGTTTTATTCCTATGGCAGCAAAAATTCAAGCACCATTACATTCTTTACTTATTGGTGCTAAAAAGAAGGATAAAAGGTTAATTGAATGGACAGAAGAACAGAAAGTTGCTTTTAATAAAGCTAAAGAACAATTAATCAATGCTACATTATTGGTACATCCAGTAGCAAACGCACATTTAGCGCTAACTACAGATGCATCAGATACAGCAATGGGAGCTGTTTTGGAACAATATGTTGGTAAAAACTGGCAACCATTAGCATTTTATTAAAAAAAATTTACAGAAACTCAACAAAAATACAGTACTTATGATCGAGAGCTTCTGGCGATATATTCTGCAATTAAATTTTTTCGATTTATGGTAGAAGGACGAGATTTAGTTGTAAAAACAGATCATAAACCATTAATTTTTGCATTTAAACAGAAATCATTAAAAGCTTCTCCTCGACAACTTAGACATTTAGATTTTATAGGTCAATTCACTACTGATTTAAGTTATGTCAAAGGGGACGAAAATGTAATTGCAGATGCCTTCTCAAGAGTTGAAGCAATTGAAATGCCTATTGTGGTAACCACAGAAGAATTAGCGGAAGCACAACAGGCAGATGAAGAATTAAAAAAGATAATTTCAGGAGTTAATTCGACATTGCAATTACAAAAATTGAGAGTAAGTAATACAAATCTTGTATTATACTGCAACATTTTAGAAGATAATATTCGACCTTATGTTCCAAAAATTTTAAGAACTCGAATTTTAAAAATTGTACATAATTTATCACATCCTGGAAGTAGAGCTATGAAAAAGACATTGTCTCAAAGATTTCTTTGGCCGAATATGGCAAAAGATGCTGCAGAATGGGCGAGAACTTGTTTACCTTGTCAGAAGAGTAAAATTCATCGTCATCAGAAAAATTTACCAGAACATATTTCAGTACCTAAAGAAAGATTTAATCATGTTCATATAGATCTCATTGGGCCACTTCCTATTGTTAACGGATATCGTTATTGTTTAACTATGATTGATTGATTTTCACGTTGGCCTGAAGCAATACCAATTAAAGAAATTTCAGCAGACACAGTAGTGACTACATTTTTCAATACATGGATTTCAAGATTTGGTGCACCGTTGTCTGTGACCACAGATAGAGGAAGTCAATTTGAATCACAAATTTTCAATTCATTATCAAAGATAAAGGAACAATTCTTATCGATCGAAAATTTGAAATATAAATTATAATTATGATATCGACGCCAGGTTCGATCCTGCGTATTTAATTTTTCTATTTTACCAATTTTTGGTAGTTTACGTGGCTGCGTCACATTCAAAACAGTATATTTAATTTGAAAATTTTAATATTAATTTCTTTTTCAGACGCAAAAATTTGGGTCTCTTGATAATTATCCGCATTGGAATCGAAACGTTGAGAAATTTAAATATTTAACTTGCATATTTGTTGTTTCTAATAAGGATCGAACCTGGCGCCCATATCATAATTATAATTTATATTATCAAAGATGACTGAATTCAAGAGAATAAGAACAACTTCTTATCATCCTGCTTCAAATGGAATAGTAGAAAGATGGCATCGATCATTGAAAACAGCGATTTACTGTTATGATAAAGAAGATTGGACGAAGATTATACGGATCGTTCTAATAGGATTAAGGACAATATATAAAGAAAATTTAGGCTCTTCAGCTGCAGAGATGTTATATGGACAAACTTTAAGATTACCCGGCGAATTCTTTTTGGAAGAAGAGATTCCGGTTGATCAAAGAATATTTTTACAAGAATTGAGAGAACGCATTAAATTGCTCAAGCCACATCAGACGATTCATAATATTAACTAGCTGGTTATTGTTGCTCGCTCGCTTCGAGAGCTTCGCGGGTGGGGGTGTTGTAGCTCGCTTTGCGAGTTCGCGAGAGGGTTAGTGGGACGGATGTTATTTGGTATCTGACTCTCTAAGAGTCACACAAAGAACTTCCCGATTCGTTAGTTGCAGTATATTATTATCGTTATTTAGTGTACGTTTTAAGAAGATTATACGTTCTCAGGGAAGTTCAATAGTTTTCTACTAGGGCTGAGCAAACATCTGCCAAATGCGAGCCGAACTAAGTTCGACTCGATTGGGCGAGTCAAGCCGAGTAACCGCACGCAGCGGGTATGCGAACTACTCGCACCGATGCGAACTATTCGTTCCGTGCGAGCCGTTCGCTTCGTGCGAGAACTCGCCTAGGCACGCTCAATCCAGTCGAACTTACCTGGGCTCGCACCGAGCGTGCGGTTCGTACGAAACAAACGCGAACGGCTTCCATGTTACACGAAGGAGTCTGCCCAGTAAGTTCCTAGCAACTATTGCCAAATCAGGCAAACGTGCAGAATTTTGTCTCCACCACTTTAGGATACACGATTCCGGTAAAATTAATTTTTCATTTATGTAAGTGTCTATTTGGCTGCACACAATATTTGTGGTGTGGCCTTCTTGCTGCGCTACATCCTTGAAGAAGGGGAACATTAAATACAATCTCGTTCCTTTTTGAGTGATTCTTTTACACTCATCATCGTTTTCATCTGCAACGGTTTCATCTGCATTCGGTGTAGAGGGTTTGCTATATGTTGTTGCAAATTTATTTAATATAGCTTCTGCCTCATCTTTCCTCTCCATTGGCAACAATCTATCTTTTACTCGCGGATCTAAACATTGTCAGCAAAAGACTGGCTCTACGTTCGTTATTTCTTATTTCATTATTTCGATCATTCCTTCTTCAAAGTTTGAAACAATGGTGTATCGGCGCCGCATCGATTTATAATACTGAAGTATACGTTTTTTTTTTATCTTTAATCAATCTTCGCAATTTTTCAGACAGAAACTTTTGCTTTTACAATGGACGGATGGACTTCAAAGTCCAACGAAAGTTATCTATTCTTCACTGTACATTATATGAACAGCAATTTTGTGATACAAAACTTCACGTTAAAAATAAGCAATGTGACGGAATCACATACTGGTGAACACATAAATTCGTTCTCGAGGAATACTATAAGGGAATGGAACCTCGACAAAACAGAATTTCATATATATTTTGTGACCGACAATGCAGGAAACATGGTGAAAGCAGTACGATTAAGTCCTGCATGAGAGCGAATTCCATGTTTCGCTCACACATTACAGGTATAAACATGTTAATAACAATTATTTACCGAGGTAGACTTTATCTCGATGAACAATATGTGTTTTAGCAGCAAAATGTAATACCTTCTTTTTTCAGTTGGCTATGAAACATGCAATTATGCCGTGCACAGGATTGACATCTTCGTTGGGAAAATGTCGGCGAATCGTCGGACATTTTCATCGGTCTTCGACGGCCAACGAAAAATTAAAAATCGAACAATTGGCACAGTACCCAGAAAGGACGCCGTTAAAATTGATTATTGATTGTCAAACGAGATGGTATTCTCAGTATGATATGATAAGTAGACTGATCAACGTGCGTCGAGCGTTGCACCATGTGCTATGCGATGTGATGTGGCGTTTTAGCCAACGTCCTCCGATACCGAATAACGAAAGACCGGGTCACTTTCCGCTGCCGGAAAAGCGGGGCGAAGTATGGCGAGCGCTCTCCCTGGGCACGAACGAGACCCTTGGGCGACTTTTTCATATTTTTGAGCGTTGCGCCAATTTGCGCGACGCACTCTTGCAGGACCGTCACCGGGTCCCGAGAGGACCCGAAACACTTTTCCCCCGCGGAAGATCCGAACGCGAGAGGCGCCGGCGAAAGAACGAGTTGCCGAAGAATCGACATGGCCCAGGATGAACAACCTGGAGGCGCCGTCAAAGAGCAGAACTGGCCAAGAAGAGATCTCAGCGGCTTTGGCGTCGCCTCAACCGGGAAGCAACTGGCCCGCTACCGGATTGGTCAACGTCGATCGGCTCAGGAAGAAGCGGCGAATCCCTGTCAACGCTGCCGGAACAACCGCCAATCGCCGGACGCCAGGGACCGCCGCGTAGAGCGAGGCCCGTGCCGAAATTCGAACATGGATAGGTCGAAGCGTTCCGCGGGGAGAAGTGTGCGGAAAGGGGGGACGCCTCACTTCCGCGTTCCCGAGTCAGCGCGTAGAGAGTCACTCTCCGATTAGGCATTGTAAGCGACTGACTTAGAAAACCACGAGCGTAATTTAAAACCTTGAGACGCACGCTGCCGGGAAGTCACGAAAGGTCCGACCTCGTCGCGGACGTGCGATCGAAATCGTGTGGTAAGTTTCCGTCGAATTTTCTTTCGATATTTAGAGTGATTCTTGTTCGCGTTGGCTCGGTGTGCGTGACGGGTTCGCGATCGCGGCGCGGAACTTCGACATTGCTTTGCGGCTGCCGGCTGCAGCCAGTCCGCAGGTAAAACCATCGGTCGAGCGGTGGGCGCGCGGGGAAAATTATTTAGCGAAGTGCCGGGCACTATTTGTCGAATTAGCGAGGATCCGCGCGTCGCCGTAACGTTCACCTCAACCTCGCGTCGTCCCACGGTGGGACGCCGCCACGTGCTCGCGTCGTATTCGCGTTACCAGTGCCGTTCGAGAGAAGTCAATTGTGACGCGTTTTCCATCGGAAGCCGGGCGTGAAACGCGTGAAGAGCGTACGCTAACGCTTCCAGCGCGTGTTGCCGGGTTCGACGCGGTTCTGTAAAAGTCCAGACGGACAAAGCACGCGGGCGAATAACATCCGTCGTCGCAGAGTTGTATCGTGCCGGTTAACCCTGTCAACGCTGCCGGTGTGTGCCGGCAGCGCGATCATATTATCTATCGCTAATAAATTCTGGTTAACCTAATTTCATCGAGTCTTGATTTCATAAGAAACCTTCCCGCCGCGAGGAATGCCTCGTGGTCGTCCTGCGTAGTATCCTGGGCCCGTTCGCGTTAGATCCGCGTATTTTGCCGGTTGTCTCAGGCTCGTGGAATCGTCGTTCGAGGAATAACGAGCTCGAGGATTTCTCGTGGCACCTCCTGTGCCTGGCGCCCGAATATTCGCGCGATTCGCGATAAATCGACGAGCCTGTGAACAACTTTTGTCCCGGGTGGACCGCGTTTCGCGCGGCCGAACGCGGCCCGGCTTCCGAGCTTGTAAATACCCGGTGTCGTCGCCCATCCAAGAGTTGCTGGTCATCACCCTTCCATATGGTCCCGAAGAAAGGCGAAGACGCTTGAAGGCCCTGAGGTGACTACAGGGCGTTGAATGCGAGGTCAATTCCCGATTGTTACCCTGTGCGTCATATTGAGGACTTCGCGCAAAACCTATGGGGTAAAAAGGTATTCCCCACGATAGATTTAATCCGGGCGTATAATCAAATTCCCGTCGCCCCCGAAGACATCGAGAAAACGGCAATTACAACGCCGTTCGGGCTCTTCGAATTCCCGTTCATGTCGTTCGGGTTACGCAATGCTGCACAAACTTTTCAACGGTTCATCGACAAGGTTCTCCGCGATTTCGATTTTTGGTACGCGTATATAGACGACACTTTAGACGCGTCGAAATCGCAAGAGGAGCATGTGCAGCATCTGAAGTTACTATTCGCGCACTTGAAAGATTACGGTATTATCATAAATCCCGCGAAATGTAAATTCGGTCAAGAATCGGTAGAATTTTTAGGCTACGACGTGTCGGAAAACGGTACGCAACCACTGTCCGATAAGGTGGAGGCTATTAAATCGTTTCCCCTACCGAAGACCGCGAAGGATTTGCGACAATTTCTAGGGATGATTAACTTCTATCGCCGTTTTATCCCCAACGCCGCCCATTCGCAAGCCCCTTTAACTAATCTACTCACGGGCAATATAAAAGATAGGGCGCCCATTGTATGGACAGAAGAAGCGCGGCAGGCATTTGATACCTGTAAGCAGAGCCTAGCAGAAGCGACTCGGTTATTGCATCCTAAGCTCAATGCTCCGTTGGCGCTTACCTGCGACGCCTCCGACTTTATGGTCGGGGCTGCTTTACAACAACGCATCAGCAATGATTGGCAACCTTTGGCATTCTTCTCGAAGAAATTAGGGTCTACAGAACGGAAATATGGTGCTTACGACCTCGAACTGCTTGCAATTTACTTAGCTATAAAACATTTCCGACACATGACTGAAGGTAGAACTTTTGTCATTTTTACAGACCACAAGCCGATTACTTTTGTACGTCGTCTCCGTGGGTCGAGATTTCCTCCAAACGTCGCAAACTTGCAACGTCACAATGTATCGCGTAGTAAATTTAGCATGTAAATGTTAGCACTACGTGCTGCATAGGGAGATTAGTAGGAAAAGGTTAGGATGCGCGCGCAGCTGCAGCAGAGCAGCAACGGGGAGAGAGATTTTTTCAAACAGTCTGTAGTAGAGAGTCGTTCATGTTAGACATAAGATATTCCACAGTAGTATTATCATTATTTCTTTGTTTACGTGTACTGCACATGTTGCATATTAAATATATACTTATTATTTTAATCAGCAGTGAGTTTTATTATTCGCGTAAGCACGCGAGAAAAGAATACACGGGCATTGCGCATCGGGATTCCGAACAGGTTTTGGGGAAAGTAAAAAAGTTAGATAAATAGGTCCGATATGAGCTGCAACGTTGTCCCCGTTCGAGCGACTTTTTAGGGCCGTCGGACAGGGTCAACCCCGAGGTTTTACAAGCACTGAGACCGGGCCGTGTGCGGTCGCGCGAGCACGGTCCCCTCGGGACAAAGCGCTTTTCCAAAGAGGCTCTGTCGACACGCCAAACTCTTGTCCGGGCGCCAGGTACTTGAAAGTACCACGCGAAACACGAAGAACAATCGGGATTCGAGGAATCCGAGTCCGAAGTAACCTCCGCGGAACGCGAACGGCCAGGAATTCGGACACAGGGACTAACGGGGACTACCCTCGCCACAGGGCGGATCACGGAGGTCGAAATTACCAAGTAGAAATGGGCTCTATGTCATTTATTGAACTCAGTTCAATTCGTCCGAATTACAATTGGGCGGCCACGTGGCCGCGAACCGGGAGCCCGCGCTCCTTGTACACTTTTGCGATGGGTGTTCGTTCGCGGAGCGCGTTCTTCGTTCGATACCGTTCGCGAAATTACAGGTCGTCGGTACTGTGTTAGCCTCCGCTGAGACGGAAATTCGCGAAGCGCAGTTGGACGGCACGACGGATTTTTGACTGTCGCGGGATTCTCGCGTCCGATCGCCGATACGGGACTCGATTCGCCACGCGCGTTGAATAATCCGCGGTCGTACGAGTCTGAAGGGCTCGTAGCCTCCGCGCGTTCGCGTGCGAATTCGGACGCCCGGCCGCTGCCCGCGATTCGATATTATTTCGCGGAACTATCCGATTTCCGACGCGACTCCTGAGGAAGACTTCCGACGCGAGGAGGGAAACGATACTCTCTATCTCAAAGCGTCCTCATGACGGACGCGAGCCAAATTACGAGGACGAGGCGAATCCGCGTCGTCCTCTCACCAAAATGGACGAGCCAACGCGAATATAGAGTCGTGGAATCACTGGTCGACTTACCGTGGTCGTTCGAACTGAACTCTCTGCCCTTCGGTAATTTGGATCCGATGCAGGATTCGGTTCGGTCAGGGCACGGTAACAACGGACTTTACTCCGGACATGAAACCCACTCACGACTCGGACTTTTGTTCGCGCAAATCGGGACTGAACGAGATTTCGTTCAGCCACGTGTTCGTAGCTCGAATACCAACGCGACAGTGATTCCGCGATCCATGTCGACGGGAAGCATCGCTTCTTGTTCGCTCCCACTCTATTGGCCCTGCCGAATTCCCGATTGGCGCTTTCCGCTACGCGACTAGATGATCGCAGGATCGCATCCTCGGATAGTTCCTTGGGCCTCAGACCTGTTTCCAACGCCAAATAATCGCCCTTTCGGCGAACGGGGAAGAACCATTCTTTCCCCTGGAATTCTTCCTGCCACCCCCGCCGGGATTCAGTGCGAACGGGGTGAGTCGACGGCCGGACCACCCATATACGATGATCAAACTGAATCTCTTAGTCCCGGTACGTCGTCTCCGTGGGTGGAGATTTCCCCCAAATGTACCGGTACCGGATTTTCGCCAAATTGTGGCCATTATTTCTCCGGGAGGATCCTTGAGCGGGCGCCTTTTCGGTATTCCATTCGGCCAATGGTGTCCTAGGCGCGTACCTGAAACGTCGCCATACTCGGCACGCACAATAGATGGCGTTAATTGATTGTATCGTTTGGGAAGTCTTTCCTTCAGGAGCGCTCTCATGTCCACCAATGGTTTCATGCCCGTTCGCGGTCGGTCCGGTCCAATATTTGCGATTATTTAACCGTTTTCGCAAAACGGGGTGACGTCGCACACTTGCAACGTCACAGGGACCAGTTATAATTTCACGTAAATTGTCCCCGGTGGTTTACCGCCTAGTCACGGAGGACGGAAGTGATCTCGGCAAGGCCCACATATCGGACCTAAAACCATACTTCCCAACCCAACAATAAAAGAAAATGAACGCCGAAGAGTGGGCCGAATTGGAGGCCATGATAAAACGACTTCGCACCATTCAGCTAGAGCCGAAGAAGGAGGAAGGGCCGAACGTCGATCCCGACCCCCCGGGAAAGACGTACACAACAACGGCCACGATAAGGTTGAGGTCAACCGGCCACGGGTGCTGCCTTGGGAAACAAGGCGTAAGCAGCAGCGCCGAAACACAGACGAAGCCGGAACCCACGTCAATGCCGAAAAGCGAAACGACCGGTCAACAAGTCGGGAAGACAGGGAGGACAATACAGGAGCACACGGCCAAGGTTCACGAAAAAACCAACGAAGTATGGTAGGGCACCAATTTAGAAAAAGGTTGCTGGCGATGCTTAAGGACAGGACACTCCCACACAGACTGCCGGGCGCCACAAAAATTGTCGTTTGTCCGCGAAACGGAATATTCGGGGCGTACGATTTTTGGCGTATGATAAAGAGCTTTCTCGAGACGTTCCACGGTGGGACGACGTGACGTGCCGATTTCGTTCTTCACGCGACTTTGCCGTAGCCCTCGCCCAGTCGAATTAGAATCCGCGTCGAAAATCGGAGCTCGGCGGAATTCGTGCCGTACAGGCTTGTAACCTCACGCGAAGTCCTGTGACCGCCGAGCTCAACGCGAAAGGGAGGATTTACGCGCGATCGACCGAACAACCGTCGAAAGATACCGTGATCGCGCCGGCAACTTTCCATTGCCGCCGGTGAACACCGGCGGCCTGTATACCGCCGAGTTTAAATAAACGATTGTTGTTGCCGAAATCTCATCATAATTATTCTCCCTTCGAGAAACGTTCCTGTCGCGGGGAATGCCCCGTCCTTCCTCCTCACGTGGAACCCTGACCATCGTTCGCGGCTATTCCAGGTTATCGCGCAATCCTCGCGGAATCGAGATCGCTTAGAAGAATTCGCGTCAAAGTGAGAGTTTTGTGCGACACCTTATAGTGTCTGGCGCCCGAATTCAATATCGCTCACCTCTTAGTGTATTTCGACTCGAATCCGCGAAGGATTGTTTGTCCCGGGAGGACCACGTGTCGCGCGACCGAGCGTGGCCCGGTCTCCAAGCCATAATTTCCCGTGAACGCTTCTCTTTCGACTCCGAAAAGAGAAACGACGTGACAATATCGTTGCTAAATGTAAAAATTTTCCAAATAAACTTGAAAAATGATAAGAAATGCAACATCATTTTTTAAGAGACCGGTTGAGATACGACCCATGATTTCTTTCACAAAGTTGGTCCTTATGACCAGTGGAACACGATTAAACAAAAAAATGTTTTGACCTTGATTTTCAAGGTCAAGGTCAATTTTGCGGGGAGTTTTTTATGTCAATTTCCACTAAATCGTAGGTGTAGAATCACGCTATGCTGGCCGTGACATATAATTTTTAGACACCCTGTACAATTTCTACCTACACCAAAAACTCTCAGAAATCACAAACAATCCTCGGTTTCTGCACGCTGCCAAACCTCGGCTCGTAACAGTACAATATTTTATTAAAGTGAAGCAGAGGTTCAGATGGATATCGAGAAAGAAGCTGGCTTCTCCTCGCGCATATCAGTATTTGTATCTTTTCGTCGGAAAAGGCGTTACCTTTTCCGAGGGTGCGGAGTTTGTTCCTCTGCGGACCTCTAAGTGGGACCTGCTTGACTCGGAAGCAACGCCCTGTTTGGCGGAGGAAGAGGATTCCCGTAATCGGGAAGTCCCGTAACGGTTCACGGTTTATGATGTTTCTGGCAGTCAATGTTTTCCATGCGCTTTAAAACGATAAAAAACGTCCAGTTTATTTTGGGCCTTGCAGATGCTGGAAAAGGTTTTACAGTCCAGTCGTTGGCATCTGCAAGGGGACCACTCTAATGGTTATTACGGTCGCCAACCGTGTGCCGCTACAAGGACATTTTGGTTATGGAAACAAGATACTTGGGAAGAAATAATACATCCATGCTTGCAGACTATTGTTGGAATTTAATAACAGAAGCAGAAACATCTCATAAACGTCAGTTGAGAAGAAAAAAGTTGTAGGTATGTCTTCTATCTTGTAAATTCCTATTTTTACTATAAAATAATAATTAAAGAATAAATGTATTAATAGAATGGAGATATAGTTATAAATAATAATTAACAATAATAAATAGAACATTTAAATAAGCTGACATAATTGTGCGCTTAAACTGACTGCATCGCCGTTACGCCGTGCAGTGCCGTATCCCGTCGAATGACCGCGCTAGTGGCAGAGCACCACTGGCGGCGACTCGTGTCGGGCGAAGATATTTTGCTTTCTGGATGGAAAAAACGTCGACATTGGAAAGTTGAAAGGGTGGTTTCTCAAAATAAAAGTCTGCTATATCACGTGATATAGTTCAATTTTCCGTTGCACCCTTATTTTTTCAGATAAATTAAAAAATATCATCAATAAACGGTGTACAAGTGGTACCTCATGTTTAAACATGTTTAAAAAATCAAAATGTATGAGTATTTCACATCACTGGATTCGGGAAAGTCTAGAGAATCTCTTGCTGTAAAGAACAATACAATATTTTTTATAATAAAATCACAATATTTGTTCAAAGTCGAAAAATATATCGTTTTTCAAACTCTAATTTTTCAGAAATTGTGCGTCTAGGAGAAAAATTAAGGACAGATTCGGAATCAGCTCGAAAAATGTATGAGAATCACATGGTGTGAATCGAAACGTTTTTTGGCTGTTGGACTGTGTAATTTGATAAAAGCGTTTTGTAAATTTCTGTAACTTATATGCATACTGAAAGATTTATGAAAATCGGTCAACATTGCCATAAGCTACATACGTTTAAATTTAGGAGCTTAAGCGTGAAAGTCGAAGATTTTCAGTCTTGTCAGGTCATTTCGCCCTTACATGATCATTTTTAAACGTTTGTAGCTCATTGCAACATTAACCGATTACGATGAAATTTTCCTGAAGCATAATATAAGTTTCCGAAATCTACAAAACACATTTTGTAAATTCTTATCGTTACAGTTACCAATTACAATCTAAACAAATTTTTATTCACTCATTCTCTAGCAAACTAGTCGGTCTAACTTCTTAAAAGAATTCAAGTCCTTTGGACCAATTTTAGAAAAGATATGCGACTTTTAAAAGTGTCCACTTAATATTGTCCCGAACTGTATGTAACTGATAATGCTTAGGACCGCTCACTGCTTTAATTATCAATTTTTTAAATTATGTTTGTTGAAGGTACTTCTTGTTGATACGTTAATCTTAGTCAATCTAGTATGTAGTCTTAGTTAATCTAGTATGCCTAGTGCAGCAGTTGTACATTTAATTAATTCCCGAGAGACTGATGTAAATAATTGAAAAACAATTTTGATACTCTGGGTCAAAATAGTCCTCGACTCCTCTATGGGAGAGCTAAACACCTATTTATGATTCCGTTGTATATTTTTTAGATATTCTTGAACTGATTTTACTTATTATATTATACCCCAGAAACCGGCAAAAAGTGCACATTTCAGCCGGTCCTCGAGAGCAACGCCTCTTTTTCCGGTCGTGTGTCTCGCTCTTCGCGGCGACGGGTATGAACTGCGTGTAATCATTAGGGCGACACCCGTATCAATAGGTTTCCACATTATTGTCGAGGTACTACAGTAAAGTTTACTACCATAAAAGATGCTAATACAATTACCTCAGGAGTTAGTCCCTTCTGTTTCCTACATTCTTTCTGGGACACCCTCTTTGAGTGTCATAAATTGATTTCTTTTCGTGAGAAATATATCTCATTAAACTAGAATTCATGACTATAAAAGTTATGATAATATAATTTATAAAAACACATATTTTTGATCGCGAAAAAACTATAAAACCTTTACAGTAAAGTTGCGATCTAGCTCCCTGAGAAACTACACGATCACAGTCCCTTTGCTTACCACTTCCACTGGAGGGCATTTCTTCAAATATGGTCAGGCGAGGCTGGCAAAGGACGCGATATCTGCTGATTCTTATAATTGCACCACTGGTCGATCAGACCGTTATTCACGAACAGGCTTGGAAAAACCAATGTACTATGTATTCTAGATGGTATTGATCGAGACAATTAAGATGAAGTTGTATGGAATTGTAGTCGGTTAAATAACACTATTGATTTCTCTAAAATGAACGTTTTACTTTTCTTTGTGTTTTTTTCGTCCGTAAAGCGAAATACCGTGTCAGCAAGTTAAGTGTAACACATTATTGTTACTATTATATTTTTCAAATCAATTTTCTATATTTATTTCCGAAGTGATCAGGCGACAGAGTGGACTAAAGGTCCATTTATACTACACGGACGGATCAGCTACGGACAGAAAGACAATGCTTAACGGATAGGGACTCTGGCCACCAAATTCCGTCGGAAGATGGCGCGGCAGAGTCCCTATTCCTTAAGCATTGTCTTTCTGTCCGTGGCTGATCCGTCCGTGTAGTATAAATGGACCTTAAGCCTACACGAGATAGGACTGCCAAAGAAAAAAGGCATTGACAATAGTACCTCGGCGATAATGTGGAAACCTATAAATACGGGTGTCGCCCTAATGCGCCACGCGCAGTTCATGCGGTACAAGTTTAAAGTGGCACGAGAACTATGGCCGCCGCGGGGAGCAAGACATGTGGCCGAAATAAAGGGGCGGAGCCCTCGAAAACCAGCCGAAAAGAGCACTTCTTGCCGCCTTCTGTTATACCATTTCTATTCTTTAAATTAGTCTACGGATATTTCAAGCGTTAGAGTGGCCATTTTCTACCATTTTATCTTTCTCTGTCATTTTGTTACTTTCGCCTAACATTTCGTGTTCCTTAACAGCTGTTTCTGTTAATTTCTTCATTTCTTGACCTCTTTCAATACTTGGCTTCCCATATCTGTTCCATGGTTCTTCCTTCGCAGTTCCAAATAGTACATATATAATGCCCCCTACAATTGAATTTGTAGCGGCAATGAGAAAAACTGTACGCCACTGTGATACATTTTGCTGCAAAAGAAACATTACAATTTAACAATTTACAAATTTCACTTATTGTGTTTTAATTGAAATCAAAGGTACAATCGATTAACTGTAAGAGCTCCGGGCTGCTCTTTTCCTTAACGGACTCAAAATTCCGGCCTTTTTCCAATAAATTATGATTTATTTGGTATGTAATACAGTAGACTCGTACCCAACGCGGATGCAGTCAAAATTTCAATCCTCCAGGATTAATGGCACAGGATCAGGGCTGTGCAAGTACTCGCAAAATGCCAGGCGAGCAAAGATCGACTCGATTGATTGAGGGTGCGATTCATACGAAACGAACGAAAGTATACTGATAGTGAAAACGACAATACATATACATATAAATATCAAATCAATATCAAAGCAATTTTGTAACAAAGTTGACATATCAGGTACTATTACAGATGCACAGGTTATGGAAATAGGAAAGTCTGCCACCAACACAATTCGGGAAAGGGCAAACGTGGAAATAGGCTCACGACATAACAGTTTCCAGGCTAAGGTTGATTTTTTGATAATGCATGACATAACTCCAGACATGCCAAACATTCCGTTAAGGACAAAAATTTCGATTCCGGCAAACATGAAGTTTGTCCGATCGATATGCTTATTGGGGCTGGATTATTCTGGAGGTTATTGTGTATCGGGCAGCACAAGGCGGGTTCCGGTCTAATCTGGCAAAAGACTCAGTTTGGTTGGGTTCTCGGTGGTCAGTTGACCTGGCTAATTAACAAGGAGCGCGAAACTTTGAGATGTCATGTAGCAACAGATATAGGGTTGTGTGATCAGTTAGAAAGATTTTGGCACATTGAGCAAATAGGAAACACTAAGGGTATCACGGAAGATGCATGCGAAAACCATTTTCAAATCAATACACAACGTAACGATACGAGTCGATATGTCGTTACAATTCTGTTCAAAGATAATGTGAACGATTTAGGCACCTCGCTAGATCAAGGGGAACGTCGATTACGATCTCTTGAGAAAACGTTAACAAAGAACTCGGAATTAAGAATAGAATACCTAAAATTTATGAAAGAATACGAGGTTTTGGGCCATATGACAAGAGTCTCGGAGTCTGGTACGGATAAAGACGGCGTTTTCTATCTGCCTCATCATGCCGTCACTAAGGAAACCAGTACTACAACCAAGGTTCGGGTAGTATTCGATGGTTCTGCAAAATCGTCGACAGGATTGTCATTGAATGACACGCAATTAGTAGGGCCAAAGGTACAAAATGATCTGTTTTCCATTCTCGTCAAGATAGGAAATTCCAGCAAATTTTATGGAGATTGAATTCGGAATTACCTATAGAAGTTTTTCAATTAGATACCGTAACGTATGGCACGGCATCAGCTCCGTTTTTGGCAACTAGGGTATTGAAACAAGTCGGACTTGATTGTGCTCAAAGCAATCCGAAAACCAGCGATAGAATCATAAACGATTTCTATGTCGATGACCTTCTAACCGGTGCGGAAACTGTAACAGAGGCTGTCCAGTTGAAAGGGGAAATCATTGATATTTTATCAAGGGCAGGGTTTCGTCTACCTGGCGGCGCGCCGTCGCCGGTATGTCCGCCCCTCATTATGGGGCAGGCGACGGTTAAGGGGAGGCAGGACTAGATAAGTCCTTCCCGCCTCCCCCAGAAAAGGCACCCCAAACCGGGGAGGTTTTTATACGGGGGGGACCAGTCCCACCCCCCTTCTTCTTGTCCCCCTGAGGGGACGTAAAGATCGTTGGGTCGGGGGAGGGGGGTGGGAGTGCGGGAGGAGGCGGACGTGGGCGGGGTGCCTGCCTCCGTCTCCTCCTTGGCCGAGAGCCCTTTGAAGGGCTCCTCGAGCGAGGAACGGGGTCACCGGGGGTCGTTGGGCGGAGCGAGCTGGTGACTCACGAAGCTCGTCAAACGGCCCAGGGAAGGGGGGTGCAAGTGGGCAACCTGCTTGCACCCGGATAGATTAGGTTTTGCTGGGGGGAGCTTCTCTCCCCCTAGGATGGGGCCCCGCACGGGGCCAAGGTGGCTGGTCGTGTTCCTTTGGAGATGGGTCTTAAAGGGTTAGGGTACTATTCCCTAGCTAACCAACCCCCCATCCACGTGGTGAGACCTGGACACTCTCGAGTGACTAAGTGGGCTCTGGTTTTTCGCGATGGGAGAGCTTCTGCGTGAGTGGCAACGTCCACCGCGGCTCTCTCATCGGATAAACGGCGGACCACACGACGCTTACCCATAAAGCTGCTTGTCGTGACCTACCCAAAGCCTATCCGTGGAAATAGGGCAACGGATGCCGCTTGCAGCAACAGAAGTGTGGCAAAGAGATCGCAACGATGACCTATTAAACGTTGCGAGAGTAATCTCGCAAACATAGGTACCCCTATATAGTGCATGCTATAGCGGAGAATGCCTACGGAGACTCTTACGTGAGTGTCTGCCTGACACCGTGGTCTCCGAGCTGTTGAAGTACTCAGTGGTGTTGCAGTACTGCGGTATTGTTAATACGGCTGGGGCGATGAAGCTTGAGCTCCTTCGTGAGTCACTAAGTGACCGAGGCTCGAGACTTTAGTACTGGGCGGCGAACTGAGTTGCGACAGTTCGTCGTCGGATTGCCTCCTAGAGGAAATCGACCGGCAGTAGGCGCACCCTACGACCCCAGCAGGCGACTCTTGTACATGTATTATTCGCTCGGCGAGAGTTGGCACAGAATTTTGTCAGTGGGGCGCAGGGGGAACGGTGAGTCCCCACTCTTGACGCAAGGCTGCGGATCCCACTCTTACGCTTTACTCCCGGCGGGGACGGTCGACATAGGCGTAAGTAAGTAGGATCCGCGTAAACTATGGGTGGCACATGATATTCTCTGATTCTCACTAACCGTGAAGACTGGAGTCTTACTGCATTAATAAAATATGAATCGGCCCGTATATATTATATGATTGAATGTATTCTTAATCTTTTACCTCATATCAACAAGTCAGACGCGTTATGAGGAGTTACGCCAATGTTCTGAGCTCAGCCACGCGACATCGTTCTGTTGCAGTCATACTCAATACGCTCGTTTGCTGTCTTCGTCGAGCGATTCGGCCAATCGCGGAAGACGTGTAGCGCGTATTGGGAGCATCACGTGGTACCTACGAGTTTCTCGTGCCAACTCTCACCGAGCGAATAATACTTGTGTTGTAACTTCGTAAGGTGTTATAAACGACACAGGTGAGCGTCCCACCTTGTCACACCTGCGCGGCGTCGAAGCGCGTCGCTTACCTTCCCTTCTCCCATGCTTACTTCCGTCGCCCTTAAAGGTCGGGTGTGCGTACGAGTGGCACGCAGTGAGTTCGCCTTCCCGTGGTTCCCCGTGAGCGTTGGCGTTTGGGCGAGTCAAATACCATATCCTCCCACAAACGTCAGCGGCCGAAGAACTCGTCCATTGCAAACGTCTCGGTGGCACTGCTGGATTTTTCCATCACCCCTTCTTCTTGGTAGAGGAGCCGCCTCGCTAGAAGTAGATCACCTTCGAATAATGCGTATGCCCAGAGAGGCGAGGAAGCACATGCGATGTCAACTTCGAGTTGGCCGGATATACATTAGTCTGTTCCTTTGGAGATCCCAGCTGCCCCCGAATAGCTTCGGGTAGGTTGTCGTGAGGTTTTTTAGTGTGATACTGTGAGCCCTTCTAGCTCTCGTAAGTCCCACATACCCCCATGTCCCTCGCAGGGGGCATGGGAAGTCCGTAAAAGGATTCTTTCTCACGCTAAAAAAAAGGTGTCCCGCAGGGGTCGGTGTTAGGGCCGCTCCTGTGGGACATAACCTATGACTCGGTGCTGCGGGCGACTCTCCCTCGCGACGCCAGTGTCATCTACTATGCCGATGACACATTGGTTGTTGTGGAGGGGAGACGTGGCAAGGGACTATAGCCCTGGCAACTGTAGTAGTGGACACTGTGGTGAGTGGGATTAATGGGTTGGGGCTCAAAATAGCCGCTGACAAAACGGAGGCAATGTGGCTTCATGCCTTGCATCCCCGTCGGCGGCCGCCCCAACTCGGAATCCGCGTGGGTGATGCCACTGTCGGAGTCGGTCAGAAGATGAAATATCTGGGCCTGACGCTCGACAGTCGCTGGCGCTTCCAAGCGCACTTCGATCGGGTGGCCCCCCAGGCGCAAAGGGTGGCGGTTTCGCTTGCGAGGCTGCTGCCCAACATTGGGGGGGCCCGATGGACGTATCCGCCGCCTCTATACGGGGGTGGTGCACAGCAAGCTCCTATACGGGGCACCCGACGCATTGTCGGTCAGCCGGCGCAGCGAGATGGAGACTCGCGAAGCCCACCGAACGGCCCAGGGATGGGGGGTGCAAGTGGGTAACCTGCTTGCGCTCTGATAGATTAGGTATTGCTGGGGGGAGCTTCTGTCGTCGTCGCTGCCAGGCCCCGGCGATTCCCTATAATGCTCCGCCAGAGAGTGTCCTTGGTCCGCGACGAGCCCGGCTAGTCCAGGCATACGAAAATACCTGTTAGCCGGCCTCGCGCGACCAAGGGAGTTTTTCATGGAACGGTTCCTCGACAAGGGTTTTCCGCCAACTCCCTATCCCATCCTCAAAATAAAGAATAAGTTTTAATTATGTTAAATTTTAATATTTCATATGTATAGACTAGTAAATTATTAAAAGTCTGTGTGGTGCTCAAGCTACCCGATTTCATCGAAAAGGTTACGTTACTGAGGCTGAAATTGCCGCGCATGCGCGATAAATTTCGCATTCAATCGGAACACTGTCTGAAAGCTTAGCTCTCCCTCTACAGGACAGAACACTCGAATTGGCAACACTACGTCAAAAACGAAACCATATACACCAAGGCTGAAATCCCAAAAATTGACTTCTTCACCATCAAACAAACAAGAAATTACTTCAGCAATCTCCCTCACATAGACAATACAACAATACAGTCACTATACCATTGAAGACGCAATAAAGCGAACAACAGAATCGCATTCCACCACTATGACTTCAACTTAACGTCCGACGAGTTTAAATTCTCAACAGCAATCCCCAAAATAGACCGCGAAGATTTCCACAAGCTAGACCATAAAAAATATTGGTGGCTATCAGCACACGACACCCACATAGCTGCCCTTCACAGACGTAGAAATAGATTACGCCGAACCTCTAGATATAACGCGCACCGACCCGCCGGCCGCAATATTAGAACAAGACGCAGATTCTCATAAGGCTCTAAGCACACATTAAATGCACCTGTAAATATGTAAATAAGTATATAAGAAATACCCTCTTCACCCCCTCCTCTTTCCTTCCCCCCTGCCCTCCTCTGTAATATAGTAATTATTAATTAATCATAAGTCTTTTTAGTTAATGTCAAAGATCAAAGACTGCCCGTGAGGTTTTTTCTTTATACCAATTTTCCCCATGTTTGTAAACCCATTGACTGACTAGAGATAAGTTAAATTACTTTTTTGTTAATAAACAAATTAATTAATTTTTGTAGGATCTCAGGAAAAATGTGGGAACCGCCGCCGCGGGAATCGAACCCGGGCCCTCACTGGTAGTAGCCGATCGACTAACGCACTCACCTACGGAACCCTCCCATTTTTCCCAATCTCCTACGGTATACTTGATCTGGGGGTCCTGATCCCACACTCGGCCATTCTGTAACGACATTCGCCCTCGAATGTCCGTCACAGCGTCGTCGTCTCATAGTCTCATCGCCTCATCGTCTCTTTTTCGTGTTGTGACCATACTCAGAGCCACCAAACAGAACCCGTAAACTCTCGCAATTCGCAACTTGCACCTCGCATCACCATCGTCCGGGATCGGTTCAAGCTAAGTCGAAATTAACATAGAGCTCAGCGGTGGGCCACGTGCACCAGTAGCGCGAGTCGGTCTGCAGCGGGAAAGTATCATTGCGATGGAGCAAGGAAGGACCGCGGATAGCTTCTCGATCACAGAGTTGAGAGAAATCGCAAGGAGACAGGGCATATCGGCAGGAGGATCGAAACTCGACCTGATAAAGAGGCTCGACGATCAAGATCCGTCAGGCGCGTGGAAGTCAGAGCTGGAGATCGTGGATGACCCTCCTCCCGAACCAAAGCCACAGTCGTGGGAGGAGAGCCTCTACAAGCAGCAGTTAGAGATCCGTTCTAAAGAGTTGGAGTTAGCACAGCGCGAATTAGAGGTCACGAGACGCGAGATAGAGGTAATGCGTGAATCACGGCATGGAGGTCATGAAAACACGGGGGCAGTGGCGCTAAGGATGAATGTGACGACGTTGGCCGACTTACTTAGCCCTTTCAGCGGTGACTCGAAGGAATTTGGAAATTGGGAAAAACAATTGGCGCTCATCAGAACGACATACCAGCTGGACGAAGGTCTGACTAAAGTACTGATGGGGATGCGGCTGAAAGGGAGAGCGTTGGAGTGGCTACACTCGAAACCCGAACACCTAGGGATGTCTGTAGACTTGCTGTTGGCCAAGATAAAAAGTGTTTTCCATTTTCCCCTCAGCAGATTGGTCCTTCGGCGACAGTTTGAGGAGAGGGCTGGAGGAGGAGCGAGTCGTTCCAGGAATACGCGCACGATAAAATAATTTTTGCCAACCGCGTGCCAGTGGCAGAGGAAGAAATCGCAGACTACATAATTGAAGGAATTCCTGATGTACGGCTAAGAGATCAGGCCCGGATGGGAGGATATAAGACCGCGTGAGAGCTACAGAAGGCGTTCGAGAGAATCACGCTACGAGATGGAGCCCAGCCGAGCATCGTGAGGAAAATGGACCGGCAGGAGGCGAGGAGCAGCGGGCAGTACGGAGCGTGAAGAGAGCGGACGAGTGTAGAGCGGCCAAGAGAGCGGCCCTGTTACAATTGCGGCATGCGCGACCATATCGGGGTGCACTGCCCCACAAAAGCAGAGGGTCCCGTGTGTTTCCGATGCGGCGGGCGGGGTCACCTGGCATCGAGATGTCCCTAAAAAGGGGACGGACAACCCAAGAACGTATGTTCGGCGAGCAAGGTAAGATCACCGAAATTTAGGAAGCACGTAGAGATTAACGGTCACGAAATAACAGCACTCATAGACACCGGGAGCGATCTTTGTTTGATGCGTAAGGAACAGTACGTCGGAATCGGTTCTCCTCTGTTGAACTATCGCGAGGTCAGATTTCGCGGCGTCGGATCGGGCGAGAACGCGACGTTAGGCGAGTTTAAGACAGAAGTGCGAGTAGACGGGAATACATATCCGATCGTCATCCGAGTTATCCCTGACGAAATCATCGAGCACGGGTTTCTTATAGGCGCGGATTTTTTAGACACGGTAGACGTCAGGATGCGAGCGGGAAATGTGTACATCAGCCCGTCGCCCGAGCAGTACACTGAAAATCTTCCGGAGGTATTCCAAATAAACGTAAACGAAGATGCTTCGGACAGGAGCGTAGACGTCGCGCACATACCTCGTAACGACCAAAGGGTCGAGGTGGAGAAGTTAGTTCGAGAATATAGGCCGGTTAAAACACGGGAAGTAGGCGTAAAAATGTCAATCGTTCTTACAGACGAAGTGCCGGTTGTTCAGAGAGCAAGGCGATTAGCGCTAGCCGAACGCGAAAAAGTAAACGAGCAAATAGAGGGGTGGTTACGCGAAAAAATAATACAGCCGTCGCTATCGGAATACACGAGCCCCCAATTGTAGGATCTCAGGAAAGATGAGGGAACCACCGCCGCGGGAATCGAACCCGGGCCCTCACTGGTAATAGCCGATCTACTAACGCGCTCACCTACGGAACCCTCCCATTTTTCACAATCTCCTACGGTATACTTGATCTGGGGGTCCTGATCCCACATTTTTATATGTATTTTACTTAAAAATGTTACTTAAATATTTTTAAAAGATAAAAAAAAGATGGTTAAACTCATATAAATAAACCATATACATAATAAGAAATTGAAAAAATGAAGTTCGACGTATGGAAAAAAACTGCTATCGACAGAATTCGAACTCCAGAGTATCCGCTCCGTAGTCCGACGCATTAACCACCGTGCCAACCAGCGATGTTGTAAACATTGAAAACATTCAGGTATATATCGCACAGAATACAATTTTTTCTTTCTCTCAAATCACATTTTTTAAGTAAAATAATTGCCTCTTTCAGTGTAATAACGGTAAAAATTACTTAATATACGCCCACAGTAAAGCCAACAAGTGTAACTTTTTTCCTGACAGCAAAAACGCCGAAAAAATTCGGTTTTTATTGTTTTTGACAATGAAGCAGACGAACAAAAAATCTTTAAAAAATTGACGGCACTGCCTGTTATACTAGTTCATCAGGGAACCAAAAAGTGGAATGGCATGTTTTCATATTTTTAAGAAAAAAATGTTTTTCCGATTTTTTCGAGGTTTTTCATTTTTTACCACCTCTGTTTGCAACAAAAGAATCTCAAAAATGCGCTTTAGAATCTGGAATGTGTCACATTTTTTTCAGAATTTTAGAAAACATTTGAGACCGGAAAATGCGCCGGAAAGCGTAAAATCTATTTTACCCTGTAACTACCTTTACGGGCAAGATAGAGGGCTGAAATTTTACTCAGAGGGGTTTTTCTTGGTCAGCTTTCGAATGGTTCAAGAGTCATTGACGAAGCTCTAATGGCAGTTTTGACCATCTTAATCGGCTAGGCCCTTTTTTCTGTACGCTTTTTGCACGAAAGGGTTCTGTACGCTACCCCACAATAATTCGGAGAACATTTCAATGCAAACAGCATCAGAAAATATTGCTTCCTCGCTAAATAAAACTCGAGTGGGTTTATTGAAAAATCAAGCTGTGTTCAGCTGTTTCAAATCTCTGTCTTCGTCTCTCCTGCGAGAAACATATCTGCCTCTATTTCTTTATCGCCATAAACCTCGACGTCGATGGAGGCGCCAGTTTACAGCCATTTCTAGAGATTTCTGGCTCCGGCGCAGCCTTAAGCAACCATAAATCCTGAACCATTGATTCATCATATAGAGGATTGAAATTTCGACAGCATCCGCTCTAGGTACAAATCTACTGAATTACATACCAAATACATTATAATTAATTGGAAAAAGGCCAAAATTTTGAGTCCGTCAAGGAAAAGTTTACCCGAGCTACGAATTAATTTGTATTCCTAATAAATACAAAAAATGCCAAAACAATCTTACTTACATTTCCAACCGTTAAATACCCAACCACTGCTGGCGAAATGAAGCCGCACCATATTACTATCATTCCACAAAATCCAAGGAGTATGCTAGCGTAATTTGGACTAAGGTCAACCAAAGCTGCCAAAGTAGAGGCTGAAATTGCGCCGTTCACAGTAGTTCCTGCTACCATAAAGATTACTGCAAGGGTAGGATGGCATCCACTATATCCCAAAAATAGGATAAAAAGGCCTTGCAAACCAGTACATACAAACGTCGCCAGCTTTCGAACGTTCGTTATAGTCATTTTCTTTGTACGTATTAACCAGTCACACATAATAGAGAAATAATACGAGAAAATCATTCTAGACACGTGCGGAGCTCCAGAAAGAATACCGGTCTGAAACCAAAACAACAAGAAAATGAAAATTTGGTTCACCTTCAAATAAGAAAACCAGACATTTTTAACTTCTTTTATATAATCCTGTAGATATTGAGGAGAAAATACCGAAAATTCAAGTTTTAATCTTAGGAATTCATACGTTCAAAAATTATGCGTGTTTAAAGTTCAGCGATTTTCCCCGTTTTTCAGAAGTAAGGACGCCGCCATGTTGGTTTGCATTAAGCGTCGCGCGTCGTTTTATGAGCGCAGCAGTTAGGTGATATCACCAGGACGCGACTGTGGAGAAAGTTCCAATAAAGTATTGTTTAACTAAATAAGAATATTTATTGACACACTTATAACTCCTTGATGTTCAGTTATTTAACTATTAGGAATTGGAATAATTGGCGTATCTTCATATACGATATTTTGAGCTCTCGAAAATTTACGTTTAATTTTGCAAAAAAATTCGCTGATTAGTAACGATGGACGAAGGAATTAATATTTACAATCGGTGTAAAACTATTTAAAAAACATTTAAAATTAGGGAATATTAATTTGATCGATAAACGCTACACGCTGATGTCGACAACGTAGATTTATAAGTGTTGTCGGGACGTTCTGACGACTGGCATTTTCCGGCCCACCACAAACTAACAACTAACCAAATTGAATTATCATTTTCCATTTAGGTCCTGTATATGGGTCTGTATATTTTAATTATTAAAATGAGTAGGTTTAATTTAAAGTAGTAAACATATTACAAGAATTTGAGGAGACTGTTGTACCACTTTCAACCTATTAAACTCAATTCCTATTTCACTGCAACTTACTGAAATTTGGGTAGAAAATTTTTAATTTGCATAAAGATTGGCTATCTATTATTTACCAGAGACTAAAATTACTACTCGATGACAGCTTGTCTCAGGAAAAAGTGTATATCTTAAAGCTAGCCGCTGTACATTATCGACATTATCGCCTGCTGTGCTGCGATCATAACGCTCTTTACATAATGTATGTCAAAAAATGGCGTCGCACTTACCTGTCAACAACGCTTGAAATCGATCCACTTTACTTGTGCATAAGTTTTGAACCAGTGAATTCCTAAGATTAAAACTTGGATTTTCAGCATTTTCTCGTCAAACTCTACGGGTTTGTATAAGAAAAGTTAAAAATTCTTGAGGTCCTCAGGTGAAGTTCAGATAAACGTTTTATTACATCTTCTAATTGTTTTAGCTGTGGTGTCGCCGTGTGTCACCATAACGAGAAGAATTGAAACAAAAATATTGGCGTAATAACATTGTTAATGCAAATTAATACATGAACTCATCCTGATACCATTACGATTCGTTACTTTTTTATCGAGATTTTACTATGGTACTTATAACCCACATTTGCTGAATAAGTCACACCTGTTCAAGTCGATGGTTTGACTCACCGCGTTAATATTCCATCCATGAATGAAGTTGAAGTAACTTGGAGCTTGAGTCATCAATGTAAGGAAGCCCCATCCAGCACTCCAGTGTGCAGCAGTGGTAATCCACACGGGACGCGATGTCAAGATGGATTTCCATGGTATCGCGACTACCCCTTCCTCAACAGATGTACCAAGATTATCCAAAATATATTTCTTCTCTTCTTCTGTTATTCGAGGATGTTGTTGGGGAGAGTCGTGTACAAGGAAAAGCCACAAACCATACCTTTGGCAGAAGTGTCACACTTTAATATCTAAAGAAATCTATTTTCACAATTTAATATCTAAATTCGCGTTCCTGATAACGCTTGAAACGTTAATACATTAATGCCTCGTTATATGTGAAATAGATGTATAAGATGTTTGGGAAAAATTCTTTCCCACTATATTACTATAATCGTTTCAATGATAAAACTTTTACGTTTTTAATTATTTTTTTTATGAAACGTTTTTAAAAATAAAATGAGACCAAATATGACACAATTGGAAACATATTTGTTTGTTCAATTTACGATCCGGTAGGACCACGATTATCCCAACCGTTCTAAACCTAAGCTGTTTTAAAATTCTTATGCCTCTAACATAAGGTTAGATTTGTAACAACATATACATAATTTTTAATATTTAAAAATTTAATTTTTTAGTGAAGAAATATAACCCTTTGCACTCGGAGCTATTTTAACTCGAAAATTAAACATTTCTGCCGACTTAAAATATTTCCATTCCCTATTATTTTTGAATTTTTATGGATATGATATTGGTATAACACCTGGTACAATATTTAAATGTTTAGTAATTGATTAGATACCGATATACAGTGAAGTTGCGCTAATTTGCAAATGGCTGTGTCCTGCACGAAAAAATAACAAAATATATTAAAAAAACTTTTTAAAAACCACGCTTATATTAATATGCACTAATAAGGAGAAAAAGATTGTTTTAGACATTAATGACTGTAAATAAAAGCGTGGAGTGCCCTCGAAGATTACGTTAATATATTTTAGCGCTCTACGCTTTGATTTATAGTCACTAATGTCTAAACAAATTATTTTCTCATTTTAGTGCATTTTAATATAAGTGTTTTATAAAAAGTTTTTTTATATATTTTTTATTTTCTACTTTTCAGTATTTTTTAAATGGAACGCAAGGTATAGAAACGTAAGATATGGAAATACACAAGATAGAATGAGTGGATATGGCTCCGAGAGACGTCTTTTGAAAAAGTCCGAAATTGACCTAAATGGAACTGAATGAACGGAGCACCACACTGAGCAGACGGTTACACGAAAAACAAGGTTTTGAAGGATCACTGTAAAACTATAATTTACGGCGATCACATCTTTCCTGCACATTGGTACTTGGCGTCAATGGGTAACCCTTCGAAAACGTCTTCTGTCCTTCTCTTAGAAAGTTTCTTAAGGGAAGTATAGGACAATAGGGATGCTACAATGTTAAACTAGTAAAAATGTTAGGTCAGCATAACATCCCTATTGTCTTATATCGAATTTCGACACGCACAATGCTCTACCTAAATTCTTCAGAAAAATCTTACGGAAAATCAGTGTCATTCGAGCCGCGGTAGAGAGAGCGTCTCCAAAGACTTGTCAATTCAAAGCTAACGGTTCCTATTAGTTGTGTTTTTGGTAGTGATATTTAAACTAACCACCAGACTGTGGATATTTATGCAAAATGGAAACCGGCTATTACAAGAGACAGAAGCCAGACAGGTATTTGAATCTTATTGTATTCATTTTAACAAGTTGAAAATAATACATTGGCGGTCCTAAATTATTTTAATCTTTCTGCTGTCTTAAAATGCACCTACTCGTTTTTGCTAGAAATGCACAAAATCCACAGTCTAGTGATCGCATTACCGGATTGTTGTGATTTGTGCTGCACTACAGCGGATACCTCAATTGTTATTAGTGCATAATTATGCGTTGACAAATGTGAACAGTGATCGTGAGTGTGGAAAAATTTCAAGGCATCTGTGTGAAATAAACATACGATTTATTTATCGATTTGGAAGTGAAAGCGAAAAGTCTGGATTCTTTGACTTGACCGCGCATCCCGTAGGTCTTAGGCTGTAGTATACCATTAAGCCAAGAACAGGAGTGGCTGTGGCCGCGTAATAATCCCCCCTATGAATGCGAACAGCGAGCCACTGGGGGGGAATTAGACACGGTCAGGAGGAGGAGAAGGTCTCGGGAGAGACCTGGGCGGTGGGGGTTTAAACGGTATGGCGGTTGCAAAAGGCAAGTATAATTCACACAATTCCACCTAATGTGAAGCCGAGCCCGTCACTACCCGCCAAATATCAACTTTCGGCGGGTGTGCATAAGTAGCATTCCCCCACCGCCCTTAAAAAAAAGGGTGTAGTAAGGGTGTAGATGCGCAATTCGTCGACCTGGCCGTACGTTCCTTGGCTTTCGGTACTGCCGTATACCTGAATGGATCTGTGCAGTTCGTCACCGAGTGACCCAGTGCCACACACTTCGAAGCAGCAAATGGATTTATGGCCGAATAAGTGAGTTTTTAAAACAATCAGGTTCTACTTCTTCTCTCGTGCGGATAAAGATGACGCGGGTCCTTACCGATTTCAATGACCTTGAAATAATGTTATACAGCTCGACTTTTAAATATCTTTTTCGTTTGACATGGTTCACTGTCGGCTGTAGTTTCGGAGATATTAACAAGCCGGATCCGCTAACAAGAACACCCATAATTGACAAGTAAAGTTTCTCGCGATAATCTCGGAAATTAAAACCGACAGTTAAAAATTCTAAAGAGAAATGTTGTTCAGAATAATGGTCTTGACCACATATCCTAAGCTCATTAAAATCGGAGAGCATTCACATAATCGAGAAACTCTTGTTCGTTGCGACGTCACGGCTTACCACCAACGCTCTGCTGCTGGCGTGGCAGCCCAGGGCGCACTACGATTGGTCCGTGTTTTTCGTTAATGATTTCTAAACAAAACCGCGGATACCATGTTTGTAAAGGAAAATGTCGCTTCAAATGACCTAAAGAACCTCCCATTTCCGGGAATTACACTTATTTTGGGACATCCTGTGTTCGACTACAGGTGGGAGAAATTTTAGGGGGTGGTTCCTGACGATAATATAAGACGAAAATGAAGAATAAAAATTGCGATTTTGGCTTTGTTAATTAGCTATTAACAATTAAAAATCCGCTTAAAATGCGGCAACGTTTCTGACAGAGGTGTACGTTGCGTACGTCACACAGACGCGCGACAATCATGTATCAAGTGACAGTTGCATGCGTACCTCTGGTTCTCATTTGGAGCCCCAGCGATGTGAAAACATTTAATAAATAGCTGGACGACATTGAACCTACCTACTCGTTACAATCCACAGGGGCATTTCTAATATCCGCCCTATGGAATTATCGAGTAGAAGGGGTCAATGCCCTTTTACTTTTAAATTGTTCTCACACGTATCCACAAATCCTTATTTATTGTTCTTAACACCGTGCATGATATACTGAAACAATCCACACCTATGCATATTATGTACATGTTTACTGAGGGGAATGCAAAGAACTGGTAATCTTCTAATGTTGAAGCACTGCACTTTATTGTACTTGATTTACGTCGCGAGACTCGCTCTCAGACGAAGCGGATATCTTGAAGTCGTGCATTTCTGCCGTCGGATCGCGACGGACATCTTGAGCGGAGCCTGACCGGGCGCCGCCGGGAACTGAAATCTTCGACGCGTGCGACGGAGATCTTGCCGCGGGCAAAGACGCGACACCCGACGCGTACAGAGAAGCCCTTTACAATTACAAATGGTTTTCAATGTGACCACCATTTTCGTTCACGCACACGCGAAGTCTTTTACGAAAGTTTTCTTGTACGCTTCGGATATCTTCCATTACGCGCTTTACAATGTTACACCCATACTGCACTCTAAACTCCAATTCCTCCTCATTGTTAACTGGGATCGCGTACACAATTTGTTTTCAATGCCTCCAAAAAAAGAAATCCAGGGGATTTAAATCGGGTGATCTTGCTGACCAGTTTATGAGTCCTCCTCTTCCAATCCATATGTCAGGAAATTCTTGATCCAAATGATTCCTGACTGCTATGGTATAATGTGGTGGTTCTCCATCTTGCATAAACCACATATTCCTGCGTACCTGAAGAGGTACGTCTTCTAGCAATTGCGGCAATTGCCGTCGTAAAAACTCCAAGTAAATATCTCCTGTTAATCTACGAGGTAAAATGTAGGGTCCAATTATTTGATCTCCAATTATGCCTGCCCATACGTTAACAGAAAATTGCCGCTGCGTATGCGTTTCTCGTATGGCATGTGGATTTCCCATCGCCCAAACATGGTTATTATGTAAATTAATCATTCCATGTTTGGTAAATGTAGCCTCGTCGGTGAATAATATGCCGCCGACAAATTCTGCGTGTCCGTCAATTTTTTGGAGCATCCAATCGCAGAATCGCACTATCTTGATTTTATCTCCCTCTTCCAATTCTTGCACCGTTTGAAAGTGATATGGATGCATTTGATTTTGCTTTAAAATCCTCCATATGGTGTTATTGCTTACTCCTTCTTCTGAAGCATTTCTTCTCGTGCTAATAGTAGGATCTTCTTCGATACGTTCGATTATTCTATCTTCCAAGTCCGAATTCCGCTGATCGTGTCCGCCACATCTTCTGCCTCTAACACATTCCGTGTCTCGGAGCCTTTGATAGCAAAAGCCGAGTAAAAGTCTTCTCATTCGGCAAATTCCTATCCGGATATCTTCGAGCATAGAGACGTCGCGCTCTCGCTGCATTTCCATTCGTGCGTCCATAGCACATAATAATGTCCGTTAATTCAATACTACTGTATTCCATTCTTCAAATCACTAACACTGACACTGACACTAACACTAACACTGACGCTAACACTAATACTAAAACGCACACACGCCTCCCGAATTAACTCCCACGCAAACTACGCGAACACGTTACCGCGATCACAATAAATTTGAAAAAAAATTAAAAAGAAATGCTACCTTCAACTACAATTAAATACAAAACAACGAAAACTATTAATAATAATGATTTAACTAAAATAACGTTAAACAGAACAAATGAAAGGAAATCGTTCAAACGTTTATCTAACGAACGTAAGATATTTGGCGGTCACAGTCACAATGAGAATTAATTGAGATGTTCGTAGAAACGGGATACACAATGTATTGGCATAGTAATGAGCGATGTTTGCGCGGGAGTTCGCTGAAAATCGGCGGGCGTTTGCTGTTGTAGATCGGCATTCGTTTTATCGATCGGGCTCAGGTATCGACCTCATCAGCTGTCTTGAATCAGTGTGCACACGGATGCTATCTTATACCACAGCCTACTGTAATACTAGCCATGCTGAACAACTTGGCAACACTGCGAGAGTCCTATTAGAGATATATCTATATATATCAATATATACAGATATATCTCAATCGGAAAACCGGACTCTCACAGTGTTGCCATTTTACCTTCAGCACGGCTAGTATTAAAGTAGGCTGTGCTTATACAGACGATTTTTCTTGTACAAACACATTTTCTTAAAACGTTGAAGTGGGTGCAGTACACATTAATTTCACTGATATTTTATTTTTCGTGTGTCAAAGTCAAATTAACGTACAGGAAACGTTAATGTTAACGTTATGAACAATTAATAAGGATTTGTGGATATGCGTGAGAACAATTTAAAAGTGAAAGGGCATTGACCCCTTCTACTCGATAATTCCATAGGGCGGATATTAGAAATGCCCCTGTGGATTGTAACGAGTAGGTAGGTTCAATGTCGTCCAGCTATTTATTAAATGTTTTCACATCGCTAGGGCTCCAAATGAGATAAATACAGTTGCATCCATACCAGAGGTATGCATGCAACTGTCACTTGATACATGACTGTCGCGCGCCTGTGTGACGTACGCAATGTACACCTCTGTCAGAAACGTTGCCGCATTTTAAGCGGATTTTTAATTGTTAATAGCTAATTAACAAAGCCAAAATCGCAATTTTTATTCTTCATTTTCGTCTTATATTATCGTCAGGAACCACCCCCTAAAATTTCTCCCACCTCTAGTCAAACAACCTGTATACACACACATACAAACATCCATTTTTATATATTATAGATAAACAATAATTTTCATTTTTGTCGCGCGTGGCTTCCACGCACACAATTTTTTATTTCCTAAACGCTGTTTTAAGAAAAAATTTCTTTTTTAATATTGCATGTCATCCAGTTCTGAGCTACGTTTAAAGTTTCAAGTCGGGAAGTAGTTTAAAATTCGATTACAAGATTTGGCGCGTACAAAAAACAACACGGATAGTTAATATAACCATGGTAATAGCACGTAAGGACATTATTTTTGTAGGACTGCGTCCACGACGTTAGTAGCACGACCGAAGCGTATCGGTGTTAACCACTACTACTCCAATTGTAAAACTTCTTTACTTTTTTCATAATTTTTTGTGGAATTTTCATCAACTTATTTTTGGCACTTTTCTGATTATAATGACACCAAACACAATATATTGCAACTGTATTTAGTGATTTAATCGACGATGAAAGTTTCGGAGGCAAAGAAGAACAGCGTATGGGAAGTTCTTTCAACTGTATAAGCGGCGGCGACTGTTCATGTCTCTTTCTTTCCCATACGCTGTCCTTTGCACCCGAAACTGTCATCGTCGATTAAAACATTAAATACAGTTGAAATTATATTGTATTTGATGTCATTTTAATCAGAAAAATGCCAGAAATAAGTTGATCAAAGTCCCATAAATAAAATCGTGTGCGTGGGAACCACGCGCGGCAGAAGTGAAACTTATTGCTTATTAAGTATAGATACAGATAAATTATTATACCTAATAAGTAATGAGTTTCACTTCTGTTGCGCGCGATTTCCACGCACACGATTATTTTTTATTTTATGGAAGTGTATGTCAAAAACTACCGAGTGCGGAAGAGAATAAATAAAATAAAAATATATCAGTAAAAGAAAAGGTACGTATGTAAATTACAAAATTACATTTAAAAGAAATTAGAATTACATGGTTATGTTACGACAGCATGGGCAACTACGTTCGCATTAATTAAAATAATAATATAATTAAATCTATTACAGAGATATATTGGAGGTATACATCTTTCCAAACTTACTGTGTGCGGAAGAGACTATATAAAATAAAAATATAACAGTAAAAGAAGAAGTATGTATAATATATAATTTACAAATTACAAATTTAAAAATCTAAAATTAAAAAATCAAAATGAATACATATACAGGAGATGTGCAAACGTAACTCTAATGAAAACTTATTTCTTAGAAAATAAATCAAGTTACAACAGATGTTTGAACTGCGATCCATTTTTCTACGATACAGAGCTCCACTTTTTATATTAGATTTTTATGTATTTCTAACCTTTTCAAATTAGTATAATAATACTTTGTAAACACTACACTGAGCTCCTACTGTGCAACTAATTTTTTTTAAATAATAAAAATTATTGCTTACAATATAAATTGGGTTGCATCGCATAATGGAACCGTAATCCATTTTCTGCGATACAGAGCTCCGCTCTTTGTGCAAGACTCTTCATTGTCGCCATAAGTAGGGTGTCTTAGTTCATGTTTATTACCGTTGCTTCCCCTATTATGTTTATATTTATCACGTACACTTCAGAATCATATGTACAGGAAGATATGGTCCAATTCATTGCCCACTGTGTTCTCCAGAACTGTCTCCGTTGGATTTTTATCTTTGAAGATCTGTTCAATCCGTTGTATATGATACAACACTCAATAATGTTTAAGAACTTTAGAATCACATAACAATGCATGTAATAGCATAAAAGGAGATGCTCTAATTATGGTAACAACGAGAAATCTAATACGAAGAGCGGAGCTCTGTATCGTAGAAAAATGGATCGCAGTTTAAACATCTGTTGTAACTTGATTTATTTTGTAAGAAATAAGTTTTCATTAGAGTTATGTTTGCACATCCCTATATATGTATTCATTTTGATTTTAGATTTTTAAATGTGGTTTTTGTAAATTATATATACATACCTCTTCTTTTACTGATATATTTTTATTTTATTTATTCTTTTCCGCACACGGTAGATTTGGAAAGACGTATATGTCCAATATATCTCTGTAATAGATTTAATTATATTATTATTTTAATTAATGCAAACGTAGTTGCACGTGCTGTCGTAACATAACCACGTAATTCTAATCTTTTTTAAATGTAATTTTGTAATTTACATACACATCTCTTCTTTTACTTATACATATATTTATTCTGTTCCACACACGATAGGTTTTGACATACACTTCAATAAAATAAATAAAATTAAAAAACTATACGGCCTGTAGGAAGCGCTGAAGCCCACAGTAACGGCGTGCGTTACAAAGAGTGCAGAGCAGTGCAGAGTGAGAGTGAGCGCTATAGGTTCCAACAGTGTGATTTTCAACTCGCCCGTAAGACGGCGCAGTCTATCATTACACTTCCGTTCTATCGAAACGTTATTTTCGTTCTATCAAACCGTAATTTCCGTTCTATCGAAACGTCATATCCGTTCTGTCAGAAAATTGTTACCCACAGCAAAGAAGTTTCACTTCTATATTGAAACATAAAGAAATTTGTAATTGAATTAGTGGTGTAGTGGTTTACATCAATATACCCGAGATGAGATCAATCATGACCGTCCTGCAGCGTTAACCGTCAGTGGAGTGAATATAGGCACTTGACATATTCTGGGTAAGCGGTTACTGAGAAATAATGCGACTGGACTGTATTTAATAATGTAAACAATATTTTGAGCAATGGTACAGCAATTTTTAGTCTTTCTCTCTCTCTCTCTCTCTCTCTCTCTCTCTCTCTCTCTCTCTCTCAGAGTCATATTTGAATGCTAATGGTTTAACGAAGGAATCACTAGGAAATTGTTGAATTATCCCCCTTAATAATTAAACTGCTCACATATGGGACTTGGGCCGCATGTTGAGAAACACTGGTTAAACACTCGCTATCATTTTTTACATTTTATTTGTCGCTGTTAGTAAAATGATCAATGGATAGTGTCTGTACACTATTACGAGCGACATTTCGCTCCTGAAGTTTTCACATATATCAAGGCATTATTATAATTAAGGATAGATTATTACCAAATTACACCAAATAAAGATGTTACATAAAAGGCTCCACCCCAACCGAAATTGCTACTAACGGCTGCACACAATGGATAAGTTAAGGCAGCGCCTACGGAACTACCTAGAAAACCACGTACTTATGAAGATGATAAACAGAGCTTACATTTCTACTGATTATGTTTCGCTAATATACATTTGTTCAAAGAATACAATATGTTATGTACAATTTTTAATTTTAATAATTTCAATCATTTTGTTGTGGAAATTAACTTCGCATTCTTTTTACTTGAAAACGTTTGTATGTTACTTAAAGGACTCGTTTTTAGATAGTAGTTTTTAGAGCGCCACGAGTTTATGGCAATACCGTGTACAGGGTGAGCACTAACTATTGCCACTTACAATAAGTCAGAAAGTATGATAATATTATAGTAGAAAACATTTCGAAATAAAAGTTGCATCGGACAACAGCGACTGTAGTGTGGTGTTAATTTCTTCTTGCTATGTGGAGTTGCTTCAGAGGTGTGAAGGTCACCTTTGTTTTTTTAATGTTATGTATCGGTACATGTTTTCAGATAGTGACTATTCAAGCGAATCCAACGAGGTCCAACATTAAGGGTGTAGATCCGCTCTCTAGTGTGCATGACTCACACAGCGAAGACCCATATACGTACACGAGGATTGCAAGGGTCCGGCAAATTACAAACTATGCCCTTTTACTGCATATTTGCGACCCGTACGACGTCACAATCGTTAGATGAAAGATGTGTCTAGCGCGCTATGAAGCCACAATTTTGAAATTATGCGCTATAGAGGCGTAATCGACTTTATTAGACAGCAAACAGCTGAGCATCGAGTTGAGAGGTAGGCAATATGGCGGCGGTACGACTGGCTGCCGCCGTACAGTGATACATTTTCTTAAATTTCGAGCGATTTAGGGTTCTTATAGAGAAAAAGGGCACATAGCGCGCTAGCGAGGACTCATACAATGTAAATGCAACAATTATTATGTTAAACCTTACGTAAATAAAGACACAGTTTGTAATTTTCGCCCGAAAGTGAAAGGTTTTGGGAAATTACAGTACCGGCAGTTCTCGCTACGAGCGCTTATGTCTGTTTCTGCTAAGTCAGTCCCCAACGAGACGAGTTGTCGGGGATGTACCGGTAAAACAGAGGGAGGCTCTGCGAACAGAGGCCCGACTGGCCGTCCCACGATGCGCTCGCACGGGGCGAATGAGAGGTTCGGTATTTGAGATAACACAACTTTGCCATGCACATTTCGGTGCTCTGCGTAGTCGCGATCGCTAGATGAAGGATCAATCTAGCGCGCTATGTCCCTACAATTTCGATATTATGCTTTACAGAACGGCAATCGACGATATTCGACAGCATTTTCGGGAGGCTCCGCAAGCAGGCTCGACTGACCGTCTTGAGGCACACAGACGCGCAAATCCCGAAAATCCTTTCGAATATCGTCGATTGCCGTTCTGTAAAGCATAATATCGAAATTGTAGGGACATAGCGCGCTAGATTGATCCTTCATCTAGCGATCGCGACTACGCAGAGCACCGAAATGTGCATGGCAAAGTTGTGTTATCTCAAATACCGAACCTCTCATTCGCCCCGTGCGAGCGCATCGTGGGACGGCCAGTCGGGCCTCTGTTCGCAGAGCCTCCCTCTGTTTTACCGGTACATCCCCGACAACTCGTCTCGTTGGGGACTGACTTAGCAGAAACAGACATAAGCGCTCGTAGCGAGAACTGCCGGTACTGTAATTTCCCAAAACCTTTCACTTTCGGGCGAAAATTACAAACTGTGTCTTTATTTACGTAAGGTTTAACATAATAATTGTTGCATTTACATTGTATGAGTCCTCGCTAGCGCGCTATGTGCCCTTTTTCTCTATAAGAACCCTAAATCGCTCGAAATTTAAGAAAATGTATCACTGTACGGCGGCAGCCAGTCGTACCGCCGCCATATTGCCTACCTCTCAACTCGATGCTCAGCTGTTTGCTGTCTAATAAAGTCGATTACGCCTCTATAGCGCATAATTTCAAAATTGTGGCTTCATAGCGCGCTAGACACATCTTTCATCTAACGATTGTGACGTCGTACGGGTCGCAAATATGCAGTAAAAGGGCATAGTTTGTAATTTGCCGGACCCTTGCAATCCTCGTGTACGTATATGGGTCTTCGCTGTGTGAGTCATGCACACTAGAGAGCGGATCTACACCCTTAAGGTCATTGATGGTCAGTAAAGGCGATTTATGACAAGAAAGACAGAATAAACTTGCGTTTACAGAAGGTATCTAAAATGACTGCTATTGGTATCAATGCAATGCTGCAATCTTCTTATTACAGATTAAGTAGTATTTCCTATCACTTCGGCACTTATCGAATCACATGCTATAACAATTTTCTCTCGCATATTTTCAGGCGTAGTTGAGATATCTTTATAAAAAATTTCATTCAATAATCCCCATAAGCCAAAATCCAAAGGCGTCAAGTCTGGCGAATAAGCCGGTCACGATACATCTCGTCCACGTCCATTTGCACGATTTGTAAATCTTCTCTGTAACTCATTTCTAGCCATCAGCGAAAAATGTGCCGGACATCCATCGTGTTGATACTACATTCTGTTTCTTACATCTAAAAGCAGTTCTTCCAATAACGGACCTAACGTTTCTTGAAGGACTATTTCCTTACATGAAATGAGGATTGATAATTCTGTTCTCAATAATCGCACACCATACAGTCACTGACTTTAGTGTGCAACTTGCTGAAGCCAACGTGGATTTCTAGTTGGCCAGAAATTAATGTTGTGCAAATTAATATTATCATGATTTGTGAATGTTGTGTCATCAGTAAATAAAGCCCATGCCGGATTAAACCAGTGAGGGGCCCGTAGCACATGTTACCAGCGGTGCCTAGGTTTTGCACGATAATATAATAAAACACAATGAATGACACTTTTTTTAGCAAAAATATTTGCGAACGATATCCACCAAATTTTAAAAGGTCAATTTTCTGCTGCTAGCGCGTAGTATTTGCTACTCCTGCTACAAGGCTTAATTGGGCACTGAATAAAGCTGATTAATAAATTAGTTATTTCTCTGAATCTGAAGTTGAGCCCATCGACAGAAATCAACGCGATTCATGAAATCTGACCTACTTAATTCTTGATGAATACTGATACGGTAAGGGTGATATTTTATGGTGATGCAGAACACGAAGAACACTTCTCTAGCTTACGCCAGATTTCCTTGAGATTTGACCCGAACGTACACATTATCTTGAACCACAGTGGCAAGAATATCAATTTCCGTTTCTTTATTAGTTACTAGCTGACCTGACAGACGTTGTCCTGTCCAAATTTCAATAAATTTGGTTGTGATCATTTTGTGAATTTCTGAAAAGCTGTAGGATATGCGTAAACAAAGTAAAAATGAGAAAATAGACGTGGATAATGTAAATTCCTATTGAAATATTGATTAAAAGCTGCGACGTTCGTTTTTTTGTATTGAAATATGATTCAAAAAGCACTTTTAGTTTTTCCCAAATTTTCATGTTTCCGGGCAACTTTTCCCATTATTTTTCCCTTAAAAACCTGATTCGGACTACAACGAACATTTGAAAAAAACAATTAGCTAAATCGGTCCAGCCGTTCTCACGTGATGTCGTGACCAACGAACAGCATTTGATTTTTATTATATAGATTTGTTTCTGCCGGTCCCGTTTCTGGTGGGCCAAGGATCGAGTTGTTCTCAATTTATACTACACATATTCAAATGTATGGCGTGTAGGAAGAGAACGTTGAGAATATCTTCCAGTGCATAAATCTCTAGCTCTTACTGAATTTTGCTGGCATTCTCCGTAAACGAGATGCATATCAGTTTATTCTTCGAAAGAATACGTCTTTTATAATCGCTTGATTCGATGATACTAATCTTACCATTCTTCTTATTGATGTCTTGCGATTTCGTCCAGAAATATTTATTTGTCATTGCCAGGTTTAGTACATGGGCTGAAAGATATTCTCAAAGTCCTCACCCTACATGTCGTACAATGGAATAGGGTTAGGATAATATATGTATTTGTACAATAAACTGTTACAACGTGTGATTGGATAAGTGCCGAAGTGTAAGGAATTACTATTCAATCCGTGATACCAAAGATTATAGCATTGCATTGATACCAATAGGAGTCACTTTGAACACCTTCTATAAATGCAAGTTTATTCCGCCTTTTTTGTCATAAATCACCTTTGTTGACCTTCAATGACCTTGATATTGCACCTCGTTAAATTCGTTTGAACAGCCACTATCAGAAAACAGGTACCAAAACAGCATGCCATTACAAAAAACAAAGGTGACCTTCACACCTCTGAAGCAGCTTCACATTTTTTACGAGAATCTCGTCTGTGCTTTTAGCATGCTAAAGATATAGGTTCTTTTCTATGCAAAAAGTGGTTATAGCACCGACTAGATATAGGATAGACCTATCATCTTATGGGACTTGGTGTCTCATGTTGTGAATTACCGACTGTTCAAAAAATCAGAGGTTTTGGTATACCCTCTACGAATTAAAGTGGCGAGTTTAGGAATTATATCGAATTTCAAGAAAGCTGTCAACATAAACGAGGTATAGGAATCCTATGCCTATATCTTGTTTGTGCTGTCAGCTTATTTTAGAGCCAGCACCACCGACGAGACCCTGTTCGTGGCCCTAAACTCAGTTGGTAATACAGGAAATGACAAGAAAAACGGGCCAAGTGGCCCTGGCAAAAATGGCCACCGAAATACATTGGATGATAGGTCTATCCTATATCTAGTCGATGGTTCTAGGTTGTATTCCACGCTGAAAGTGGGTGTAGGTTCTGTTCCGTGATAAAAGTGGTTACGATCCATCTCTGTCTATACTGACAAAAATGGAAGGAGAGAATCAACTACTTGAAATTTTCAATTCTATGCTTGTGGGAGATCTCGATAAAAGGATCAATTTATTGTTTAAATTAGCATATTATAATAATATTATGTTAATATGCTAATTTAAACAATAAATTGATTCTAATAATAATATTATGTTATTTAAACAAAATCTGTTGTAAATAATAGTGGTAAATTATAGAAAGGATCTGCTTACAACAAACAAATTTACGTATTTGCGTGGATAATAAAATAATAAGAAAAAAGTGTAGTTAAATAGTATCCAATGTATCCGTATATCATCAGCTATAAATATGTATACCAAAACCATAAGTCACAAAGTACTTTAATAAAAAAAATGTAATATTCACAACAAATAAACTTTTCCTCACTTAATAAGGAATATGTCGACAATGTGACTCAGTAGCGTTGTGAAAGCTGTAGCTGGCAGTCGTTGTTTATTAGAAAGTAATTAATACGAAGGTGGCAATCATACATACAAGGTGAGGCACCTAAGACTCACACCGAAAATATCTTCGTTGTTTTTAGTAATACGAACAAATGTTTGGGGTCATTGGGCCAATGAGCAAAATCCTAGCAAAATACGGTAAGCATGAGTATGGTCTTCGCACGTAAAGTTATGCTTTTTGAAGCATAATTCCTTCTAAGGTCATTTGAAGGTCAATATATCATACATGGTTGAACTTGTCTTTTCATTAGCTATACTGTTACACTAATCAAAATACATCGTCGCATTTAAAAGAGAAACGACAATGATCTTGAAATGTCGGAAAATATGACCTACCGAAAAAAATAATTAGCCCACTGAACCACACATTTCTTTGTATTACTAAACACAACGGAGATATTTTCGGTGGGCACCTTAGGTGCCTCATCCTGAATAGTAAGAATTATGACGCGAATAAAAATTGTATTTCAAGCTGATACAGTGCGCATCAGAAGTTTAAACGCACCCTACTATTTTAATAAAAACTTATCCTTTGATGAGTCTTCGACTGATTTATTTTATCGTATAATGTTTCGAACACTTTAAAAAATGTTGATTACTACCAAAATTATTCATATATGGTACTCCAGGGAAGAATTTTTTGCCAAAATAAGAAAAAGGGCCGTATCAGAAGTATAAACGCACTTGTTTTTCTTGTTATTTGAAACCGCATATCGTACACCAGTGGCTCTATTCATTATGAGAATGTAGTTAGTAAAGTATGTATTAACAGACTCAACACAGGATAAGGTGTTTGAAAACGAAAACGGAAGTAAATAGAATAACGATTAATCAGCGAAAACTTAGAGAGAGACGCGTGTAATTATTTGTTCCTTGTTATTTACTGTTATTATTAGTGTATTGTTATAATTATTAATAATATTATTGTTATTACTATTATTTACGAGTGTTATTATTATTACTGTGCATTATTAGTTGGTACCGCGATAATGAGAAACTTATATACGGTAACTGATTATGAAAATCAAAAGTTTAGATGCACTCAATAAAAATTTATCGATTTTACGAACAGAAGAAAATATACACCTTTGCCTACGCATATGTTTTGTGGATTTGCCCGAAAGTTTCGAACAACATGATCCGAACGCTTTAAGGTTCTAACTATTTCTGTCTTACTTTTTTGTACAAAGAAGTTGTCATCATTTGGCCTTTTTCAAAATCCGTCAACTCATTTAATTTTCCCATTGCCGCGGTACCAAATAACAGTGCATAGTAATAATAATAATACTCGTAAATAATTATAGTAACAGTAACAGAACTAATAATGATAACAATACACTAACAATAACGTAATAAAGTAATTTATTTTCTTCCCTTCCGTTTTCGTTTACAAACAACCAATTCTACGGATATCATTATGCTGAGTCTCTCAATACGTCACTATCTTTACTCTTAATAGGTGTTTCGGTTAAAAATATATACTAGTGACGTATATGGTGTTTCGGAGGGTAAACATATGCCACTAAAAGCTAGTTTGTTATTAACTGTCATTGTACCAAAAACAGTTTTGATGTGAAACTTCTTTGCTGAGGGTAACAATTTTCTGATGGAACGGATATGACGTTTCGATGGAACGGAAGTGTAATGATAGACTGCGCCGTCTTACGGGCGAGTTGACAATCACACTGTCGAGATCTACAGCGCTCTCTCTCTCACTCTTTGTAACGCACGCCGTTATTGTGGGCTTCAGCGCTTACCACAGGCCGTATAGTTTTTTTATTTTATGTATTTTATTGAAGTGTATGTCAAAACCTATCGTGTGTGGAACAGAATAAATATGTATATGTATACGTAAAAGAAGAGGTATGTATATAAATTACAAAATTACATTTAAAAATGATTAGAATTACATGGTTATGTTACGACAGCACGTGCAACTACGTTTGCATTAATTAAAATAATAACATAATTAAATCTATTACAGAGATATATTGGAGATATACATCTTCCCAAACTTACTGTGTGCGGAAGAGACTAAATAAAATAAAAATATAACAGTAAAAGAAGAGGTATGTATATAAATTACAATTACATTTAAAAATCTAAAATCAAAAAATCAAAATGAATACATATACAGGGATGTGCAAACGTAACTCTAATGAAAACTTATTTCTCACAAAATAAATCAAGTTACAACAGATGTTTGAACTGCAATCCATTTTTCTACGATACAGAGCTCTGCTCTTCGTATTACATTTCTCGTTGTTGCCATAATTAGAGCATCTTCTTTTATGCTATTACATGCATTGTTATGTGATTCTAAAGTTCTAGAACATTATTGAGTTATCATATATATACAACGGATTGAACAGATCTTCAAAGATAAAAATCCAACGGAGACAGTTCTGGAGAACACAGTGGGCAATGAATTGGACCATATCTTCCTGTACATATGATTCTGAAGTGTACGTGATAAATATAAACATAATAGGGGAAGCAACGGTAATAAACATGAACTAAGACACCCTACTTATGGCAACAATGAAGAGTCTTGCACAAAGAGCGGAGCTCTGTATCGCAGAAAATGGATTACGGTTCCATTATGCGATGCAACCCAATTTATATTGTAAGCAATAATTTTTATTATTTAAAAAAAATTAGTTGCACAGTAGGAGCTCAGTGTAGTGTTTACAAAGTATTATTATACTAATTTGAAAAGGTTAGAAATACATAAAAATCTAATATAAAAAGTGGAGCTCTGTATCGTAGAAAAATGGATCGCAGTTCAAACATCTGTTGTAACTTGATTTATTTTCTAAGAAATAAGTTTTCATTAGAGTTACGTTTGCACATCCCTGTATATGTATTCATTTTGATTTTTTGATTTTAGATTTTTAAATGTAATTTTGCAATTTATATACATACCTCTTCTTTTACTGTTATATTTTTATTTTATTTAGTCTCTTCCGCACACAGGAAGTTTGGAAAGATGTATGTATATCTCCAATATATCTCTGTAATAGATTTAATTATATTATTATTTTAATTAATGCAAACGTAGTTGCCCATGCTGTCGTAACATAACCATGTAATTCTAATTTCTTTTAAATGTAATTTTGTAATTTATATACATACCTCTTCTTTTACTGATATATTTTAATTTTATTTATTCTCTTCCGCACACAGTAGTTCTTGACGTACACTTCCATAAAATAAAAAAAAAATCGTGTGCGTGGAAACCACGCGTGGCAGAAGTGAAACTTATTGCTTATTAGGTATAATAGTTTATCTGTATCTATACTTACTAAGCAATAAGTTTCACTTCTGCCGCGCGTGGTTCCCACGCACGCGATTTTTCTTAGCTTAAAATATGTCAGTATATGTTTATATCGTTTGCGGGGATGTTTAATAACCTTCTTTCAATTAAAGAAAATGGCTGCTGAAAGTTATCAATTGTTGGTTACAGGGGCCATTCTCGATCAATCATGCACTGTTGCGCAATATGCTTGATCGTGAATGCTAGTGATTGACGAATTGCGTATCTTGTTGCGTAAAATCAGAAAGAAATTCGAAATTCAGGGATTTTTTCTTTCAGGAATAACAGTGCCTATTGCTCAACACGATTAACCACGGATGATAGTGATTGTATATAAAATCAGAATTTCCTGATATTTACTGTTGTTGCACAAATTTTGTCAGACGAGTCTCATCACTGCTGCTGTCGTAATGCTTTGGTCGCGCACTAGATGGCGCCCATCTAAAGTAAAGATATTTAATATTAAACGGAAGAAGCGACCAGGACAGCCGAAAAAAGTTTGAAGATGCAGATTTGCAAGTATCCCAGATAGCACACAACATCTTAAAGATGTCGGTTTCATGTCGTTTTTATGTCTGAACGTCTACGTCGCCAAACAGACGTAATTCGCACATCTGAAAGATGTGTTTTTGAAGACATCGTTTTTATGTACGAGGAAAGATATCTTTCAAACATCTCATTTCAGACATGAAAACGATGTCTCCAGAATAGACATCTTCAGGTGTATGAAAACTACTAAACAACAGATGCAAAGAGTATGAAAGAAGGCAGCAGGAAGAGGAGTCGAGGAGCTGCTGCTATTACCGCTCAAGGCAGGATGCTATGCTGAAGCTGATATGGACCACCAGCAGCTTTTGCGGATCCTGCTGACCGAAATTCTCCAACAGGTCCATCGTTTGAAGAAGGCGCACCAGACAGCAGTGACAGATATATTCTAATTCTCATTTTTAACCTCTAATAATGTAATTTTAATTAATTTGTAATTTGTAATATGTATATATTTAAATAAATATTTATTCGTATATTTTATAAATATCTGCTTTATTGTACGTTTTTTTACTAACCTAACCTATTATATAAGCCGTACACGAAAGTTTCTAAATAGTCGCGCGAATAACATCTGTAAGATGTCTTTTTTCAGACATCTGGAAGATGTTTTTAATATGTACTACTAGAACATCTGAAAGATATCAAAACGACATTCAGAAGACATCTTTAAGATGGTACGTTGAGTCACAAACGACATAAAACTAACGTAAAACCAACGTAAAACTGACATCAAACCGACATTGGCGACATCTCTCAGATATTCGAATGTCTTGCGGCAGGCATCTTTCGAACATCTTTGAGACGTGTCTGTGCTATCTGGGATTATTGGATGAAGACTCAATTCAGACGTTGAAACAATTGGCAGGAGAATTGATTGTTGCACAATCCACCATTTCCAAACATCTATACGCATTGGGAAAGATCCAGAAGAAAGATAAACGACCAGAATATGCTCAAAGACGCGATAAAGTCATTTTTCAGCATGACAATGTTCGGACACATATTGCAAAATGAGTAAAAAAATTTTTGGAAAAACGTTTAATAGAACGTCCTACCCCACCCACCGTACTCTCTGAACATAGCCTCTTCAGACTACCACTTCATATTTCTATAGATGCAGCATGGATTTTCAGAACAACACTTACATTTCTTATGCAAAAGCAGAAAGGCTTGAAGAATGGTTGGCCTCTAAAAACAAAAAGTTCTTTTGGCGAGGAATCCATTCTTTGACAGAAAGCTGGTAAAGTGTGATAGCTAATAATGGCCAATTCTTTGGTTATTAAAGTAATTAATTTTGTTATGGAAATAAACGCTCAATCTTTGCGAAAAGATCGACATTATTAGTCGAAACACATATTATAATGAATATATCTATTGGTGTACGATATGAACTTACAAACAACAAGAAAAACAAGTGCTTCTACACTTTTGATACGGCCCTTTCTCATATTTTGGGTAAACATTCTTCCATGAAATGCTACATATGAATAGTTTCAGTAGTAATCATAATTTTTCAGTGTTCTAAACATACAATGAGGGAGATCAATCTAAGATTCACCAGAGGGTACGATTTTGTTACAATAATAGAACGTGTATAAACTTCTGATACGCACTGTATTTAAAGTTGTCAAAGTGTTTACGCATTTTACCCAAATAAGAGCTGACGAATCTGCTTCTTTCGTTCGGAGGAATCCATTTAGCCGTCATATCGTGCATCGAAGGCCATACGACACCCTAAATAAACAAATCTTCTGTAAACATTATCCGAAGCGTTTCTCCCTTTCTTAGTCTGATAAATTCGATCTTCTTATATACAGGGTGTCCCAAAGTAAGTGTTCCTTGGACCATTTGAAGCGACATTTTCCTTTACAAAAATGGCGTCCGCGGCTTTGTTTAGGAGTTATTAACGAAAAACACGGACCAATCAGAGCGCGGCTACAGCGGATTGATTTTGGTTCGGCCAATAGCCACACCACGTTAAGCGGGACCTGTCGCCGAGTACGGACTTCGTTCGCTATAGCCGGGCTCTGATTGGTCCGTGTTTTTCGATAATAACTCCTAAACAAGCGGACACCATTTTTGTAAAGGAAAATGTCGCTTCAAATGACCCAAGGAATCTCCCATTTCCGGGAGTTACACTTATTTTGGGACACCCTGTATAAGATAAAGCTGGTTCTTTTGCTAGCAACATTTACGAATGAATTTTAATTATCATCGATATGTTTGCCCCTGTTATCTTTATCGAGTCAGTAGCGAGAAACAGGCGGCAGGTGATTATTTGATTTGTTCTTAATTATGTTGACTCACTGCAATTAGACCCTGTAGAACCCGTAGAAAAATGAGCGCGTACAGGTGATAGCGTGTCATAAGCGGAATTAGAAAACCGAGAACCGCCGTTAGGAAATTTCCTAGGCCGAAAACAAGTTTGGTTCCGTAACGTCTTGCTAGAAGCCCGCCAGGAAGTTGCGTTAACCAGTGCAACCAATAATAAGCTCCAAGCGCCAGACCTTGCTCGTACTCGTCCCAATTGAAGCGATCATTGAACTGGAAACAACAACACAAATAATCTTTACAGAGTTCGAGAGTGTAATTAGTTGTTTGGAAAGTCACGATAACGGAGAACTGATATAATCTAAAATATATCTTATTTAATTTCGCTTACACTCTACGATAATACTATAAGATACCATACAGGGTGTACCAGATAAAGTGTTACAAGCTGTTTTCTCGGAATTCAATGAAGATCATTTAATTTTTTTTAAATTAAATGTTAAAGGAGGGCTAATATTTTTTAGCGTGTATTAAATCTTTTGGGGTAATTTTTTGGGTGAGAAAGGGGGCTGTATAAAATCATACAAATCTATGTTAATATTGTAATGTAAATCTATGTACCATACATATTGTATGGTCAATATTGAACATCAATATTGAACGAAGGGAAGATCAATATTGAACATAAAACATTATAAATAATAGTAAACTTCATATTTTTTGTTTCTCCAAAATTCTTCAATGAAAAGAATTTCAATGAAATCGAAGTAAACGCAATTTATACAAGCTGTTCGACTATAGGTGGGAGAAAATTTAAGTGGTTGTCCACCGCGCGGGACAGTTACAGTCGAGTCGGGAAGTAAGTAAACGCTTGGTGATATGTAGTCAAATGAAACTTAAAAATGACATAAACAAGTAAATAAACGAATATGTTAGTGAAACATATAGCATTATCATTATTAAAAATTATAGATGCGTCATATTCATTTGCCAGCATACACCAATCGTTAACTTACTTTCCGACTCGATTGTATTTGCTTATCTATGTATTATGACGTCTTTGATGGCCGGTTCGCACAATTGCAGACTTTTAATATTTAATAACTAAAAAATGGACCCAAATTGCAATTCTTTTCTTCTTCATTTTCGTCTTATATTGTCAAGGAGAGCCACTCCTTGAATTTTCACCCACCTACAGTCGGACACCCTGTATATTTTGACCAATAACCTTAATTCCTGGAGAACAATTTCAAAGATATGTATTACGCAGAGATTGTAGTGTTCTGTTTAATTAAATAAAAGATAGCATGGATTTCATAAAAAAATATCCCGGGCGATTGTCTAAAAACTCTAATTTTGGGGGAACGACGAAACATCTTAATGCCTAATAACATGACTCATAATAGTACGAATCAGTGTAAAAAACTCAGAACGGTTTAGTGAACAATAAAGATTCCATACCATTTTTCAAATAGTATGAATTTTATGATAAAGGTAATAGTATATGCTATCAAAAAAATAAAGTGTCCATACCCGGTTCTTACAGAAAACATTACAGTAAAATCGTGATCTCGCGAAACTATTTGTTATGACTGCGTTGACTGTGCCGAAATTACAAAGGATGTCGAACATAGAAAATGACAGCATGTAAACACGGACTGCGTGGCAGCTTGAGCTTCTTGGTCGCTCGCGGAGATGCCCCCAATGGAAGGGGTAGACGAAGGGACAGTGATCGTGGAAGTCCTCACAAGGAGAGGCCAAGGTAGTCAGGAACCGGATTTTCCTGAAACTTGCAGTATATGAAGATGATGTATCCGACTTCAATTTGGTAAAGCAGTAGCGCCCGCTTCTCAAGATTTTTCGAAAAATTGCATTTGAACATCTCTGTCCATAATAGTTCCTTATAAGAAGTTCGTGTTAAGAGGGTACCGTACCCATGGATATGACTAGCATATTACTAGAATATTACTAGAAAAACAAGTGAAAACCGTGTTTACGGGAAACCATTTTTTGTTTTTATACAAGCATGTTACGAGCTGTGTGAGGGCTTGTTCTAAAGAGGAACGTTCATCATAGCCCGCTCTGCTCATGATTTAAGTCGAAAAAATCATTTTGTATTAGAAAAATACATGGGAACCTGAGGTTGGTTGTCTCGACTTGTTTGCCCTACTTTGGACGCTCATATTATTAAATATAAACATAATCTTGTTAAATCGTGAGCAGAGCGGGCTATGATGAACCTTCCTCTTTAGAACAAGCCCTCACACAGCTCGTAACATGCTTGTGTTACGTTCGCGACGATACGATACCCCATTTTCGCAAAATAATATCGTTCTTTGTTTACTTAGGGTCAAACCACTTAAGGAATTTACCCGGGATCGGGCTTTGGGTAGTTCACAGTGAATTAACTTAACTTTAAACTGTTTATTGATAGAAGTAGACGGCGTACAAAAATCGGGTTGCCAGGTCTGTTACGCACGTGACACATGTATAAAAAGAAAGAATGGTTTCCCGTAAACACGGTTTTCACTTGTTTTTCTAGTAATATTCTAGTAATATGCTAGTCATATCCATGGGTACGGTACCCTCTTAACGTATCAACAAGAACCGCAGTGGCCGAAGGAGTTGCGAGAGGGATTGGTAATCAGTAGGTCGATGGTGGTTCAAGTATTGCTGTCGACATTTTTCTTTTTATCTTTTTTCAGTTTTAATCATAAAAACTATGAAATCTGCCATTAAACAATTATTTTTTAAACAGAAACCTCATGTTTTTTATTTGTGGGTATCAAAAAAAAGAACTTAATAATAATACAGTGTTAAAGTTACTTTATTAATGCACATTTTTTATTAATAAAAAGAAATTTCACGTGCTAGTATGACACGACCCACAGTGATTCTCTGAACACTGAAAATTTCCTTGGTGTTCCAGAAATTTTTATGAATGTTAATGAAGTATGTTTTCGGATAGAACTCCTGAAAAAGGCATGCACTTGTATATACAAACGCATCGTTTATAGCGAGTGCCAGATGTCAAAACAATTATTGTTTCCCATGCTTTTATTCGTGGTTTTATTATGGTTCGTGTCATACTAGTATGTGAAAATTTTTTTTATTAATAAAAAATGTGCAATAATAAAGTAACTATAACACTGTATTATTTTTATGTTCGATCCTTTTTTCGAATCAGACCTACTGATTACCTTTTTTTAAACAATGAATTTATTATACTTAATTTGTACATCCTTATACAGGTAGTAACAGACTATATATATAAACATGCTTATTATTTATTATGTGTTTTTTGCGCAGTTCCTACCCAATACAGTTTACCTGCTCCTTACTTTCTATTGCGTGTTAGTTCGTCTACAGATGTGGTATTTGTGTATTGCACACTATTCGCTTTGTACTTTAAATCTATGGTATGAACTATGTATAGGAAACGCTTAGCATGTAAAAACCTATCTGCAGCACTTACAAACTAAATGTATATTAAGTCTTTGGTTTACTATCAGTTGTATTCGTGGACTATCTTTTCTTGATATGGTAATTTATGTTTTATTTTAAATTGTTGGTTGTGACTTCCTATTTTTGTTATTAACTTCCCGATTCATAGGGAAGTTACTGTAATTACCCCGAAAATCGAAAATCGATTTTTTAGCAGATCTTCACGTTTCATGGTTATTGAAGTCATTTTAGACTATTTTTATCAAATTGTTAGTGTGTGTGTGTGTGTGTGTGTGTGTGTGTGTGTGTGTGTGTGTGTGTGTGTGTGTGTGTGTGTGTGTGTGCGTGCGTGCGTGCGTGCGTGCGTGCGTGCGTGCGTGTGTCAAATTTTTCGGTAACATTTTCTGAAAAAGTAACAATGCGATCAGAATGATGAATGATGCAATGGATGTGCCTCGTCGTAACTTAGAGCTGATTAGATTTTGGTCCATATTGGTCAAGCAGTTTTTTAGATTTTTTAGTTTTTTTCGAAAGAAGTTCATTCAACAATGCAAAAAAATATACGAGAGGACGGAAATTTTCCACCGAAGAAACAAACATAATAATTACATATATTTTATTTTTATTTTTTTATAATTTAAACAAATTTTTTTTTATTTAAAAAAAAATTTTTTTTTATTTTCCTTTTTTAATTATGCAACTAATGCTAATATTACCGCTTAGAATAATCGAAAATTATCCCAATGCAAGAGTGAGTTATTCATCGCTACTGCCGAGAATACATTTTCAAAGAATATCGATGAAAGTACAAAAACATTTATATTACAATCTTTAAAAAAACAAGCAGTTCAATACGAATTAATAACTGAGATGAAATTGGAAGTTAATATCAAAAAATGGTTAATGGAGCATGCGAGCAACGAGCATACGATGTTGGTTTAATGCGACGCCATACAGCAAACATTTTGATAAGTAGAAAACTATTGAACTTCCCTGAAAACGTATAATCTTCTTAAAACGTACACTAAATAATGATAATAATATACTGCAACTAACGAATCGGGAAGTTCTTTGTGTGGCTCGTGGAGAGTCACACACCAAATAACATCCGTACTATTAGTAGTAGTAGTAGTAAGTATACTGCCGGGGAGGTATAGCGGATCGTCCGCCCCCCACTTCCTTAAGGCACACCGGTTTACACCAGTATCATAAACGGCGCTGCCGGCAGCTCGGCCCACTAAGGGTTGCAGTTTTCCCATCGTTCCGCCGTTCCTCCGTTTTATTCGGCCCGGGCCATTTTCGGAGTCTGCGACTTACTATGATGGGTCCGGTCGTCATCGATGAGAAGGGCCATGCTACCTAGTTTGTCGGATTTTTGAGCGGTTTTTAAGGCTCGGAGTGAACGTCGGACCCTCTCACCTTCGGACCTGCAGGGTGCCTCGCCTGCCCGTGTTTTGGCTCCCCCCACCTTCGCCATATTCCTTGGTTGAATGTGTCAAGTTCGAATCCCGTCCCTACTCTGTGTCGCTGCTATCCAGCGACTTACCCACTCCCTCCCCAAGGTTAGGATAGGCTAAGCTGTGACTCTACGGGCTTTGCAAAGAACAATGGACGCGATCGCGAGAGTTTCGTGGGGGTGATTCTAGTATATGTCTGTACATATATTGCAAACTTGGGATCCGATCCGACTTCGGCGAAATTCCCGCTCGCGCGGGAACATCACCTCCGTTCGGTCATCACTTGCCGTCCTACTAAACGCGATGGGGTGACGGAGGTCGGTCGCTCCAACTTCGCCGAAATCTTTCTCCTTCGGAGCATAGATATCAGTTCCATCGTGCTCCCGCCTCATTGGGTGGGCTTGACACATTCTCGGAATAATGACTGATTGTTTGGATGTGACCATCATCCCCGGGTCCGGTCGATGTTCAGCAAATAGCTCCGTCCATCTGACCTTTCCCTTACAGGTTTGTTGTTCCGTTTTTTTTTTTTTTTTTTTTTTTTACGTCGCATCGCAACGGGACCTACAGTTTTTATAAAGGTGGGGTTCCGAACCACCTGGGGGCACCACAGTTTATAGAGCACATGGAGTATTTCCAGAGGTGCCGCGTCGGGGATCGAACCCGCGACCACGGGGTCCGTAGGCGCGCGCTCTACCCACTTTTTTTTTTGTAACAAGCGTTTATTGTGCCAACAAAGTACAATATTTACAAGGTTAAAATATAAACTATAAAAAAACGCATAAAATAGTATAACAAGTTGGTAACAAGAGTTATTAAACTAAACTAAAGGCCCGGTAGTCCGGGCACGCACGGTTTAACGGTTGTAGATTTTTATGTTGCTTCTTAATTCGGACGGTGGTTTATTATGTTAAAGCATTTAATGCTTAAGGGTTTGGGACGACTTAAGTTTTATGGTACAGAAAGGCACGAGGGGTGAGCAAAAAACTGTACATCGTATCTTTGGCAGTGGGCATATAATAAAATAAAGTAGTTATCGCAGGTAGTCGATTCTAGTGGGAGAGATCTTAAAGGTATCCTGAGTCAGGTATAGTGGGAGAGATTCGCGTATACTTAGAGGGTAATCGCTTATAAACTAATTAACGCTTAATTGCACTTATGCTATTCTTAATGATAATCTACTTGGGTTCGATGTATGTAAAACGTGTTATTTGTCTAGCCACCAGTATTTTTTTATGTCGTTTCTGTGATTGTCTTCTGTGTCGTACTTAGTCAGTTTGTAGCGGAATCTCATGTCTGGGTCGTTCATACTTATGTTGTTGTTGTAGGTAATTGTTTTGTTGTAGTTTTTTCTATTGAAGTGGTAAATTAGTGGGTGTCCTAGAGCGTCTTGTATAAGTCCTTGTCCGTCCAAATGAATGAAAGATTCTGGTGGCGTGTATCCCGAGTGTTTTGTTGTTTCCAGATATAGTGGATTGGGGTATGAACAACTGAATGTAAGACTATTGTTATGTATGTATCGTATTTTGGCCCAGTGGTTTCTTATTAGTTTTAGTATAAATATATCTATTCTGGTTATTTTGGCTTTCTCTAATAATTTATGGTTGCTAATGTATTTGGTGTAATTTGATTCGGGCGACCGGTATGCATTTAAACAGGCTCTAAGGCATCTGCGTTCAAACAATCTTATTTTCTCCATCGTGCTGGCGCTGATGTTATACCAAATTGGTGCACCATATGTTAAAATTGGTCTTACCAATAATTTGTAACAGAGTAGTTTTACTTCTGTATCAAGTTCCTTGGAATAGAATAATCTTTTGTTTGCCGCAAATGCCTTCTGAGCTTTACTTATTTGGATATTTACATGGTCGTTGTGGTTAAGTTTAAAATCTAGGTGGACGCCTAAATAACGGACAATTTGTTTATGAGGTATTGTTATGTTTCCGTCTTTATTGTCTTGTAGGTGAAAGTGTCTATTGTTTTTTCGTACGTCCTTGTTTGCGTCTGAGTTCTTTGAAATGTATGGTCTGAATAGTATTGTTTCATATTTGTTAATATTTATTTTCAATTTCCAAGTAAAAAAATAGTCTTGTAGTTTGTCGAACAGGTCTTGTAATTTTGTCTTTATTGTCGATGGATTATTGTCACTATAGTAAATGAGGAGGTCGTCTGCGTAGGCAATCGCGCCTTTTTGTGTGTCAGTGTTTAGGTCGAATAAAGTTAGTAGGTCGCTTATATATATGCTAAATAATAGGGGGGAGTTGACCGCACCCTGTTGTAAACCGTTTTTCACCTCGAAGGTTTTGGAGGAGGTGTCAGAACCTTCCGCAACCTGGAACTTTTTGTTATGGACCATGCTCCAAATCATTTTGGTGAGGTGAGGGGGGAATTTCTTCTTGATGAGCTTGAAGAATTGACCATCCAGCCAAACTGTGTCAAACGCTTTTTCGAGGTCTATGAAGACCGCACCGACGCATTCTCCTGCGTTTCTGGCCCAGCAGATATCCGCAGAAAATTTGGAGATAGCGTGTACTGTTGATAATCTGCTTCTGAAGCCGAATTGTGTTTCTGGTATGATGCTGTTTTGCACGCAGAAGGAGTTTATTGCGTTGTTAATTATCATTTCGAAGATTTTGCTTATATTAGGTAGGAGGCTTATTGGACGGTAGCTAGCGGGGTCGGTGCTGATTTTTCCTTTTTTTTAGTGCAATTAATTTCGCTTTTTTCCAACCTGATGGGAAGTATGTACTGTTTAGGCAGTTGTTGAAAATTATTACGTAGTTTGTTATGTAGTGTGTGGGTAGATGTTTTAGGACTATGTTTGGGACGTTGTCGAAACTAGAAGACTTTTTATTATTTAAATTTTTTAGGATTATGTTAAGTTCGTAAGTTGAAGTAAAGTAGTTTTGCGGAATTGCTTCGTTATGTGGGTTTTCTGCTCTGTTTGCCTCTGAGAAGGTGCATATTGTTCTGTTGTTTAGATTGTCTTCGTCCATTTCTGTTTTTAAGGCGTTTATTTTTTCTTCGATTAAGCGAGATAGTTGCTGTTTTCCCATGTGTGCGTTTTGTGTATGTGCTTTCTCAAAGTGTGACCCAAGTATGTTTAATTTGTCGTTTATGTCTGTAATTATTAGGTTATTGTCGTCGTCTGAAGGGGTGTTGTCTGAGTTTATTTCTGCGTTTTCTATTAGTTCTGTGTTTGATTTCTGTATTTTTAGTGTGTCTATTGTGTTTTGATCTTTATGACGGAATATTGACTTTATTGATGGGAATAGCTCTTTTGGTTTGTGTATGGATATGCTGTTGATTTTCTTTTTCCAGTGGGAGCTGACTGACCTGCTGAATTCCTTTTTTATTCTATGTCTAATGTTTTTAAGGAGGTATCTTAGTATTGCGATATGGGTGTCGTTTGCCGGCGTGTAGTTATTTGCTGCAGTTAGTCTGTTTAGTCTGGTTAAGAATATGCTTTTCGTCTTTCTTAATTTTGTTATTGTCGGTGTGATATATCTGTCTGTCGAGTTGAAGTCGTTGGGGATAGTGGGTATTGTGCGTTCTATGGCTGTATTTATGTTGTCGTTTAGTTTGTCTATGTAGTTGTCAATTTCTTGTCTTGTTAAGTTTAAGTGGTTAGGGATGATTGTGTCGTCTATTTTTGTAAGTTCAGATTGAAAAACGTTCCAGTCGGTCTTAGTGAAGTTGTATTTGTGCGTGGTTGATGGTGCTTCTATATCAAGTGGTTCGTCCTTGTCTAGTGAGATTATCATTTCTATTGCTCTGTGGTCGCTGTCGTATTCGTATGAGTCTAGTCTGCCAGGTGACGGGAGTCTGTGAAATTTCAGTCTGTTGTCTGTCAGGCATATGTCAATGTATGATCCGCTGTGAGGGAGGGACGGTACTGCTGTGTTTAGGAGTGAGACTCTATATTGTATTTCATTGTTGTGTAGCCAGTTTTTTAGCGTTGTACCTCTGTTATTGTTGTTGGGGTTATGCCAATCAGTATGTTTGGCATTTAGATCTCCGGCTAATAAGTAGTAGTTATCAATTTTTTGTAGGTTTAGTTTATTGAAAATATCCGAGAGTTCTGCCGTAAATTCTTTCTTGTTGCTGCTAGGTGCATAGGCTGCTATTAAGAATAAGTTAATTTGATTTGTTTTGATCATTACTATTGTGGTTTCGAGTGACGAGTTTTTGTCACAGTTTAGCTGGATGGTCTTGCCTTTTATGTGCTTTTTTATTAATATATCCGTGCCACCTCCCTGTTTGGAGTTAGGTCTGTCGGTCCTGATGAAATTGTAATTTTTAAAACTTACACGGTGTTTACAATTTAATTTTGTCTCGCATAAGAGGACCACATCCTGATTGTGTTTCTTCAAGAATTCTGTGAGTGCTGCCCTTTTGTCGTTTGAAATTATGGAATTGACATTTATTTCGAATATTTTTATGTTTTGTATGGGTGATGATCCTGTGATGTGTGTTTGAGTCGTTCTATTGTTTGTATTGTTAGTATAGTTGCGTGGATCCATTTTAGAAATTTATGTCGAGAGCTTGCGCTATTAAGTTGATGTGGTTGCTGTTTCTATTTATTTGTTCTAGTAATTGTTCTGAATGTTTTTGTATTGATGACTCAATTATTTGTTTTAATTGTGATAATAAAGTATTATTCGTAAGCGGATCCTGACTTGCGTGGGTTTGTTGTGGATTTGTGTGGGTTGTGTGTGTTTGGGATGTTTGTTGTGTGTTATTTGAAACTATTTGGCTAAAGGAGATGCCTGTTTTTGTAAAGTTTGATTTAAAACTGTGTTTTAATTCTCTTTTTTCTTTGATTTCTGCTTTTTTTGATTCTATTTTTTCTTTTATTTCTTTTAATTTGGGACAACCTCTGTACGACGCGGGGTGTCCGTGATTTCTGCAGTTGACGCAATATGGGGGTGACGATTCTAGTTCTGTTTGTGAGGCCAAGGATCTGGGGCATTCACCAGGATTATGATCGCTATCGCATTTGACGCACCTGTATTTTAGGTTACAATTTGCCGCTATGTGACCTATTCTTTGGCATCTTACGCACTGGATGCGGTCTCTTTTTGTAATCTTCTCCCACTTTACCATGTTATGAAGGATTGATTTGATCTGGCTCAGGTTCTTAATATTGCTATTTGCGGTTAGTTGTACAATAAAAATGGGTAGAATTCTGCCTTCATCCGTCGCTCGTTTAGTTGTGAATCTCTTTACTGATATAAAAGTTAGGTCTACTGTTTTTAAGTTAATTAGGGCATCTAGGATTTCTTCTGGCTCGTAGTTACCTTCTATATTCTTAAGTAGGACTGTATAGTTCTTGTTTTCTTTAGGCGTGTATGTGAAAAAATTTATTTGCATTTGTTTTAGTGAATCGCATGCTGATTTGTGGTCTTGTAGGCTATTTGTTTGTAATATTTGTTTGTTTTTATTTATTCGTTTTATGTTAAAGTTTTCTATAGAGTTTTTGAGTTGCAGGATGATGTTTTTAACTGTATCTGTGTGCATTGTAATTGGGGGCGGCTTATGAGCGAGATTGCTGTTTATTTGTGGGTTAGCAACGGATGAGTGCATGTTCTGACTATCTATGTTTATTGCTCTCGGCGTTATATAGATACCTTTCCCCTTGGACGAGGCGGGGAATGGGATTCGGGGGTCCTTGCTGTGTCCGGCTGAGGGTTGTGAAGGCTGGTTCCCTTGGAAGGTTTTTACTGTTTTTCCCTCTCTGTGCGAACTGCTGGTGCTGGGTTGTGCTGCCTGGTTTATGATGGTCTTTTTTTCCTCTGCTATATCGGCCGGTGTGTCCCTTTTTTTTATTGCTGGTTGACTGTCCAGGCTTGAGCAGGGTCTTTTTAGACTTGTGTTCTGATCCTTCGTTTTGTTGTTAACTTTTTCTATATGTATTGATGATTTGGGAGATGTAGGTGTTTGTGATCGATCCTCAAAATCTGGATCCAGTGCTGCGAATCTGTTCTCTGTTGAGAACGGGTTCGGTGTGACGGGGCGGTTTTTGCTTCTTTCTTCATCTAACTGTCTTGAAAGACATTCGATTGTTTTGTTTAAGTTCTCTATCGTCTGTAATAGATTGTCTAGTTTATTTACGTCCATTTTTTCTGTTTTTTTGCAGTTTGTGCGGTGTTTGTTGTCTTGTTTATTTTACCCATCTTCGGTGGGTTTGATGGAGGTATTGATGACGGAGCAGTTCTTTTTATAATGTTTGGAGATGGATTTATGCGTTTTGTGTTTTTATTGTTTCTGATGATCTGTTTTACTAGAAGTGCTGTTTTGGGGTTTAGCGACTTGATGTCGATATCACTGCATTTTAGTAAGTTGCGTGTTGTGGTCACTGTAGATTTATTGTTTAATTTTTCACTTATATTCGACGTGAAAGTTTCTGGTGTGCTTAATGAAGCCGCTGAGTTTACATTGGCTATGTCTTCTTGCCGGTTGGTTGTCTGACATGGGAGAGAGGCTTTCGCCCCTCTTTGTGCGGCGCTTTCGCGCTCAATCGCGCTGGTTTGGTGATTATCTAACTATTCACTAATTTTAATGGTTATTAATGAAACACACGCGGAACTACACTTCCCTGCGCTACTTTGGACGATTTTGTCACTTTTTCAACACTGCACTGTCGTTTTACACTACTTATAGAACTTTCCGTTAACTTAGGGGTGGGATTTTTCTGCGGGACCTGAGTCGCAGGTAGCTCGCTGGACACGTCTTACCCCTGCGGGGGTTCAGTGAGAACTGCGCTCTACCCACTGAGCCACTGCGCCCCGTCATCCGTACTACTAACCCTCTCGCGAACTCACAAAGCGAGCTACAACACCCCCACCCACGAAGCGAGCGAAGCGAGCGAGCAACAATAACCAGCTAGTTTTTGTTAGTAGTGGATTGCTGTTCATTTGGGTCTTGTAGAAATGTTCTACTAGTGTTCTAATATAATCTAATATTTCCGGTAATTTAGCTTTTTGGTGCATGTCTTTAATTTTCGCATAGTATTTCTCTGATATTAATTGTAGTCTAAGGCACTTATTTTGGTACGTTTGTAGTGGTTTAATGTTGGTTGGTGCTGCACTACACCAGACTGCTGCTGCGTAGGCTATTGTTGGTCTTAGTATCATTGTGTATATCAGTCTTTTGTTTACTGATGAAAGTTTTGAATTCTCATCCATTAGGGGGAATAGTTTTTTTTAATTGCATAAGCTTTTCTAAGCATTTGTTTTATATGCTCTTTGAAGAGCAGTTTGCTGTCGAGGTGTACTACCAGATACTTTACTTTGTTGTTCGGGTGGGTAGCATGGTTGTCTACCTTTATGGGTTGTGTAAGGCCGATTTACACGGAAGGATGACGACTCGTTCGCGATCGTACGACAACTGACCAACTCTGATCATCGAGACCCGCTTTTATAGGCAGAAGTATCTAAAGAGATGCCGCCCATCGCACAGTGGTACAAAATGGCCAAAAAGCGGTCAAAAATCCGTAAAACTGAAACTATCCAACGCTGCAATGGCAAAAAAAATTTCAAAAAATTATTAAACTTTAAGTAATATGGGCTAATTAGAAATCTCCGTTTTCGGCTCATTTTTGATTAATTGAAGCAAATCTTAAAAATGTTAAGCAACTTCGGTCTGGCACTAATCGTTTTGGCAAAGTATAATATTGAACTAACTTTGTGTAAAAAATCTCGGGCAACTTCGAACAACCTTGTCCGCAATTTAAGTTTAAATATCAACTTTTAGAATTTCCAAGAATGAATCGCGCGGAACTTACGATTATTTGGGGTTTAATGTAAAAATTTTTAAGGAATATTTTTTAATAATAAAGAAAAACGTGAAATGTATATGATTTATTAATCCTTTTTATATAAAAAATGTTAATAACAATTTTTTTATATTACATAAATTATTTTTATAGACGTCACTATATGTCGTCAGAAAAATGCCTGTTGAATTTTTGTAACAGTGGTCGTAAATTGAACGAGAACTTTGTTTATTTAACAACAATTTTTAAAAAATAAAGAATAAATATTCTTTTAATTAGGAATTTCACAATTTTTTAAATTATTTTTGATATGCCCCTTAAAAATTTTTCCTCAAACATGAATTTTTACTCTCTAAAAGTGGTACATTCAAAAATCTAGTTATTCTGGATTTCCATTATTGTTAGACAAGATTGCGGGGAAATCCCAGTGATGGTTCTACTGTATGAATAACGTGGTTTTTCCCACAATTAGTTGTACCATCCCTGTTTTCTGCTACTTTTCAATGCTTATATTCCGAGACATTTTAGAAGGCCTTAACAGTTTTACCGCGACCACTTGTCAGTTCACTTGAAATTTCTTCATCTTATCTTGTATCTAGTATTTTGGGTCATTCTAATGTCGGCGGTACACTTTTCAGTCAATGTACGATAAAACGGTAACAAATTTGTTAGTTAGTTTCATCTTTACGGATTTTTTGCCACCTTTCCGAAAAATAGAGATCTAACGAATGAAAACTTTGTTTATTTTGAATAAAAAATTATTATTCACTTTTTTTATTTAAATAATTTATTAAAAATAATTAATTTACTGTACTAACTAATATATCCTTAAAAATTTACCCTAAACCCCAAATAATCGTAATTTCCGCGCAATTCATTCTTGGAAATTCTAAAAGTTACTTCAATATAACACCTTACCAATACAAGTAGTCCCATACCGAAGCTCCTTAACACTTTTAAGATTTGCTTCCATAAATAAACAATGAGCATAACGCGAAGAGGCTTCCGATTAATGCATATTAGTTAATGTTAAACAACTTTATTGAAAAATTATTTGTGCCAGTTGATAGTTTAAAGCATGCATAATAACTCCTATAAATTTCAGAGTTGTAAGTATTCAATTATAGACGCAATAATTTAATAACTATGGCGCTGAAAACTGATGAATTCTCAAGAGAGAAAAATAAAATAAAAAAATTTTTTTTTTAAATCGGAGTTTGGCACATTATAGATTCACTATTTGGTAATACAAAAATAATATTTTTTTTTGAAAATCGAAAATTTATAAAATAGATTTTTGGCCGCCATCGTACCACTGTGCGCCGCAAGGAACACAGCGCACAGTGTGCAAAACGGCCGCGCTAGCTGGACAAAACTCTAAAGCGCCTATTTCTCTATATTTATCAATTGCTATGTTTACAGTTGTATAAAATATGAATAATTATTAACTTTTTACTACATTTAGTTAGTTTTTGTTAATTAAACAATATATTTTAAGTGATTTATAATTAAATATAATATACAACGAAGTTAGTAATGGTTCTATGTAACACAGAATGATTTAACAAATAGTAGATATTATCAAAGAAGACGTCATTTTTAATTATGAACAAAAAGAATGTTAATATAATTTACTAATTAACTTTTTGGAGATTCAGACATACGGGAAAGAATTATTCTTTGGGTTTAGTATAAGGTTTCAATCTATAAATAATATACTGCTTATTATTGTTTATGATTTTAATATAATAAAAAATTCAAAATTTAATAACATAAAAATATATATAAAACAAAAGAAATAACAGAGATCAAAGTGAAAGCATTAAATAGGAACGTTCGGTTACTAGAAACTAATAACTTATAAACAAATGTAAATAAAATATATCTAAATGTATTTGTGTTACGACAAATATTTGGGTTTGCAGCAAAATGAAAATAAAAAACAAAATACATAACAGGCAGTAAATATTTTTCACTGTTATAACAGGAGATTGCCTCCTGAAACTACGTATAATCTTCCTCACAGTTCGAATCTCTATCAGAAGATTCAAGTTCTAATATAGAATCTGTTTCTGTATCTACATGTTTCTATTAACAATTCAAAAACTTCAAGGGACAGTTTTCGAATTTTTTCTTGTGGGATTTCGCGAACTATTTATTAGTGGGTCGGAAGTTATTAGAAGCATTGATAACAAGTGAAAATTGCTGCGTTTGGAACGCGCGCCCGGCCCGGGCTGTGATTGTCACGAGCGTGAACGTAAAACGACGTAACTTCATTGTAAAAATTAGTACCGTATAGCACCGAATAGCACGCCAAGACGGGTACTACAATAAAGTAGAGAATCTCTACTTTATATAATGTAAAAATCATCGCGTGGGGCGACGTGGGGCATATACTAATTCATTAACGAAGTGGAGTTACATATACGTTTCTGTGGAAAAATAAGTGTCATCTTTGACACTTTATTTACACACATAGAGAAAAGTTATCGATAATTTGGAATTACTACAGTGAAAATACATGTTTTACGATGCTATATCCATCATACATAGGAAATTTAAATACTCCTTAGTATATTTTAACATATTTCTAGTGCGTGCAGCAATGTGCCCTTCATTTATAGGTTAGGTCAATTCATTTATAGGTTAGGCGTCTGCCTTTTAGGTGAACTTTACACGCTCTGTAAACATGTAACGAAACAATTTTAAGTTTTAATATTCAAGGGTTTTAATACATGGTTATTTTACATAATATTGGCGCAGTTAGTTTTTGTTGATTTGAAAATTCGATTTGTCCAGCTAAAACGGCCGTTTTGCAGACTGTGCAGCAGCATCGGTACCGCGCCGAAAAGAGCGCAATGTGCCTTGATCGTCAAAGTCACACATGCACAGACACGTCGTCAGGAAACAGGGTCTCAATGTGGTCATACATACACGAACATAAACTTTCAATTTTAAATATTACTTTCAAATATTTGAGTAAAGTAAATAAAACATAATTTATATTACTGACTACTTGTTTATTAATATAATGATTAAGTGTTACAAATATAATATAAAAGATTATTATTCACTGACGTAGTTTGTATTTGATCGAATTTTTGGTGATTTTAGCATCTGCAAATCTTTGAGATCGACATTTAACTTGTTACTACACTTTTCCTGCAGACCTAATTCAGATATAATTGGACTTGAAGACAGTAAGAAATAATTAAACAAATTTATGTTTGTATGTTCCGCAGAATCCTTTCTACTTCTGTGCTGCCTTATAAAAAAGTCCTCGTTTTTTGCCTCTTACTCTTCCTCTCCAAGCTGACTAATAGGTAAAATCGCGTGTTTTATAATTTCTGCTCCATGTATCAGCACTTTGTGAACGCTTCATGGCGTTAAAGTAGACTGCGTAGCAAAAGAAAACTCTTTCAAAGTAGCGGTAGATGTTAAAGTTCGCACTCTCTTCTGTTTCGATTTAATACTACATTAATTAAAATTTGTTAATGGCTTTCCAATTCTTGCGGATTCAAGTTCATGAATGTCAATCTCATTAAATGGGAATACTATGGTCGATTCTAACAAAGTCTTATTTTTTGACAGAAATTTATCTTTATAATTATTGCCTACTTTCCAACGTTTCTCAATATTTTTGATAAAGTTCTCTAAAATTCCTTCAATATTATGTTCGCTCACATTCCTTCCGGCAAAAATAGTTTATCGTAATCCATTAACGCAATCCTTTCGTTTCAAATTCTTCAATTTGAACCATTCTTCGAACAACTCTAAGCGGGTGATCGTAGATACGTTTACTAAAATATTAAGAGGGTACCGTACCCATGGATATGACTAGCATATTACTAGAATATTACTAGAAAAACAAGTGAAAACCGTGTTTACGGGAAACCATTTTTTGTTTTTATACAAGCATGTGATGAGTTGTGTGAGGGCTCATTGTAAAGAGGAAGGTTCATCATAGCCCGCTCTGCTCATGATTTAACAAGATTATGTTTATATTTAATAATATGAGCGTCCAAAGTAGGGCAAACAAGTCGAGACAACCATCCTCAGGTTCCCATGTATTTTTCTAACACAAAACGGTTTTTCTGACTTAAATCATGAGCAGAGCGGGCTATGATGAACCTTCCTCTTTACAATAAGCCCTCACATAGCTCATAACATGCTAATATCAGGACAAAAAATGTTTTCCCGTGATCGCATTCAATTGTTCCCCAGATTCCGTGCATGAAGGGCAATGAAGGGCAAGTAGAACTAATTTTAGTTCAGCTACTCAAACGAGATGGCGCTTAGACAGGAGAACTATCAGCGTAGATTCGTAACAACAGAAATATAAAGGGCTTGAAGCCACTCGGATCCATTAATAGCAATAAAGCTATTGATAAGTAGAAAAAAACCTGTATTGATAGCGAAATTGAAGCGTTAGATTGATACAAATGTATGTTCGTCACTGTTGCCAAACTGTTTTTCAGCGTGGAGGTTGCTTACACTGATAAATACCCAGATCAGGGGTACGGTACCCCCTTAAAATAAAATGATAATGGGATTGCGGGGGATCGCGTTTTCTTTTTGCCGTTTATGGAGATGAATTAAGCTTTCAAATTAAATACTTAGCACCGCGTGCAATTTTTGTAAAACTTACGACATTCTAATAATTTTTCTTAAAAAGTATCAGTTTGTAAAATATATCATAAAGTGTGTGAAGGAAACGTAAACCTACCATTTCCAGTTACAGCCATACTGATAATATCGTATATAACAAGATCCTAACACAATTTATACACACTTCTAGAAAGAACTCGATATTTTGAGGTTATAATTTGGAACAATTGACCAGCGCAGAAAACAAAAATGTGGTTACTGGAATGTTGACAGTCTTGCCAACAATAATACGGTGATGTGATTTAGTGATTTTGCTTTTCTTAAGGGCGTACCGTACCCATGGATAGGACTAGAATATTACTAGAATATTACTAGAGAAACAAGTGAAAACCGTGTTTACGGGAAACCATTTTTTGTTTTTATACAAGCATGTTACGAGCTGTGTGAAGGCTCATTCTAAAGAGGAAAGTTGATCGCAGGTCGCTCAGCTCATGATTTTGTTAGATTATGTTTATATCTAATAATATGAGCGTCCAAAGAAGGGGAAAAATGAAGAAAAATTCCGCAGATTCTAATGTATTTTTCTAATACAAAACGATTTTTTCGACTTGAATCATGAGCTGAGCGACCTGCGATCGACCTTCCTCTGTCAAAAGAACCTTTATGCAGTTCAAAATATGCTCATATGAGGACAAAAAATGGTTTCTCGCAAACACTGTTTTGTTGATAAAATCAGTGTTTGCGGGAAACCATTTTTTGTCCTCATATGAGCATATTTTGAGCTGCATAAAGGTTCTTTTGACAGAGGAAGGTTGATCGCAGGTCGCTCAGCTCATGATTTTGTTAGATTATGTTTATATCTAATAATATGAGCGTCCAAAGTAGGGGGAAAAATGAAGAAAAATTCCGCAGATTCTAATGTATTTTTCTAATTGTTACGAGCCAGGGCCGCGAGCAGCACGAGTGGCCGGCGAAGGGTTATTACCCTGGGAGTATGGTTCAAAACTGTTAGTTAAAGCGGACGCACCTTGATACGATTGTCAGGGAGCCGCTAGTATGAGTGAAGTTTCAGGGATGAACCTACGTGTGATGGAGGGGAAACTCTGACTTGAAAGATTATTAAGGAGGTTATAGAGTTTAGCGGACGCACCTAATACGATTGTCAAGGAGCCGCTAGGAGGTTGGATTCAAGGGAAAACGGACGATCCTAATACGATTGTCAGGTTGCCGTTTAATCTGTGTGGACGTATAGGTAACGTGGATGATCCCAATATGAAATCGGGTAGGTACTAGGTTGGAAAATATCCCGACTAAGCGATTGGAATGTCGTCTATGAGTTTGATAGGTGATAGGGTTGTTAGTAAGCCTCGTAACAAGTATAATTTAAATTGATACAATCCGAGCGGTAAGATTGTATCATGTGGGAACGTTCAACTACTAAATTAGGATTGGTATAACAATAATTATGGGTTTAAAGAATTTACAAGTGATTAGGTAAAATTCAGATATATTCAACTCGTAATAGTTTACATTGATATATATGTATATGTAAATGTCGCGAGATAGAGTGTGCAAGAATAATAGAATATTACCTATGATGCTTGATGTTAACGCACTAGCAAAATGCGGGGGTCTCGAAGTGACTTTACGAAATGCCTTAATAGATTTGTAACCGAACTGGTGGAATCTATACGGTTCAAAGGTTGATCCGAAGGGGAACTTTAGCCCGATCTTACTGGAAATCGACTTGCGAGAATACAGCACGACGTGACACGATTCGTGACTACAGAAGTACTACCACACTGAGAGTAAAAATGTACGGGTTTATATACCCCAAAATTGAAGGGGGTGGTCTGTTCATAACCTAATCGCCGCTTAGGGCCAGACTCTAGTTTTTTGTCAATTTCCATTAAGTCGAGCCAGAAGTCGGTCTTCGTTAAAAGGGATCAACTAAGATATGAAAAGGTTATCTAGGACGTTTCCTGCCAGAGACGATTTTGAAGAGATTCCTGTGGGAATGTCAACGGAATCTGTTCGCTAACCGTCACATAATACAAAATGATTTTTTCGACTTGAATCATGAGCTGAGCGACCTGCGACGAACCTTCCTCTTTACAATGAGCCCTCGCGCAGCTCGTAATGTGCTCATATGAGGACAAAAAATGGTTTCCCGTGATTGCATTCAATTGTTCCCCAGATTCCGTTCATGAAGGGCAATGAATGGCAAGTAGAACCAATTTTAGTTCAGCTACTCAAACGAGATGGCGCTTAGACAGGAGAACTATCAGCGTAGATTCGTAACAACAGAAATATAAAGGGGTTGAAGCCACTCGGATCCATTAATAGCAATAAAGATTTTGATAAGTAGAAAAAAATCTGTATTGATAGCGAAATTGAAGCGTTAGATTGATACAAATGTATGTTCGTCACTGTTGTCAAACTGTTTTTCAGTGTGGAGGTTGGTTACACTGATAAATACCCAGATCAGGGGTTACGGTAGCCTCTTAATGTAGTATACATATCAAACTATCATACAAGTATAAATTTTAACAGATTTACGTTAGTTGGTTTTCTAAATTTATTTGCGCTAGAACTTACTTCTAGACCACTGTGAGACGCCGGAAATTCAATATGGTATTAGGAATAACTTGTTGCAAATATCTCGAAAACTAAGACCGAACACCGGGTCGATGTAATGACAAAAGTTGTTCAGAATGTTTTCTTGGAACACACATTTTTTTATCATATTCAAAGGACCTAGAGACGCATTCAAAATACATATTGCATGATATTTTTACTAACATATTCCTCGATTTACAGTAGTGGCAGTGTGAAATGTTAATCTTCTCGCAATCTCTTCACTATCAAGTAATGTTTACACAGTCTTAAAGTCGAATACGACGAGAAGCTAAATACCACTACAGTAAATTACGTCGCGTTAGACGGAACACCCTGTATACATACGTAAATAGTATAATGGTATTGTGTTTGCAGGAATCTCTCGTATGTAGGACTCGTTGGTAATCAGGAAGCTAACTTAGATGTTGAAAAAGTCATAAAAATGTCACTTGAAAGTAACAGAATCCCTCATAACGATTTAATTACGGAGCTTAAGATAGGAACCGAAGATGCTGGAATGAAAAATAACTAAACATCCATCTGCCAAATAATTCAGAGTTAGGAATTATATTCATAATAATTAGACAGCATATCTATATGCATTTACTGCAAAATTGAGTAGATGATATTCGAAATTGTTGAAAAATTTTGAAATTGAAGATTCCAATATATGATTTTTCCTCGATTAAAATCATTAAGGGAAGGAGCAACATTCGATTTGGTTTCTGTTTCTTGAAATCGATGCAAACAATTTTTATTCTGCATAAAGATTCGCAGTTTAATAATAATAAATGCCTTGATCTTACCCATAGTACCAAGACCAATTTGTAACTACGCGATTTAGAATTGACCACTCAATAATATTAAATAACTTTATGAAATTATAAAAATTCCTCAAATTCTGTGTAACTCAGTCGATTCAATGCTACCCATACAGTCGGCCTCGTAATTAATGCACACACTTTAAATCAGAATAATTTTTTATAACTGGATCAAACGACCTCAGTTTTTCTGCTAACCTAGATGGAGTAATTCACTAGACGATATAATAATGAAAATTTTTGAAAAATTGTGTTCCGGCTGAATTACAAGAAAGGATAGTAGATATTTCTATTTACAACTTTGTTATTTCAGTTTGTAACAAAAATTTTAAAATGACTTTTGTAGATGCATATAAGTTGTGTACATGCTCAAAGTTTCCTCGAAATTAGTCAATTGGTGTATGAAAAAGGAACCTTTAATTGATGCCCACATAACATATAGACTTGAAATACTGTAATTAGTAGAGAGCGGATCTTCACGCAAAATAAAAATAGTTTACCCTGATTTATTTTATTTCTTAATATATACAGGGTGTCTCAGCTTGAGGAGGCCACCTAAATATCCCCTTTATTTTTAATGGCACAAAAAATATTTATGTCATAGTTTAAATGGTATCGAAGGAGAAATATCGCAGAAGGAACAATTTTTTTTGTCCGGTTATTTTTCCATAGTTTCTTTAAGGTCATCGTCATTTTTTATCGGGAAAACTTGTTTTCTTTTTTCTTTACTCATGATGAATCGCATAATTAGAACTTGTGCTGCATCTCAACGAAAACAATCGAGAGAGTACTTATCGCGATTCACGATTGATCGTGTCAGAAAGTGTATTACTGCCGACGGGCATCACTTTGAGCACTTATAACATAACTAGTAAGTTCAAATGTATATAATCCTAATATTATCCTACAATTTTATCACATTTTTTGGTACTGAAGATCACCTGAAGGTAATGACTTAAGCATATTCAAATGTATTTTTTCAGCCGTTACAAAATGGAATAAAAAAATCATTTTTCCCGATAAAAAAACGATGACCTTGAAAAAACTATGAAAAAATAACCGGAAAAAAATGTTCCTTCTATGATATTCCTCCTTTGATCGAATTTAAATTATGTCATAAATATTTTTTGTGCAATTGAAAGTAAATGAGATATAAGTAATACAAATTGTTTTCAAATTCTTCTAATACTTTTACTGTCTTAAATTACACTACTCATTTTTGTTATCAATGCATAAAGTCCTGATGAATGATATTCCTGCTTTGATCGAATTTAAATTATGTCATAAATATTTTTTGTGCAATTGAAAGTAAATGAGATATAAGTAATACAAATTGTTTTCAAATTCTTCTAATACTTTTACTGTCTTAAATTACAGCTACTCATTTTTGCCATCAATGCATAAAGTCCACTGTCTAATAATTAGATTGTACAATGTAATGGGACTGTATACTGCGGTAGCTAATAACTTTGATATTGATGCAACCCCTATGAATAAACACTATATAGAAATAAAACTGTTGAACAGAAATATTTTAAACAGATTCGACGGGCAGAAATCGAGAATTTTGAAAAAATACTGCTTTACGCGTGGGTTATTCGTAAGGCCCTTGAATCTTTTTCTGGAAGTGACAACGAGTTGGTAATGCGATAGTATATCTGCAGCTTGACAGATGCAAGCTTGTAAATTACAACATGGAAAATACAATTTTACTCTGTGCACACTGTTGCGCAGTAGATTTATTGTGCATTTCTTCATAACCGCAGAACAGTATTCGATTGTTATTCTTATATGTAACAGTACTATCATGTAGAACTTTCCGACGTTGAAATGGGTCATACTATTTAATTATCCTTTATCTGTTGATAACGTACCGGATGTACTAAAATTACGTGTAAAGACTATCACAGCTGGAATCTGTACCTTTCGATAGATGGAGATCTGTTTGAAAAATTACGTGCAAAATTGTCCTCAATCGGTTTTTCAAAATAAAATTTTTTATTGTTGCATAGTAATTTACTCATCGAGAGGGTAAAAAGTCTCGAGTTAACCGATCTCTTCAGAAACGGCTTTAAAGCTTTGTAATCTATTTTATTCCACATACACAACATTTTGGTACACACTGTACATTAACTGGGAAATACATTTTTAGAATCCATGTTTCAGAAGACTGGAGAATATTGTCAAACTTGCACTACTCATCTTGATAATTCTTATCTCGTTAATTTATGTCTTAATATTTATTATTAGACTGTGGATCATTATGCGAAATAAAAATTGTCTGTATCGATTACAAAAAATTGAAACTGAATTCAACGTTATTTCTTCCCGTAATGATTTTAATAAAGGGAAAATTGTATATTGACAACTTAAATTTTTTAAACTTTTCAACAATTTTCATTTTCATATACTCAAGTTTGTTATAAATGCATGAAGATTTGCAGTCTGTTTATTATACTATGCAGCATTTAGCGGTATACAGGGTGTCCCAAAACTACCCTAGGAGCCGAAAATGGGAGGTTCCTTGGATTATTTGAAGCGACAGTTTCCTTTGCAAAAATGGCGTCCGCGGCTTTGTTTAGGAGTTATTAACGAAAAACACGGACCAATCAGAGCGCAGCTATAGCGAACGGAGTCCGACTCCGCGACAGGTCCCGCGAGACGTTGCGTTGTGCCGCCATTGGTCGACTCAGAATCAATCCGCTGTAGCCACGCTCTGATTGATCCGGGTTTTTTTGTTAATAACTCCTAAACAAAGCCACGGACGCCATTTTTGCAAAGGAAACTGTCGCTTCAAATGATCCAAGGAACCTCCCATTTTCGGCTCCTAGGGTAGTTTTGGGACACCCTGTATATGGGAACCGTTGGGTTTTATAAAACAAACGTTTCTTTCACATCATTACACTGTCCAACAAATTTCAACTTTTTTTATGTTTTCATATAACTGATGGGTGGATCTTATAGAGTTTTTTGCGCTGATTCCGAATCTGCCCTTAGTTTTTCTCCTACACGCACAGTTTTTGAAAAACATGACTTTGAAAAAAAAAACCTATTTTTCAACTTTAAACAAATGTTGTGACGGTATGATAAAAGATATTGAATTGTTCTTTGCCGCAAAAGATTCTGTAGACTTTTCTGAATACGGTGATATCCATTATTAATACGTTATGATTGTTTAAACATTAATAAATAATCATTAAAGACGGAGAGACACCACTTTTGCACAAAATTTTGATGATATTTTTTAAATTATCTCAAAAAATAAGGGTCCAGCAGAGAATCGAAATATACCACGTGATAGAGCAGATTTTTATCTAGAAGATCCACCCTTTCAAGTTAGCAACAAATGACGTTTTTGACTGGCAGCATCTCGTGTCAGACGATGATATTTTGCTTTCTGGAAAGGTAAAAACGTCATTTGTTGCTAACTTGAAAGGGTGGATCTTATAGATAAAAATCTGCTCTATCACGTGGTATATTTCGATTCTCTGTTGGACCCTTATTTTTTGAGATAATTTAAAAAATATCATCAAAATTTTGTGCAAAAGTGGTGTCTCTCCGTCTTTAATGATTATTTATTAATGTTTAAACAATCATAACGTATTAATAATGGATATCACCGTATTCAGAAAAGTCTACAGAATCTTTTGCGGCAAAGAACAATTCAATATCTTTTATCATACCGTCACAATATTTGTTTAAAGTTGAAAAATAGTTTTTTTTTCAAAGTCATGTTTTTCAGAAACTGTGCGTGTAGGAGAAAAACTAAGGGCAGATTCGGAATCAGCGCAAAAAACTCTATAAGATCCACCCATCAGTTATATGATAACATTTTTGGTGTTGGACAGTGTTATTAGGTCATTTGGAAAGTTATGTATTTCGTTTTCTTAAGGGAATATGAATGCCAATTTTTCACAATATAGGGAAGTTTTATGATATTTTGATCAATGGTCTCTTATAATTTTTCAGGCAACTTATAGATCCTATGCCCTTCAAATATGTACGACTTTATTTGAAATGAAATATACCTCGTCGAATATGTTTAAAAAAAACACACAAAAACATGGTAATCCGATGGTACATTCTGTCTTTAAACAGCATACAATTTTTTCTTTCGTGCACGGCAGTTTTATCATTGCTGTAGTAAAAATGAAAAAGGTGATGGAAATGTGTACCACGATTTTGCATATGTAATAAGATGTAAAAAAAATGCTTAAAAGATTTTAAAAAGCATTACAGGGCAGAAAACACCGTCTAAAATGTCAGCTGTCAAGATATATCACGATTTTGCGACTTAAAATAAGGTTAAGTAATAATTAAACTATTTTTTCTCGATCGTATTATTGTTTCAAACAAATATTAAATGATCTCGGCGCTACGGTTCGATCAATGAAAAAAGCTAAGCAATTTTGCTAATTGATAATTAATTCGACGTTTCGGTTCCAATTTGAACCATTTTCAAGAACAATAATTATAATTATTGTAGTAATATCGATATTACTATGGTTCCGTGTGATGTGCGTCGAGAGTCGGATAACATATGTGTGAAAGTGCGTGAGATCGAGTGTCCGCTGTCTCGAAACAGCTTTCGATGTTTTTATCAGTTGTTCTTGATCCAAATACAGAGATTGACGTGTGTTCCGCTTATTAAATTGTTATTAATCCTACATTATAATTATAATCAATAATAATAATTATAATTGTTAAGTAATAGTTATCAAGATAGAACTGAGACCTGTGAAAGACGTTTTTAAGAGGCCTGCTGCAAGCCAATCATACGTTTCAAAGGTGCATCGAAAATCGCAGGACGGTCGCTGGAAAGTCGCTGGAAGTTCTCCTGAATGACTTGTGTTTAAAAACGGTCCATTTTAAAGACGTCTTTTAGACGAACTTTTGAAGTCTTTTAGACGTCAAGGTATCCGTTTAGACGTCTCATTCCAGCCGTTAAAACGACGTCTACAAAGACGATGTGTGCCATCTGGGTAGACAGCGGAACTTTATGCAAAATAAAAGTTTACTACGTGAATTGCAACTAGAGTGACATAGAAATTGATTTTAATTCTTAATATGTTTAATAGGTTGAAAATAATAAAACAGTATTTTTAAATTCTTCTAATGTTTTTAGGTTTTAAATTACACGTACTCATTATTGTCATACATGCATAAAATCCGCTGTCAAGTAATAACAAATAGGAGCAATGCTATCTCTGCATATTATTTGCACATATGTCGAGTTTAAATATTTGAAACGTCACAAAACAAGTGACTGTAATTATATTATTTTTTTGAAACATTAAAACATGATGTCACCGTATTATCTAATAATAATTAAACCAATAATATCACGTAATCTGAATGTTGCCGAGGTACCAACATTTTTTAAATCGTACGATACTGACAACTTTCCTCTGTGTACCAACGCTTCTGAGTTTGATCCACGAGGCAACTGACACAGTCATCAAAAAGATCAATGTCCACAAAGACAGTAAATATACCACGTTGATAAATTCACGGTAATATACAATGGAAACTTGTGCAACTGTTCATACCGACAAGAAATTTTTGTACTGGGACTATGAGTTTATCGAAAAAGATGTAGCCGGATAAGCTGTTGACAAATGTTCCCAAACAAGAGTTGTGTTAATTTACAATTGAATTACTACACGAATTATAATCACCAAGTAATTTAATTATATTGCATTCAATTATTTCGTAACTATAAAATAAAAATAAATTACTATATAAGTAATTCTGATCTCTTGTTCAATTAAATTACAATGTGATTCAATTTTACAGTTAAAATACAATTATAAAGTACAGTGTAATTATGAATTGTATACAAGCAGAATAAGAGGTGGAAAAATAAGAAAAAGACTAATAACAATGATGAACATGGTATATTAATTGAACATATATATTGTGCGATCAAAATTAAACTTATTTATTACGTATGTTTCAGAAAATAAATAAATTGTAGAATAACGTAAGACAAAATTACTATAGATACAAAAATATTCGCTGATGGAAATTTTTAGCAAGTTTTAATTTAATTTTAGTGAACACTATTTACTCAAATATCTTGTCACTAAGATTCTTGCATTTTCGAAAGTTAGTGACCGTCGCATAAGAAAACACCTCATAAACGTGAACATAAAATTAATATTTATATATTTCACATTAAGCGAGTAATTTAAACATTGTGTGAGTAATTTAAAAATTGTGTGAGCAATTTAAATTATATTGTATTTCAATTATATTATATTTGGAATCCAGTTATGATTCGCGCAATTAGCAACTAAATTAAGTGAAAAGGATTCGAATTATTTAATGCAATTACAGTGTAATTCCAATAGTTTGTGTATGAAATACAGTGTACTTCAATTACGTAATTCAATTGCAATGTGTTCGAATTAACATAACTTTGTCCCAAACCAAATTGATTTTTGGTTACACCATTTCATAGGGCTCCAGAAGAAAGCCCTCTGTGTTTCACGTCGGTATCACTACCACAAAGGTACTTACAGGGTGAGCTCGATCTAATGAATTATGCTCTATTTCTTCTGTTTTGTTCAACAAGAAATTACGAATAACTTCATAAACATTCTACCTAATAGCACATATAACAAATCAAGAATTTTTTTATGCATAACCAAATTTTTGAAAAATGTGGAAGTGTAAAATTGCCGATTTTATATTGATGTTTTCAGAGTACCACGTTTATATTACTATGTTAGTTAATAAAATGGAACCATTATACTAAATATTATTGTAAAAGACAAGAATTTTCATTTCGTTAATTTTTGTTCAATACTATTTGCTATAAATTCACGAAAAATATAGTGCATCGAAATAGTTCATAAGTTATGAATCATATCCTTCAACTATCCAATTTCTGTCAATTATTAAGCAAATAAATACATTACTATGATTTTTGAAAATCTATGGTGGTCGTGCAGAAAGTAAATAAATTCAATTACGGTAAAGTTATTATTTATTATTTATTATTACATACCGTGACGTTTTCCGGTGCAGAAGTAGGAAGAAATACGGTAGTAATGGTTTCATTGCCCGTCCATTCTGCAGTTTCCAGGTTGCACTGGGAAGATCCTGCATTCTTCGAATGAGGAAACACCATCGCCACTATCGTCAGGTTCATATTGATTCTCAGCATATAATTGATGGCAAAGCCACAGAAAACGAGATACCATAACACGTCCCGACATGACAGCATTTCTTTCCTTTTCAGAATTCCTGTCGAGTTCGGTTCAAAATAAAATGTTAAATGTGTTCCCGACGTGAATCGTTCATTGATTCGTTTTGACACATGCGTTAATAATTATACAGCCGTTTGCACATCTGATGGCAATATAACGTGTGGGCACAGAGCGAATACAATTACGCACTCGCATACGTCAGTTATTTGAATAAAGTATAGTAAAAGCAATTTATCTCAATTGAGTTTCGGTTGTGACGATTGAAATATGATGTTTTGTTATAATAACTTTGACGATCGAAGCATGATGTTTTATTATAATAACCTTGACGATTGAAACATGTTTTTTTATAATAACATTAACACTCTCATGATCGTATTCACAGACTTCAAAATGTAACACAATGGTAACTCGTTATTTAATAAAAAATAAAACATTCTAAGTCACGATTTCATATATCTTAAATTACTATTAATGTTTATTAAATCAAATAAACACCCGTAGTACTCGATATAAATAATAAATATAACAAAGTAATTTTACTTTTACAATTTACACAAAACAAATTCAGCGTTGCGATTTTTCTCGATTACGGGGTGTCTTGTTAAAATCCTTAAAAAAATGCTTGAACAATATTCTAACAAAGTGGCCTGAATTATCAATGTGTAAACAATTGCAAAATGTTATCGATTCGGATCACTCAAGCTTATTGACAACTGCTGTTACATCAAACTAGCTTCAATAAACCAAATTAAGATTGCATTCAAAAATATGTATTTATATAGAGTGTACAGGCAACGTGAACTTTTTTATGACATCTATCAAATGAAACTTGAAAATTCATAAATTATCGTTCTTGCTTTGTTTTTAACTTATAAGTGACTAGACCACACTAATTATCTATTCTTTTTTAGATTTGTCTTACACAAAACACCATTAAGACGTCATAATGTTGCTTTCACTTTTTACAACATATTGTCATAAATATTGTTCCCTAAATTTTCTCCTACTTGAAAGAACTTTTTAGAAATATTGAATACTCTACGAAAGAAATATTTAAATAAATGTGTTAATTATTATGATTTATGAATTGCGTCCATTAAATATTAAATTTCGTTTAGACGATAACAATAATATAAAAGCTTTCGTAAACGTGCCAAATAAATAAACTGATCGCAAATTTTCATACTGAAATTAAAATTTCAATCTAATCACTAAAATGTAACATTAAATTTTATCGAGACTGTTGCATTTTAAATTTATAATTATTTCATAACCAATCAGCAGAATAATAAACTGGCATAATTTTCTTACGCATAACATAACTATTGCCACTTCTGTGAAAATGTGGAAAAGCTTGCATCTCTTAATTCAGAAGGCTAGTAATTATTTGGTAGTCAACTACTACTGGTAGTAGACTTTTGAATAAAAATATAAACGTCTTACATGGAAAATTCAAACTTTTATACGAGATCAAAATAAATCTACAACTTGAAGTGATCGCCTTTTAAAATTCCATATACAAAGTGTTTCAAGGCGAGCTCTTTGAAAGAACAAGGTATATCGAAGATTTATTATACTAATTTTGTTTAGTCGTATCGTTATGAAACACACTGTATACATTTGTACGTATTAAATTTAAATATACTTCATACGATACCATCTAGATTTTGTATGTACGATAACGCTGGCCAGAGTTTCCAAATACTTTCTGATACGATATCTATAGTTAGTTATAATATCTAGATCGCCATATTTATACAGTGACCCGAATTAATATTCGGACGCTCTAAATAGGACGATAACTTTTTTGGTATTGTATTATACGATTTGAAAAAATTAAGTTGTTCGGAATTGTAGTGGATATAGTAAAAGTTGCATTTTACATCTTGTTTATGTTGGCCTACAATGAAAATTTTAAAAATACGTTTTGTAGACCTGTGTGAAATCGGTTAATGCAGAGAAAAAACGACAGACATTGAAAGATGTAAGAATTCTCTGATTTATTGCAGTTAGAGGCTGAAAATCTGCCATTTTTACCATGTTTACACTTTGTGACTCATTGCAACGTCGGGTTTTAAAATTTTTTAAAGTATTTTTTAAATTTTCAATATAGGCCCACAATAAAAAAGTTGTAAAATAAACTTTTCGTATTTTTCTACAATTCCAATCTATTCCAATTTTTGAAAAAATTCATTTTCGTTTCCTCTAGTAATCAAATTGCTCTAGATTTCCAAAAAAGTTCAAATCGTATAGTACAATATTACAAAAGCTATCGTCTTTTTCTAAAGCGTCTGAATATAAATTCACTGTACATACATTTACACATTTACACCAAAGATTTGATTTACACGTGTTCTAATTGAAAATTATTTTCCATTTGAAATTTTCTGCTGGGCATGAGAATGTTTTTTACTTACTATTGCTCATTTTTCTTGTGTTTCAGTTGTTCTAGTCAGTGAGTCCACGAATGTCGACTGGGTATAAAAATTGTATTAGTGACGAAAACACAAAGAATTTCAAAATGTTTATATTGAGATTTATCGATGATGCACCATGTTTAAGAAAAATGTTGATGTCGATGTCGGTCGATATCAACATGCTTCACGGCAACATTTTTCAGTGACAGATTTCGTTCGTATAAGGTAACCAGTTAATGTCGCGGAGAACACTGCAGGCCAGATCTTATAACGGTGTAAACCCTGAGGAGACTTTCCACGAGTCTCCACTCAAACAGAAATAGTCCAGATAACAATGATTACGCGGTTACTACGCTCCCTTGGAAATTTCATTCTTTCTCCGATACCAGCGACTCATGTCCAGTGATCTATCACCCGCCATGACAATCTCGCAGTAATAAATTAATTAATCGATGCATTTATTTCGGTCTACAGATAGGAATATTCTATGGACTGGCGGATATATTTGCAGTTCGATAACCCAGCTGATCAGAGTTCTGCTAATTTAAATACATTGAAATTGAATTACATTATATTCTATATAGACAGTATTTTAATTACATTCTAATTGCATTACATAATTCGTACCTTTCACTTCATTTAATTCCTAATTACGCGAATCAAGAGTGTAATAGGAATAAAATATAATTGACATAAAATGTAATTTAAATAAAATATAATTTAAATCTATATATATAAAAATGGATGTTTGTATATATACATATATGATTAATAAACTTCGAAACTGTTTGACCGATCAACATGAAACTTGGCACATATATGTATTTTTTCATGGAAAAGGTTTTTACCGAAACGTCGATTATTTTGAAAATTAGCAAAATTGCTTAGTTAATCATTTTTGTTTGTCATTAACGATCGAACCGTACCACTGAGATCATTTAACAATTGTTTTATTAAAGGTTTTTACGCTACACATTTTTTTGTAACTCGCCGCTGTAGATGGCGCTGCAATATATCAACTTCTATACCATTGAACCTATCACTATGAAAATTGGTATACAGTAATTTCTGAATCGTAGTCCTCGGTCGCCTCTTCAATCGTAGTCCAGTGCCTACCCATTCCACCACCTGTCAACGCTGCGCCGGGCAGCAGGACGGCGATGTTTGATGTCGGCTCGGGTATATCGGTGTGAACACCACTACATTGACTCGAGTGAATCGAATTTTCAAACTACTTAATTTTCATTATTTTTTTATGAGATTTTACTGGCTTATTCCTGGCATTTTTCTGATTAAAATCATACCAAACACGATATAATTTGGCCAATATTTAGTGGTTTAATCGACGATGAAAGTTTTACTTACAAGAAGGACAGCGTGTTTGATCTATGCCGGCGACGGCGACTCTTCGCGTCTCTTTCTTTCCAATACGCTCTTCTTCGTTGCGTTCGAAACTTTCATCGTCGATTAAACCACTAAATATTGGCCAAATTATATCGTGTTTGGTATGATTTTAATCAGAAAAATGCCACGAATATGTTGGTGAAAGTTCCATAATGATATCATCGAAAATAAAGAAGCTAAGGTCTTGGTGTTTTATTGTGATGACGCACGGGCCTTTAAACTGTGCCGGCGACGGGGACACGTTTCGGCCACGCGATTCTATTTCATTCTGTCCTTCTCTACGTTCGGCTTGTCGTTTGAAGTCTCAGCGCGGTAGGGTAGACGCAGTCATAAATCAAAAAATAGCCACCCTACTTCATCGTAGTCCGTTCAAAACACGGGTGTTGGGACTACGATTCAGAAATTACTGTATATAGGTACTTGAGCACAAGGTATTTTATACTGCGAAACACGTTCGTACACGTTTAAGGTCAATCTTCCTGGGAAAAGCATGCACGTGTTATATTACATACCGCGAAAAACCCTCCTCCCTCACGCCTACGAACGAGCTTTGCATCTTTCAAGTCTATATTCATTATTTGAACTATTATTTCAACAATAAATTGTTATTAATGAATTAATAATGTTCCCCAGGGTTATCATCTATATATATATAACTTATATATATAAGTTATATATAAAAAAATAGATATATATATAAAGGGTGGGCCATCTGACGTTTGGAATCGGAACTATTGGTTATTTTGAGGTTAGAATGTTTGATGATATTTCCGATGTGACAGAAAGTTACTTTTATGTTTGACATTTATGAAATGGGTCGCTTTTCGCTTGAACAAAGTTGGGAAATATTAAAAACTTATTTCCAAAGTGGTGAGTCTTCTATTCGAACTGTAAGAAATTTACGAAAAGAATTTGACTTTAAGGATGTGCCAAAAACGCAGTTTGTGGATCAATTTGTGAAGCGAGTTCGTGAATCGTTGTTGGATGCAAGTGTTACGCTAACCATCCAGCGACGATTGACGACTTGAAACACAAAATCGAAGTTGCCATTGACGAAATAGAGGCCCAAACAATCGAAAATGTGCTGAAAAATTGGACTGATCGAATGGGGTGTTGTAAGGCTAGCCGTGGCAGTCATTTGAATGATCTTGTCTTCCATTCCTAAATGGAAAGGTTCAATCATTCTAATAAACTCATAACTTTGAAAAAATATTCATTAGTTTTTTTTATAGCCGATTCAAATTCCAAATCTTAAATGGCCCACCCTGTATATATATATGTGTATATAATAAATGGATGTTTGTATATATTGTTACGATGACACGAGATGAAGTTGCTTCCCCCTGTGAACATATCGCAGAGATCGAGCGTTAGATCGATATTGCGGTATCTGAACAACGAGGTTGTTGATTAAAAGAAGAGAGTCGTCAGATCCTTTCGAACGATTGAAGCGAGAACACGCATCGACGATTACATTAATTCTTTGTTCACTGTTGTACAATTAATAAATAATTGTTATTCTCTACAATAATGAGTTCACCGGCAAGACCGCGCCGAAGTCTTCGTAACAATATATATTAATATACTTAAGATTAAAAATCTAAATTCTTCTCACATTTAGCACGGGCGAAGCCGACACGGGGGCTACTAGTACAATATAATGAAAATTACATAATGTGTACATTATTCGCTTAACATTAAACCTATCACGAAGTGTCAAATGGTCCGTTTTCGATTTTTTATTTGACAATTATTGAGATTGTAAAGGTGTTTTCATGGGAATTGAGTGAATGTATTTTTGACTCCAATATATATTATAGTAAAAATCGCATAAAATACAAATAAATTTAATCTTGTTATTTTTATAATACCATACACATTAGTCACTTTTGATGGTCGGTAGGTTTAGTGTTAATCAAAAAAGTATCCTTCATTTTCATACGTGTTTCTGTTATTAATTTAGCAGAGCTTTGAATAATAAAACACAAGGATCTTTAGGATCTATACGGATTCCCAAGTAAAGCAGTTCTTTCGGAACCGCGAACAACGCTGTTGCAACAGCGCCACGCACGCATCGCACGCGAAACACGGACAGGCGCGAAAATACGAAAAGAGATTCGTGAAACCCAAACGACTCAAGACAACACTCCCACTTTTCATACACTCTTTCTCACTGACTCGCTCGCGCCTGCGCAAACTTCAGTACTAATCGCCAACAAAAATAACATCTTCAACCATTTTTTTTATGTTACATTCAGCAAGCCGTGATTACAACAGAATTTCTCTCTCAATAACGGCTTGGTGAAGAAATCCGCTTGTTGCTCCTCAGTTGGTGCATATCGCAAATCAAAAAAACCTTCCCGATACTTTTCACGCACAAAATGATATTTCACGTCAATGTGCTTTGACCGCTTGTGAAATTCTGGATTCTTGAGGAGCTTTATTGCGCTTTGGTTGTCCATCATCAGCTGCGGTTTGTTTATCCTTCCACCAGTTATCTCAATTACCAGTCAATCCAACGAGATCAACTCTTTGATTGCCTGTGCCGCAGCTATAAACTCCGACTCTGTTGTAGACAGGGTAACCGTCTTCTGTTTCTGTGAACACCATGAGATTGTGCTATTACCTAATTTAAAAACATAACCGGAAGTTGACCCGCGAGTCTCAAGATCTCCCGCATAGTCAGTATCGCTGAAAACTATTAGATTCCATTCCATATTCGCCTCAAACAACAAATCATAACCAACCGTTCCCTTTAAATATTTTAGGATCCTTTTTACGGCATTCCAATGGATCTTGTCAGGAGACTCAAGGTGCTGGCTGACTGTACTTAACGCAAAAGCAATGTCAGGCCTTGTGCATACTCCCAGGTACATCAAAGACCCGACTGCCTCCCTGTACGGAGCTCGAACGCACTCGGAATTTTGCCTTCCATGGGCTAGTACGCTCAATTCCTGATGTTTGTCCATTGGTACGGCTACTGGATTAACCTCGCTCATGTTAAACCACTCCAAGATCCGATTAACATAACCATGCTGATGCAAGAGGAGCGATCCGTCACAATTACGCTCAATCTGCATACCTAAAAACAGACTTAAAGCACCCGTAGTTACATAAAATTCCTTTTTTAATTCTTTAACGCTGCTATTAACCCATCGTCTATGTAAATGGCTATAATGAGCGTTTTTTCTTCATTTGAGAAAATACATGGATCTGAGTTTGTAGCTTTTAATTCGTAATCCATTAAAAATTTAGTGATGTTACGTATGCGGCAGCGACCGTTGGTAACCTTTGGCTCTTCTGGAAATACGCATCGAAACAATGAACCTATTCACATAAGGGCAATCATTCAGATTCCCGTTCATTAAGATTAGGGCAGATAGAGACGATGCATCAAACTGCATCGTTTCCAGGAACCCAATTTTATCAACAGTCCCCACCCTCGTTTAGGCCGATTTTGGGACTATATAAGGGCACTGAATCCCTTCATATTCGGGCAACAGTTTCTTCCAATTTTTCATTAAGAACAACAGTCTTAATGTCAAACTGTTCCAAAATCACCCCTCTTGACGCAGCCAGTGCCAAGGTAATTCTTATTGAATCAAATTTCACAACAAGACTAAAGGTCTCATGATAGTCGACTCCATGCCTTTGCAAATATCACTTCGCAACCAAGTTTTCCTTTTCAACTTAAAAACCCAACGGTTCCCAATCAGCTTCATGGATTCTTGATGCTCAATCAAACTCCATGTATTATTGTCTTTTAATGATTTCATCTCCTCATCCATTGCTCGACTCCATTGATCTGCATGTGAGTTTGCAACCGCTTCTTCATAGCTCCACGGTTCTTCACTTTCTGGTAAGAAGACTGAGTTAACACTGGGTGGAGATCTATATCTACCCGGTTTTCTTATCTCGCTTCTATTTCGTAGAGTACGGACAATAGTCGTATCCCTTGAGGGTTCCTGTCCCTGCTTCGACATTTTCGTTATCCAGCTCCTCTCCATTACTCGAGAGCGTTTGGGATCCTTCAGCTTGTGGCACACATAACTGTGGATTGTACACCTCAACAATGTTCTCCGGAGGGCCTATGATTTGTGAATCATTACTCTGATCTCCATCTTTTGTGAGCGTTGCGTCATTATCATCTTCTCTGAAAAAGACATCTCTCTTCACATCTACCTTAGTTGTTTCCGGATACCAGATTCTAAAACCCTTCACATTTTGATCATAACCAACGAAAGTTCCTTTTTCAGCTTTGGAATCCAGCTTTCTTCGTTTCTCCTTCGGTATATGCGTATAAACGATTGTTCCAAAGGCAGTCAATTTTCCTAATTTGGCTCTCCGTCCAGTTCATATGGTGTTTTCAAGATCTGCGGGCTCACACCTGTACAATTAAGTAAGTAAACAGTTGTGTTAACGGCCTCAGTCCATAATTTCAAATGTAACCGTTTTGCATAACCGTAGCATTGCCCTCATCGCCTCAATAGTGGTTCAATTTTCTCTCTCGGCAGAGTCATTTTGCTCAGGGGTAAAAACCACAGTCTTTTGATGCTGTATACCTCGACTCCTTAACATGTGATCGACCATTTGATTAACAAACTCCAGTCCGTTGTTTGTTCGCAGAATCCTTATTTCCCTTCCAAACAAATTTCGAGTCATCGTCTGAAATTCCTTCACGTTATCAAAGGTTTTATTTTTAAATCTTAGGAAATAAACAACTCTATAATGGAAATAGTCGTCCTTAAACAATAGAAAATAACGCGATCCGTTTAAAGAGTTTCTTTGAAAAGGTCCGGAGAGGTCAGCATGAATAAGGTGGCCCGGACCCTGAGACTTGTTATCACCCTCTTTGCGTTTGGGAAAAGGTAAACGGTGTGACTTATTCAAGACGCAACCTTCACAGAAGAAATCCCGTTCGTCTGCAGAAATGCCTTCTGCTTGCAGATATCGCTTCACATGCACAGCATTCTGGTGTCCAAGTTTCTCGTGCCAAGCTTGCAAACTGCCTCTAGTGGTAACGTTAGCTTCGACTCTTGCATTTTGTATCCGTCACCTTGAATTGCATTTCGCACAGCTTGTTTTTGCGAACTCCCACTGCAACAATATCATCTTCCTTCTGAAATCTGCATCCTTCTGCAGTGGACACCTGAAGTAATTCTTTATCCAACGGTGAGTCAGCTGAAAACAGGTTGTGTCTCAGATTTGGAACGTAAAGAACTCGTGACAAATGCTTCTCTCGCCACTGAGCTTCATCATAGGCTAGGATATTAATATCTCCCCTGCCTAAAGTTTCGACAGACTCATTTTTCTTCCCCACATTTACAGGAAGAGATTTCTCAAAATATTTGAGGTTAATAAACCACTCTCTTCGATTTGACATATGATCTGTTGCTCCGAAATCCAGATACCAAATGTCTCTAGCATTCAGAGAACCATTAAAACACAGCGTTGCTTCTGCAACTAGAGCTTGTCCCCTTGGTTTTCTGTCATTATCTTTATCATCCTGCCTATTAATTGGGCAAACGCGTCGCCAATGTCCAGGCTTTTTACATTTGAAGCATTTATTTGCCTTACCTTTATTAGAGAACTACCTTTTTCCATTTTGATTGTTTCTTATTTACAACCTTCATGGCTGCGAAAGCTTCATTTAAATTTTTCTCTTGAGCCGAGAATCTTATCTCTTCAATAAGAAGCCTCTCTATCTTTGTCAGCACTCGCTCTGGGTAAGGGGTTGACTCTCAGACAGTGAAAAAATGATTGTAAGACGTAGGCAATGTCATAAGATTCTTCGTCATGATCATGGAATCCGATATGGGCTCACCCAATGCTTCTAGGCGATGCGTAAGGTCCCTCAATTTGGCCATATGTACCGCTATATCATCCTTGGGATCTTTCGATATCTGATACCACCTCTGTTGTAACTTGTGGATTGAAGTTTCCAAACGTTGCTCATAGAGATTGTGCAGCGCCTGCCACATGTTTCTTGCACTAGGGCAATTCATTATATGCACGAATCGAGAGTCAACTACAGTTGTGGCAATTATCCTTTGTGCACAGCTATCCCTTGTGACGTGGCAGATTTTGGCAGCGTCATTCCGAACCCTAACCGAAGGACCGGGTCAACCTCGGCCAATACTTTAACGAAACGGCCAACACGATCGCTTTCCCTGGACGTCCGAGTTCCAGCGGAATGGATTTATCGCGTTTAAATGTCGTGTCGCGCCCAGAGGAATAGCCAGAGTCCGTGTGGAACCCAGTACCTATCTCCTGCCGCTGATTGGCGCCAAGTCTCGAGGAGAGATGTTCGGAGTACCTATCGCAACATGTCATTTGCGGACAAGATAGTTATTGTCTACTACGCGAGAGAGCTTGGAGGCCGGAGCCGGCTCTAGACTAGGCCGAAGTCGCATGTCGCGTCTTATACTAGTCGATGTTGGGCTAGAACTAAAACCACTGCGAGGGGAGGGAGGCTTGGAAAAACCCCATCTTCACCACTTAAGGATCATTAGATGGGAAGACCGTCCCATGTGGGAAGTAGCTCGCTTAGCCGTTTCGTCGTCGTTGCCTCTTCACGGAGAAGCAACAACGCCGAAACGTTTCCAGCTGGGGCCACGGGGAGACGGAGCTACCAGCATCCGCTCGGTCTCTTGCAGACTCGCAGCAAATTTTTCTTACGAGAGTTTAACGCTCGGTCTCTTGCAGACTCTTCATGTAGAGATTGTTTTACGGTTCTGCCGTCGTGACTCACTGAGAGGTGGCTCACGAGGGCAGGAATCGTAACCCGTTTTGGATCACTGTCACATCTAATTACCAGTGTCTGCGTATCCAGTGACGGGTGTTGCGAACAAGACAGTCGGATCAGGATCGAGCCCGGATTTTACAACCGGAGAGACCGACGAGGATACGAAAAATGCGGGAAGTACAACAGCCCAACCTCGCCGACTCTCGTCTGGGAATTGCGCCGAGAACAATCCCGGAGCGGCTAGGATCCATGCCGACAGACTTCGCAGCCTTCCCAGTGGCCAGAGATCAAAAACCTAACCCGAATCGGATTCGGTTCTCAATAACCCGCTGTAACCCGCGTAGCTATGGTAACCGGTTACTAGGTGACCAACTATAATCCGGTTAACCGGGTAAGAGCGGGTTATGGTCTTGTAAACTTTATGGTCAACTTACCGTTAATTCTACATCGTATCCTTCAATAAAGCACTTAGATTTTCCAGCAGTTACATCATAACAAAAATATTGACGCACAGGATGTTCACGATCCATTTTAATTTGGTTTATAGTGTCTAATTTCTATTACAACCATCAAACTATTCAGCAAATAATTAAATTATATGAATGTGAAATCGACACTTAATCGCAGCGTGCGAGTGCGTGGGTGTATGCATGTGGTGTGTCGGTGTGTGAAACGAGCGCGAACAATTGACGATCGGGAACAATTGACAAACGCGAACAATTGAAAACGAGAAGAACGTCGTTTTCGCAGAAAAGGTTGTGTTTTCGGTCATTTCTTCCTGATAGCCCATCCTACATGCATCTGCCGCAGAAACACTGTACCGAAAGTCAAAACTTCAAGTGATCATACCTCTGTACAGAAATGCCAAATCGGCAAAAGACCGACAGTTTATTGACCCCCCAATATTCAACTTCCTCTCCGATTTACACCTTTTGCTCCACGATAATTACTCGACGTACCTGCGTAATTTAGTATAAGTTTTGTCGTTGTAAGAAAGGGAGCCAGAAGGAATATTGCATTCGTTCTGACTACCTTTCTGGGTCTCTTGTGCAGCAACCTCCTCGTGGTGAGACCTGGGCAATCGGCATTATCTTCTATTCGTAAGAACTTTCAGTATCTTACGAATAAAGGATAATGTCGAGCTAATAGCTGCACATTTACAATTTTGTAGATAATTTTTTAAGTTTGACTTTATTTTCAGCTAGGTTGCATTCGGCCATCGATACATCGATGCTTGCTTCGTTTACTCTTGGCCCATCTTCAGTTTGTTACTTCGAAGTACTTGTTCAATCAGCGAACATGACAATTACTATTACTGATTTTCCAAGTGTTTATATCGGAACTTTCACAAGTTTCTCTTCGAAAAATTTTTACATCTTATTCGAAATTGGTATTCCTCATATCGGAGGTCTCTCAGGGGCTCACACACGGATCGGGCCGTGAGTGAGTACGGGGACTGGCGTCCCTGGGGATACCCGAATCGCCAATATGTCAGATCGCACTCGTGTGCGGAGTTAGTTTGGCTCTCGTGAGCAGGTTTCTCATTTTCTCTCGTGAGAATGTTTCTCGTTTTCTTTCGTGAGACGGTTTCTCGTTCGCCCTTGTGAGCTGGTTTCCCGTTTTCTCTTATGAACTGTTTTTCTGTTTGCTCTCGTAAGCTGGTTCTAGATTTGCACTCGTGTGCGGAACTCTGTTTTGTTCTCGATTTCGTTGAATTCGTACCGGTGTGCGGGAACATGTGTTGCGTGTAACTATCATTAGTCTGTTTCAGTTAGGATACAGCAACCGGGCATCCTTCATCCTCGACGAAGAGGACACACAAAGAAGAGGGCACACCACGAAGACTGAAGACCAGAAGACTACGGTGTATAGTTAAGTTGCGTTAATGATTAAGTTATTAACATGTTGTATCGTCGTTGTAAATACGTCGAGTAATTATCGCCTTAACTTCACTTCGCTCGTTTTTTCTTTTTGACTCTGACACAGTAGAAGACTGTTGTTACGAGCCGAGGTTTGGCAGCGTGCGGAAACCGAGGATTGTTTGTGATTTCCGAGAGTTTTTTGATGTAGGTAGAAATTGCACACGCCGGACTAGCCAGTGTGTCTTTCACCACCGGGATATCCGTTTGTGTGGAAATAGGGTACAGTGGAATTACCTTTTTAGGGGTACACTCCGGACTAGTCAGTGTATCTTTCTCCACCAGGATATTCGTTTGTGCCACTGTCGGAAAGGATAAGGTCGTGGTTCCGCCGAATCGTAACTTATTTGAAATTGTTAGATACACCTTGAGCGGTAAAGGTGTATCGTCGTAGGATGCTAACGACTGGGAATCAAATAGGAAAGTTATGGTTGTAATGAGCTCTAGATTCGAGTTTAACACACGATAATATAATCTTGAATCGAAAGGAGTACAAATGTATAGAGTGTAAATTGTCGCGGTGTCGCGGACTAACCTCTCTGTTTACGCACCGAGGAATGCGGGGGCTATCTACTAAAGAATCCCGTTGATGGGATTCGTGCCGGAAGAGATGTAATAGTTTTGCTCGAAAGAGAACTAATGCTCGATCTTGCTCGATAGAAATCACGACGTGAATCGACGCGTACAGTGTAAAACTCTAGAGATGAAAGCCCGCATATGAAGGGATTCAGTGCCCTTATATAGTCCCCAATATCGGCTTAGACAAGAGTGGGGACTGTTGATAAAACAGGGTTCCCGGAAACGATGCAGTTTGATGCATTGTCTCTAAGTGTCCCAAAATCTTAATGAGTACCCTAATCTGAATAATTGCCCTGTTCTGAATAGACTCTTTATTTCGATGTGCAGCTCCAGAAGGGCCAAAGGTTACCAACGATCACTGTCGCGTACGTAACACTGTGTCGGATGCTTTGCTCGTGTGTAGTATGTACCAGATTGATTGGTACGGGAGTTCGCGTTAGTTTATTTTAATGGGGGGAGGGGGGAGACTTCTCCGATTTGCACGTTTTGCTCCGCGATAATTACTCGACGTACCTGCGTAATTTAGTATAAGTTTTGTCGTTGTAAGAAAGGGAGCCAGGAGGAATATTGCATTCGTTCTGACTCCCTTTCCGGGTCTCTTGTGCAGCAACCTCCTCGTGGTGAGACCTGGGCAATCGGCATTGTCCTCTATTCGTAAGAACTTTGAGATTCTTATTAAATTAAATTTTACATAGTAGAGTGTAGATTATTTTACCACGACTATTTCAAACCTATTCCCTTCGATAACATGTTGTAATGTCACGTTCCCTCTGAACGAAATATAATATCCAAGCTTGTTCATTTAATTTTTGTATTAATGCGATTAATATTGCTTCGAGCCTCGAGCTACTTATTTTTCTGTCACTTTCCCCAATGTCTATGTAACCATCGCGTGCTAATTATGTTCTTTTCTGTTCCTAGCAATTCAGTACGTAGTAAGTTACACTCGTCTCTGATGCAAAATTTCACGAGGATTACACTGATTCGAATGAAACTAGCTGGTTATTGTTGCTCGTTCGCTTCGTAAGCTTCGCGGGTGGGGGTGTTGTAGCTTGTTTTGGGAGTTCGCGAGAGGGTTAGTGGTACGGATGTTATTTGGTATCTGACTCTCTAAGAGTCACACAAAGAACTTCCCGCTTCGTTAGTTGCAGTATATTATTATCATTATTTAGTGTACGTTTTAAGAAGATTATACGTTCTCAGGGAAGTTCAATAGTTTTCTACTTATCAAAATGTTTGCTATATGGCGTCGCATTAAACCAACTTCGTATGCTCGTTGCTCACTTGGTTCCTTGTTATAGCATAGTAATGTTGCAAAATAAATGGTATAAATATTAATTCTGGATACAATCAAATTACATATATACAGGGTGTCCCAAAATTCCTTCAACATCCGGAAATGGGAGGTTCCTGACATCATTTGAAGCGACATTTCCTTGTAGAGATGAATAACTCAATCTTGCATTGGGATATTTTTCGATTATTGTGAGCGGTAGCATTAGCATTAGTTGCACAATTAAAAAAAATTTTTTTTTTTTAAAGTTAACAAAAAATTTTTTAACAATAAAAAACAATAAAAATGAAATATATATAATTACGTTTGTTTATATGGTGGAAATTTTCCATACTCTCGTATAAATTGCATTGTTGAATGAACTTCTTTCGAAAAAGCAAAAGAAACGAAGTTTTTAGGGAAGTTAATTAGCTGCCGCTGCCTGGTGAGCAGCTACCTACATTCGTGGATATTCGTACCTACGTCACTGCAATCCTGCTAGACACCTTAATTTCACTTCGTCACAATATACATTTAATATAATGATAATAATCTTTTGGTGAAAAATAAAGAATATTAGTTACAATAATTAATGTGTCTTTCTTCTTTACCCTGTATATGAGAATATACGATAGCAAGCGGTTCTTTATGACATTGTGTTTATTTATTCATTTTATGTTCATACATAAAGTGTTAATATTGTACATATATATATATATATAACTTATATTCGAACGCATATACATACATAAACATAAAAGAAATTATCTATACTTTTATACTAGTGGTGGAACCTTTAGCGATGTGGTCTTTCAGGTCACTGTAATTTCCACCGTTACCACCCCGCCCATTGCGTCCACTTACCTTCGGTGCCTCGTATACCGACGAGAACTCGTCGGTGCGGTGGTTAGAGCGGCACTGATCATCACAGATGGCACCACCAGGCTTCTTATAATGGTTGACACTGCAAAATTAACGGGAACAACAAAAAGAATTTAATCATATTATAAAATAACTTATTACTAAATTAATTTACGAAATTAATAAAATTTACATAAGTTAATTATAAATAGACTACGGATTTTATGCATTTATGTCAAAAGTGGGTGCGTACAATTTAAACCAGTGGACAAGTTAACAATATTTAAGGACATCAATGTATGCATTAGTTCTGCTTGATAGGATAATTAAAAGAAGAACACAGCTTTTATTTGGCCCCTATGCCATGAATCAATGCAAATATTTTTTTTCATAAAAATTCTCGGTCAAGTTACAAGTATTACAGCAGTGTTAACGTAGGTATGTTAACAGAACAACTGCAAGCAAATAATAATAAATAATAAGTTTAGATTTACATATATTTTGTGATGTGTACACATCTACGTTTTCCAAATAATCATACACATTACATTTTCTTGGGCGTTATTGAAATTAAACGAATGTATTTACAATGTATATGTATTAAAATTCTTATTAGAAAAGCGTTTTGTGTTAATTGGAATTATACACATTTTATATATTTTTGTGCATTATATGAACTAAACAGAAACGATTGTTGCTCTGTTAAAATTTGGTAATGTAAAATCGATGTAAATTAATGATGTCCGTTTATCATTTTGGTTTCTACTTGCTGAATTATTTACGTCTGTGACAACTTTCATTTCACCCACTTCGGGACGAGAAAACAGCTTCAGAACCAAAATGAGAAAAACGTTTTAACTTGCTAGCTATCGTGCATAAAATCAGACGAGTTCTACTACTCCAGTTTACAATCATGTGGCAAGGGAAAGTTAGTGACTGTGAATACATATTTTATAATGATATGTTATGCACATGCAAAGTCATATGCTTGTACCATTTATACGATTAATTGTTCCATTCAATTCAGGAAACCAGAATCTGTTTTGATACAGATGAAAGTAATTTTTCAACTGAAAATAGTGAACGTCAATTTTTATTGTGTAATTCATCTTAGTTACATACATATCTACAATAAATACTTTTATTTCGAGAGCAAACTATTAACTATTTTAATTGATCGAACCAATGCGCCGATAACATTTAAAATTTTGCTTAAAGCTTATTACGATCGCTATACGTTTAACTGCAAACAATTAACCCTTTGCAATTAGAGCTATTTTAACTCGAAACATACCTTCCGCCCTAGTATAATTTTAGAAATTAATTAGTAATTGATTAGATAGCAACGTATCTTATAATGTAAACAATACTTTGAATAATGATATAGCAATTTTTAGTGGCGAGACTCTGAGTCATCACTTGAGTGCTAAGGGATAACATTCAACGTAGTTTGAACTAAATTGAAAGAATTTATCTTCAATGCTCGTATGCAGTGATGCACCAGTAGGGGGGGGGGGGCAGGGGACCAAGTCCCCCTCCCCCAAGAAAAAGAAATCCAGCATTTCTAAACGCGGAATTAAAATTGTGGCGTGCAAAATTTGAAACAACGGTTGGAATAACTCCATGCAAAAGTGTCATTGATGCGATTTTGAAATGTGACAAAATGTGATATGTCCTAATATTTATAATTTACTAGCTTTCCCCCGCCACGCGTTGCTGTGGCACAGTATTTTTTAAAAGCATGTACGTATTCAACGTGTTCGTTATAATCTATTTTGTTCAATTCCATTTCAATTCCAGTAGTTCTCTCTCCCTCTCTCTCGCTCTTCTTGCTCTCCTCACTCTCTTTCACTGTCTCCCGCTCCCTCTGTCAGTCGTTCTATCTCGCTTTCTTTTTCTCTGTCTCACTCACTCTCTCTCTCCGCCCCGCAATTAGTCCCTCAAATTTAATGTTGCTGCTATCAGTCAAAAGATAAAAGCAGAAACGTGCCCAAAGGAGGCCGAAAAAGTCGTATTTGGTCAGTTTGTGACGTCATCAATTGTAAACAGCAGAATGTAGAATATTGCGGTATGAGCCATTAGACGCGGCATTTCTTCAGAAAGGTTTTAGAGCCAACAGCATTCGAAAAAGTCTATTCGTTGTAAAGTTATAAGCAGAGACGTGCGCAAAAGGGAGGTAAAAAGTTGACATGTGTTGACGTCACAACTTTTGAACCAATAGACTATTTCAATGCGGTTTTCTCCTAAACCTAATCGAAGAAATGCCGCGTCTAATGCTTCAAACCCCAGCTTTCTACGTTGAGCCGTTCTCAAGTGATGCCGTTACAAACATACATACATACATACATACAGACAGACACGATTTTATTATATAGATAAAAATAATAAAATATAATACAAATGAAAATAACAATAATATCAAAACTTTGTCGGAAACCGACAGAGTACAACAAAGGGCAACAAAGGGCAAAAGAGGGAACAGGATGAGTGGGTTTAACAAATCATATCATAAGGTCAGTATGAGCCAATATTGGTAAATATCCGCGTTAGCTACGCATATTAATACCGCCCGCGCAACACTTTTACTTGCGAGAAACACGCATCGTCGCGTTGTCCATCTGACGGTGACCGCGGTAGGTGACGCCGTCGTGGCCCTCTCGCGGCGGTCGCGATGTGGGTAGTCTCATTTTTCCCTGAATTTTCATGTTTCCGGGCAACTTTTCCAATTTTTCTTGCGTTAAGAACCTGATTCGGACTACAACGAACATTTAAAAACAAAAATTAGCCAAATCGGTCCAGCCGTTCTCCCGTGATGTCGTGACCAACGAACAGCATTCCATTTTTATTATATAGATTAAAAATATTAGCAACGCTTCCGGTGACGACGTGCGTCAGTGAAAGATCATTTTCTACATTGAGAATTTTGAAAACATATTTAAATAATAAATAGACGTGCGATTTTAATTGCAGGGCCACGATATAAGTCCATGAAAAACACGGCTGTTGGACTAATAACGAGCGTTTACTGTATTTGTATTCAACCCTATAGGAATGAAGTAATCGTTGAAGGATGCCAACAAATTTTTCCTCATTTAAACGATTACGTGTCAAGGAAAGGATGCTGCTGCACTCATACATCAAAACTCTTACCAAGAAGTAAAAAAATATTTATATTTTCTTTTCATCGAAGAATCCCCCACGTTTCTTTATTTCAGTTTCCACTATTCTTGGCATCCGTGTGATCAATTTTTTCATACTTTCTGTTGTTATGTTCCATTCTCGATCCAAAATATTCTATAAATGTGGTGTCACGTCCGGTGGTCCAACCATTATTAATAGTTACTAAATAATCATAATACAAGCATTTCTTATTTTTGTTTAATATTCTATCTAACTAATGTTGCGCGGGAAATAGAAATAAAATATTGTAACGAACAAGAAATCATATATTAAGCGAATAAACCGAAATATAATACGCGGGCGAGTTAAGGAACGTAGGCCACGTGTAACACAAAATCATAAAAAAACCACCTAAATGAAATTATTAAAATACTGAGAAGACTAGGGACGCAGTAGAGATGACACATAGACTCAGGGCCGGCGTGACCTTTTGCGGGGCCGGGTTCAAAAATTTTGCGGGGCCTGAATACACATTCAAATCCTATACATAAATTTTACAATAAGGAATTATTTATTATAAGTACAAAGCATGTTACATATATTTTTTGTAAAATGAATATTAAATAATTTTTCTCGCTTTTTTCGCCGCAAATTCTGTGATGACGTCATCAAAAGTGATGGAATTTGCTATTTCGCTTTCTATTGAAAGAATAACCAGAGATGTAAATCGTTCTTGGCTTATTGACGATCGCAGATAATTTTTGATTAGTTTCAACCGCGAGAAACTACGTTCAGCTGAAGCCACGGTTACTGGCGTAGTTAATGTTATCTGTAAGGCAATTAATAAATTTGGGTATGCTTCCGAAAGGTTGTTTTTTACAATGTATTTCATCGCATCTAGAGCCGAATAATTGGCTTGCATTATCGACCGGAACATCTTAAGCTCTTCAAACATAGACAAAACAGAGACAAAAAATCTGAGACTCGAATATTCAATATAGTATACAGAGGGTCCTGCAAAATATCTGATGAGTTTTCGTAGACCGCGGGGCCCTACAAAACGCGGGGCCGGGTTCCGCGAACGCGCTGAACCCGCCTCGCGCCGGCCCTGCATAGACTGACGAGAGCGCTCTGGAAGAACGTGAGAAGCGGAGGACCCAGCCGGAAGAGAGAAGGATACAAGAACAATCCAACGACCAAAACTGCAGACAACAATTATGATGACAAAACGATTACGAGGTGAAAATCGAATCAACTCCACAAGGATTTGGCTTAGAACAAAAGATGGAAGAAAATATAAAAGGGACGACACCTCACCAGCCGCGGCAGTTGAATTCAGAATTTTAAGATCGTCATTTAACTAACATCATTCGTGTAAAAGTTCAGTTCCGATAACGTGCGCGACAAAATCAATACAAGCATTTCATAGTCATTATAATTGTTCATCATCATCGACATCATCAAACAGCGCTCCAATTACGAAATTAGCCGAACCACCGCAACGGTAAATACTAACATTTCTGATAATTACTAACTATTCTCAACAACCAAATGTATCCAGAATTGATGGTTTAAATACACTTTGTTTAAAGGGTCTAGCAGACTAAGAATACTGAATCGGCCTCCCCCCTGGATTTTTATTGAAATTGTGTGGAAAACATTGGTTTTAGGTTGAAAGATAACCCCCCAAAATTTCAAGTCGCTAACCCTTCATATAAGGATTATATGAGGGTAAATACCCTTAACTATATCATTTTTTTTCTCGGTTGTTAATTAAGATATTCGGATAAAAAAATACGAAAATACTCGTACTTACGTCCTTCATATCACATATTTTTTCCACAATTGTGATCATATTATTAAGGGTAGAAAAAAATTATTAAATTTTTTAGGGGTGGAAATTGCAAACAACCCTTCGAGTGACCACTTTCAAAAAATTCAATAACAATGTTCTGTTATCTATCTAATATATACAAAAGTTTCAAGATGATCGGAGGGGTGGAACATAATTAAATATTGAAAAACAAATGAAATTACGTCATTATAATAGTACAATATATAGTGTCGTGTTTCTTACGACACTATTTAGTAATTCTTATCAGGAGATTAAGTCCCTTTTTTAATTAATTAATTTTTCTTTTTTTAAACGCGAGAGCTATTTGTAGGTGTAAGTGAGAATTCTAGGAATCATAATATACATAATTTATTCAATCTTCGTCACTATTTTCCTCAATAACCGGTACTGTATGTGTTACATCAAATATCTTCGTTAATATCTCTAATCTAAAATCAAATTCTCCAAAATCATTTCAAATACCTAACTTCGATTTCTTCGTAACAAATAATCCACCAACAGAGCCACATAAATATCGTAAAATCTTCAATTTCCCGAAACAAAGCTGGTGAATGCAGGTAGGTTCGAAACTGCGCAATATCCCTCTCATTCTAATCTATAAAATCTCTATTAAATCTCTATCCGTCCATCTTGGGACGTAACAGTGGTTTCAAAGTATAGGAAAAGTTTAGTACCTGTCTATCCAGTTCATCCTATAACACTGTCCAACACCAAAAATGTTTTCATATAATTGATGGGTGGATCTTATAGAGTTTTTTGCGCTGATTCCGAATCTGTCTTTAGTTTTTTTCCTACACGCACAGTTTTTGAAAAACATGACTTTGAAAAAAAACCTATTTTTCAACTTTAAACAAATGTTGTGTTTTCATCGTCTGACACGAGTTGCTGCCAGTGGCGCTCTTCCACCAGTGCGGTCTTACACCGCGTGGCGCGCCGACGAACGACCGTGCTGGTGGAAGAGCGCCACTGGCAGCAACTCGTGTTAGACGATGATATTTTGCTTTCTGGAAAGGTAAAAACGTCATTTGTTGCTAACTTGAAAGGGTGGATCTTCTAGATAAAAATCTGCTCTATCGCGTGGTATATCTCGATTCTCCGCTGGACCCTTATTTTTCGGGATAATTTAAAAAATATCATCAAAATTTGGTGCAAAAGTGGTGTCTCTCCGTCTTTAATGATTATTTATTAATGTTTAAACAATCATAACGTATTAATAATGGATATCACCGTATTCAGAAAAGTCTACAGAATCTTTTGCTGCAAAGAACAATTCAATATCTTTTATCATACCGTCACAACATTTGTTTAAAGTTGAAAAATAGGTTTTTTTTTTCAAAGTCATGTTTTTCAAAAACTGTGCGTGTAGGAGAAAAACTAAGGACAGATTCGGAATCAGCGCAAAAAACTCTATAAGATCTACCCTTTATTATAAGAAAACATAAAAAAAGTTAAAATTTGTTGGACAGTGTAATTGTTCTATGAGGTTCAAATCTGGCCAAGAGTTCAAAGCTGATCCAAAGAGTTTTTACATATTTTTGACATGTGGATCATTTGTGGACATTTAGGTCATTATCGTGCATAAATGTAAAATTAAACGTTACAGTTAACACTAAACATACCAAGCCTTAAACATAACTGGTAAATGCTGCCTTATAAAATGACAAGATTGATTTTATCCAGATTTTGTGCAGTTCCTATTATAATACTTATTCCGATAAAGATATCTACATCATCATTTCTCATGAAATAAAAATCTGGAACCGGTCATTTTGACTGGTGGCGGTCAGTTTAATGTTAAGGGTTCTTAATCTATTCGAAATACCAGAGTTTTACTAAAAACCAGAGGTGTTTTTGAGCATTTTCGATAATTTAACAGAAAAGTGATTTTTACAAAAGTTTACAAATTTCTCGTCCTTCCTACTCGCACACACATGCACATAAACATAAATACTTCAAAATGTTGTTACTACGTAAAAGAAGTGAAATTCAGAATATTTCGATGATGTCCCCCTCCTCCTGATGCCCTAAGCACTTGCTTAGTTTTCTCATTGGTGCTTATGTTGTATTAGATTTTCAGGGCCATCAATTTTATTTTGTATTTGGAACGTATCTTATTTTTCCATAAAATGTTTACACGCATTATTATTTCATGATAAAGTAGGAATAATATTATAATAAAGTACGATTGAAGCATGAGACTGCAGTAATCGGTACAGTTACCTTCCTTAGAATTTCATAAGTCAATGGGAACAGAAATTCTTTAGAATAACGAGGGTATCGTATTCTGGCCTAAAAATTAGCGCGTGATCATATATCACGGTAGATTCCATCAGGATTTTAGCATAGACCGCAAATTACTTGAAAAGATGTCGATGGCGCAGATTCAGGAAAAGATTCATGCCTAGAATGCTAATTCCAGCGATCGATAGATCGTAGATCACGATGGTTCGCGCCTTAGCGGCGATTAAAGGGCGAGCAGGAGATCGGTGGTCTCGATATCGCCGTTGTTTTCAATTTGGAAAACAGACCTTTTGGCACATTGTATCGATCGTGATAAAGCAAATCTTTAATGAGCTTAGGAGTTGTCTTGTTAACGGTCGAATTACATACGAAGATTGTGGTGAAGATTAGAAATGATTTCACGCTTTTGTTTTATCACATAGCACAGCTAATCGAGCAATTTAGATTTTTGAAATACATTGAGAATCGATATATTATGAAATAAATACTAACGTGATAATTAGACTGCGGATCTCTATGCATTTATGAAGAGATTGGTTGGGTGAAATATGAAACAGTAAGGTATTAGAAAAATTGAAGAATGTCGTAATTTTGTTTTTAATGTAACAAAGTCGTTAAGTATAATTATTCCTGTTTCCCACAATCAATGCAGAACATTTTTATATTGCATAAAGGTCCGCAGTGTAATGATAATTAATGTGATATAAATAATATATACATTTATATCATATATATATATTATTGTATATATTATTATTATATATAATTATATATAATTTATATATAATTATGAAATATAATTCTCTCGAGTATTGTAGAAAGATAGTATGTACTGATTTTTATATCATATTATTTATATCATATATATATATTATTGTATATATTATTATTATATATAATTATATATAATTTATATATAATTATGAAATATAATTGTCTCGAGTATTGTAGAAAGATAGTATGTACTGATTTTTTCATATTCGTCATTTCAATTGTGTTCGATTACAGGTGGGAGAAAATCTAAGGGGTGGTTCTCGACGATAATGTAAGGCGGAAATGAAGAATAAAAAATTGGGATTTCGGCTTCGTTATTTAGCTATTAACAATTAAAGATCCGCCTAAAGGATGTTTCGGAGGTATATAAAAACGCAAGAAAATGGTTGAAAACTTGACAGGATATAATTCTTACTAAATGAATGCAATTACTAAAGTTTGTATTCGATTTACTACATCGTTTAAGAATAGCAACTTAAACTTTGCACATTTTAACACGTCTTCTTATGGAGAATTTATAAAATTTTACTTCAAACTGTGTTTAATCCTTGAAAAAACGCAACTAGATACTACAGTTTTTTTATATATAGTAAAAATTATGTAATTAATTATGTTGAAAATTTATTAGGATTCACTAAACAGTTTCGGAGCAAAAAATTATAAACTGTTAGAAAACGTCAAATTTATATGTATTTTTGTATATTATATACTTTTTGTTATTATCAGAACATAATTTTACGCAAATTTATATTTATATTTATATTTATATTGCTTTCTGAAATATTTTTAATTTATCTAAATATTTATATGTTTATTTTTAAGTTTTCAAATTTATTTTCTTAAAGTTCAAATCAGAGGGTACAATTATTCGCAAGAGTCACTTACAAATTTTTATAATATGAAGACAATTTGATTAAAAAATAAATATAACATGAAATTCACTAATTAAACGAAAGTTTTTAAAATTAATCAATATTTTTAGTGCAAAATATACTCGTGAATGGCTTTCATTGGCAATATATTGATGGATTTCGAATTTCTTGTACTTTTGTCTCCCAGTGTAGATCCGCAGTGTAATGATAATTAATGTTATATAAATAATATATATATGATATATATATAATAATATGTATAATATATCTATAATAATAATATATAATATATATAAAATATAATATATATAATATGTAATAATAATATATAATATATAATAATAATATATAATATATATAATATATAATAATAATATATAATATATATAATATATAATAATAATATATGATATATATAATATATAATAATATATAATAATAATATATAATATATAATAATAATATATAATATATAATATATATAATATATAATAATAATATATAATATATATAATATATAATAATAATATATAATATATATAATATATAATAATAATGTATAATATATATAATATATAATAATAATATATAATATATATAATATATAATAATAATGTATAATATATATAATATATAATAATAATATATAATATATATAATATATAATAATAATATATACATAATTATTAAATATAATTGCCTCGAGTATTATAGGAAGATATTATGTACTGATTTTTTCACATTCGTCATTTCAAATGCAATATCATATAGGTTTGTTTACATAGGGTGTTCGACTACAGGTGGAAGATAATTTAAGGGCTAGTTCTTGACGATAATATAAGGTGAAAATGAAGAATAAAAAAATTGGGATTTCGGCTTCGATATTTAGCTATTAATACTTAAAGATCCGCCTGAAATGCGGCAACACATCTAACGGAAGTGTACGTTGCGTACGTCATAAAGGCACGCGTCGCGTCAGTCACGAATCAAACGACAGTTCTCATTTGGAGCCCCAGCTAGATGAAAATGTTTAACAAATCGTTGGACAACATTGAATATACCTTCTCGATAAAATTCATAAGGGAATTTCTAATCCGCCTTATGGAATTGTAGAGTAGAAGGGATCAATGATCTTTCATTTTAAATTGTTCTCACACATATTCACAAATCTTTATCCTACACTCTAATTGTTCATAACACCGTACAAAATACACTGGACTAAACCACTGTAAAATGGCGGTTACTGTGCCAATTTGACACCGAAGGACAGATTCAGTTTGTGAAATGAGATACGGATGAGGGTTAAACAATCACAGTGATAGTTGTTTTCATTAGCAATTCAGTGACTACAATTATTGAAGGCCATTCAAGGCCAGAGAAAACGTATTTGATTATGATATGAAACCAATACATTACTCTTAATAGTTCATTGTGCAAATAATCACATATTGTTGATCACTATCGTTCATGCAAATGTGACGAGTTGATATCCGTAAGAGAGCTACTTCATGCGTAACAAACAATGAAAGTGGAGGAATCTGACCTTTTGATAGTGATCATAATAAATCAATCATATTCTATTATAGTACATTCTATTATTCTATTGCGTTTCACTTTCATATTATTATAATAATAAGTAAGCTTATTCTTAGTCGCATTCATAGCAGAAAATTAAACTTGTTCAGTTAAGTACAGTTCTCCGTTAATCGTTCGTAGAAGATAACAATTGTTATCTTACAATTGCTTATATGCAACAATTATATATGCAATATGCAACAGTTAGTCGCATTCATAGTAGAAAATTAAACTTGTTCAGTTAAGTACAGTTTTCCGTTAATCGTTCGTAGAAGATAACAATTATACACATTCTCAAAAAAGTACTATATTGTTAATAAACATACAAAATAGTGAAAACATCAGAAAAAAGTAATGGAACTGAAAAAAATAAATATTAGGTTGTTGCAAATGAAATGGCCGTTTTGAATCTTTAAACTTTTGGAGTTTCATCTGCGCCTAGCCACTGTGCAGAACGTCGTTGATTGTCCTAGAAAATGCATTTTTCATCACAGGTAACTATCCTGTTTAATATGCCTTCGTTATTCTGTCGGAAAAGTAATGAAGAACTGATCTCCAGATGGCACATCTTGTTTCTTTCAGTGAGCTCATATAGGACCTATTTATCCAACTTTATTACTTTTCCCAAAGTTTTCAGATGTCGTAAAACAGTTAGAAATGAATCCCTTTCAACTACACCCCGTGGCAGAATGTTTCCGATCGGAGGCGTTGAAACGGATTATACAGGGTGTCCCAAAACTACTCTAGGAACCGAAAATGGGAGGTTCCTTGGGTCATTTTAAGCGACAGTTTCCTTTCCAAAAATAGCGTCCGCGGCTTTGTTTAGGTGTTATTAACGAAAAACACGGACCAATCAGAGCGCAGCTATAGCGAACAGGTCCCGCGAGGCGTGGTGTCGCCATTGGTCGTCTCAGAATCAATCCGCTGTAGCCACGCTCTGATTGATCCGGGTTTTTTGTTAATAACTCCTAAACAAAGCCACGGACACCATTTTTGTAAAGGAAAATGTCGCTTCAAATGACCCAAGGAACTTCCCATTTTCAGCTTCTAGGGTAGTTTTGGGACACCCTGTAGAGAAAACATTCATAATTTAGAAGTATAAAATATTACTTTACAGGGTTAAAACTGATGGGAATTGGAAAGGGGCTTATTAACGAATGAAAAACAACAAAATAACATATATAAATCTTTATTTGATCCCCGCAGGGTTACAAATTCGATCCTTTTTCTCCCTTACCCCTACTTCTTACATATTTCCTTATAATCTACTTCTTAACACTTAAAACTAATCCCTTAACCTACACTTAACCTATTATCTTAAACCTATTTCTTAACTTACGCTTACTTCTACTTATTCTATTAATCATATTTACAATTATTTACACCTGATATATTACATATTTACAAGGAGCGACCATTATCATGTTTCAATATATTTCCTCATAGGATTACATAAATATTAAAATTACTATCGAGAGAGAGAAAGAGAGAGCGCGAACACCAAACATCCTTCTCCTTACTATTTCCTCCTCCCCCTTCTCCCTAACCCCTGACCCCCGTTTCCAAACATTCATCCCTCCAACTTTTCAACTTTCATTTACTTCCTTCCTTCAAATACTCATTTCTTCCAACCTTCCATTCTTCACCCACTCTCTTACATCCTCACGCTACCTCTCCTCGCTCCCAATCAATCTCATTCGCACCATCCCACTTATTCCTTCTCTCCATTCTTCCACTTTCCTCATCCACTCTTCCCCTCCCCCCTCATCATCCAACACATCCCATGCCCAACCCTGCCATCCCTTTCCTTCATCCATCCTCAAACATTCCTCCCACACATGTTCCCATGTCTCATTCATCCAACCACATACTCTGCATTTTCTCCCCTCTTCATCCATCCAGTACCTCCCCCCCTTCATTTCATTCCCCAACCTAAAACTCGCCACTCTTCTCCATCTACTCTCACTCCACCCTTTCTTTAGATACCCTGGCAGCCCTTCTTTCTTTACCAACCCGTACCACTTATTATATTCTGAGTTCCTAATCTTCTCCCATCTTTCCTCTCTCTGCCTTTTCTTCTCTCTTTTTATAATTTCTTCACTCACCGACTCCCTCCCTTCCTCTAACATCTCACTCCATTCCTCCATCGACCATCCTCTTCCCACAAAAAAGTCTTCTCTCTCCTTTTCCCACCCGTCTTTTACCCCTCCCATCCTATCCCTTCTCCTTATCTCTTCCCAACATAACCGCGCCAGTTCCCCCCCTTTACCCTCCCTTAGCTTTTTCTCATAACCCCACGCCCTCATCCCAGCCCTCCCCCTCATTAGATCCCTTTGCAGCTCCTCCCTCACCATATAACCCGGCGTGCACCTTCCTACCCCTAACACCCATTTCAAGAACCTTTCTTGCAGTCTCTCTATTCCTTCTCTTTCCTTCCACCCCCAGATTTCCACTCCATAGCTTACTACCGCCCACACAAGCTTGTCAAATAACCACAGTCTCCTGCCCCAATCCTTTCCAAATCTCCTCTTCCCTAATCCCCATACCTGCCCCATAATCGCCGCTCCCTTCCTTACTCTATCCTCGACATGCGCCTTCTGACTCCCCTCCCTCGAAATCGTATATCCCAAGTATTTATATTCCCCTACCTCCTCAATTACTCTCCCTTTCCACCTCCACACCACCTTCTTCCATCTCCCCCCTCCCCTCCTACACCGCATGACCTTGGATTTTTCTATATTTAAATTCAGCTTTTTCCCTTCCAGATACTTTTCCAGTACTCTCATCATACCCCTCATCCCGTCCTCCTCTTCTGCTAGTAACGCCACATCATCCGCATATGCTAACGAAAAAACCTTTCTTCCTCCCACTTTGACCCCTCCCCATCTTCCCCTTTCCAGCGCCTCATCCAAATCCGCCAACAACAATGTAAACAATAAGGGACTCAAAGGGCAACCTTGCCTAACCCCTCTTACTGTCCAAAAAACTTCCCCCTCATCTTCCCCCACTCTCACTTTATTCTTAGTTACTCTAAGCACCTCCTCACACCTTCTCACTAAACCCTCCCTCACCCCCCTCTTCCTCAACGCTTCTACTAGAACCTCCCTATCCACCGAGTCGAACGCTGCCTTCAAGTCCACAAACATAATCACCAGCTTCCTTTCCTTTCTCTTGACCTGCCTGTTCACTAAATAATTTAATACATATATGTTGTCTATACAACCCATACCTTTCCTAAATCCCGCTTGACTTGCTGGAAGTAGCCCCTTCCTCTCCACCTCCTCCCTTACTCTTTCCGCTAAGACTGCCGCGTATATTTTGTACGCTGTTTGCGTTAGCGTAACTCCTCTATAACTTTCTACCCTTTTACCGTCCCCTTTTTTTGCAATTGGGACTACCACTCCTTCTGCCCAATCTTCCGGCCACCCCTCCCCCCTCCATATCCTATTGCACACCATCCACAGACCTTCCTGTATATCTTCTCCCCCGAACTTCCATACCTCGTTCGGTATCCCGTCACCCCCTGCCGCTTTCCCAACTTTCAGTCCCCTTATCACCCTTAAAATTTCCCCCTTTTCTATATCTTTCTCTCCGTCACCCCCTCTTTCACTTATACCTACCTTCCTCACTCCCCCGTTCACTCCTCCCAGTAACTCTTTAAAGTATTCTTCCCACTCTTCTATCCTAATCCTTTCATCTACCCTCGCTCCTCTTTTCCTTTCCCTATTCACAATCTTCCACACTTGACTTTCATTTTTTATCTCCTCCACCTCTTTCTCCCATCTTTCTCTCTCCTTTTTCTTCTTCTCCTCACACACTCGCTGATATTTTCTTTTCTTCTCCCTATAACCTTCACCCTCCCCTCCAAACTTTCTCCACCTCCTTAATTCTTCTCTCACCACCCTCTTTTCTTCAACACACTCCTCATCCCACCACCCTTTCCTCTTTACTTCTTCTTTTTTCTCCATCTCCCCTAACGTGTCCTTTATATTCCCTTTCAGACCATCCCAATCTTCCTGCACCCCTTCCCTGCCAATTACTCTCGTCCCAAATTTCTCCCTGAAAACTTCCGCCGTTTCCTCTGTCCATCTTCTAACGCCACTTCTTCCCCCTCCTCCCTTTCTCCCTCTCTTCTCTTCCTTCTCCCCTTTTAACCACACTGTTATGGGCATGTGATCCGAGTCCACCCTATCCCCAATCTCCATCCTTTCCACTCCCTCTCTTGTGTCGTCATTCCCCAACACGTAGTCTATGACCGAGTTTCCCCTCGCCCCCACAAACGACCATTCTCCTTCTTCGTCCCCCTTTATATTCCCGTTTAAGATGCTCCAACCTCTTTCTCCTATGTATTTGCATAGCTTCCTCCCTTCCCCATTTATCTTTCCGTCCTTTGAGTTCCTTAACCCCCTCCCCTCTTCCTGTTCTACAACCTCGCCTCCTTCCCTTCCCGTTCTCGCGTTAAAATCCCCCCCTATAATTACTCTTGCCCCCCTTTCTTTCTCCTCTATCCACTCCCCTAATTTATTCAACTTCCTATCTAAATCCCCGTTTACATAGATCCCTACCACCTTCCACCACCCTCCTCCCTTCAGCTTTATTTTCACCATTATCAACCCCTCCATCCCGCTTACATCCCCCATTTCCAATTTTATCTCCTTTCTTATTCCCACCACCATACCCCCTTTTGCCCTCCCAACCTTTCCCTCCCTCTTTGCCCATTGCTTCTCCCACACAAATCCTTTTGGAAGTCTGCTCTTAATTTTCTCCCATCCCTTCTCCTCTATCCAAGTCTCCATCATCACTATCGTATCCCAATCCCCAATCCCTTTCCAAAAATCCTCATCTTTATTGGCAAGTCCCGCCACATTCCAAAACCCTACACTCCATAACCCCTCCTTCTTCCTCCTTTCCCTTACCCCCCCTTGCGCCCTTCCCTACTCCCTCTTCTGCTCCTCCATCCACTTCTCCTCAATCTCGTCCCATCTTTTCTCTTTTCCATTAACCCAAATCTTCATGTACCCAATCTGTACATTCTTCCCCTCCCTCTTTTCTCTCTCGGCTTCCCTCACAATCTTCCATCTCGCCCTTCTCTCCTCCTCCGTTAGATCTGCCTCTATCCTTTCTTCCTGCCCCCTTAATTTCTTCTTTCCCTCCATTACCCTTCTTTTAACTTCCATGTCCTCCAGTTTTACCAGTGCCATTCCCCTTCCATCCTTTCCAACCTTCCCTATCTTTCTAAACTCCTTAATTCCCTCGTCCTTTAGATCCATCTTTTCCCACAGACTCCTGATCTCTGCTCTTATATCCTTTCCCTCCACCTTTAACCTCCTTATAATTATGTTATTTTTCTTCTCCTCTCTTTCCTTCTTGTCCTGTTTAATTTCCATTATCCTTAATCTCCTCCTGTTCTCCTCCATTAAACCCTCTTCCCTTAACCCTTTCTCATTTTCTTTTTGTTCCTCTATCCCCTTTCCACCCTTTTCCTTTTCTCCTATCCAATTCTCCACCTCCATTACTTTGCCTTCTAACTTTTCCAACCTCTTCTCTGCCTTACTCCTTCTATCCTCTTCACCCTCTCCCCCCACTATCTCATCTATTCTCCCCTCTATCTTTATTACCCTTTCCTCTAAACTTTTAACCCATTCTTTCGTTCTTTCCCTAATTAATTCCTCCTCCCTCCTTTCCTCCCTCCACTTCTCCCTTTCCCTCCTCCAATCCTCTATCATCCTCTTTCCCTCTTCTCTTTCCCCTTTCACTTCTTCCCTCAACAGTCTTACCTCCCCTAATAGCCCTCTGAACACTTCCTCCATTTCTTTAACACCACCCCCCTCCTCCCTTTTTTCTTTATACGGAGACCTTTTAGTTGTGTCGCTCTTTTTAAAAATAACACTTTCCCCTTCTCCATCTCCCTCTACCTCCCCAATTCCCCTTTTCCGTCCCATGCTCTCCAAACTTTCCACGCTGAACCACCGTTCTAAATTTCCCTCTAACCTAATCGCCCCCACATTTCCTTTCCCTTCCTTTCCCGTCCGCTTGCCTACTTCTCCGCTATCACTCATTTTCGCCTTACACTTCTTCCTTTCTTCTAGCCTACTACTTTCCACGAGTTTACAATTCCCGCTTCTCTGTCTATCCGTCTCCTAACTCGCCTGTATTCCCTACAGATCGCGCCACCTCCCACTCCGATCTCTTTTCCCGCTCACTCTACTGACTCCACAGTCAACCTAACCTACAGCTCCACCTCCCTTTCCCTTCTCTGCTACTCTTTTCTCTCTCCCTTACCCTTGTCCCTTTCCCTTCCTCCACTTCCTACACCTTCCTCACCCCTCTCCACCACTTTCTCACCACACACTCCTTTCACACCACTCTCTCACCCAGAAAACTCTGCACAGCCAAAAATTCGCTACAATCTCTCTCACAACCGGAAACGGAAGCCCACAACAAAATAACATAAGCTTACATTTATTATGGCAAAGAAACGAACAAATAAATAAATTGTTACTCGGAAAAAAGTTTCCGATTAATACAACTGCTGGAAGAAAGTTTCCGATCACGACTCGAATCAGTAAAAGTGTGGAAACTCCCTGAATCTTAGAATCGTAGAATGTAAATGTAAACATAAGAGGACATCACAGAAACGTCCCAGATAGCACACAGACATTTTGAAAACATCTTAAATACGTCCGCTGTCGGACATTCAAGATATCTTATGGACGTCTTGAATGTCCTCCGATAAGCCCACGGAAGGCCTACAAAAGTCTTCTGAATGGCTTGTGTTACAAAACCGTGCGTTTTAAAAACGTCCCAAGAATGTCCATTCAACTTCTAAAAAACGTTTTCTGGACATCTGATGGACATTATTGGGACGTTTTTAAAACGTACGGTTCTATAACACAGGCCGTTCAGAAAACTTTCGTAGACCGTTTGGAAAACGTTCGTAGCACATCTAATATACATATATACACATTACATATTTCCTATAATTAAACTTTATTATACATACTAGCTGCTCGCGGCGTGCCTCCGGCACGCCCTCGTAGCTAGGCCCTCCGGGCGGGTTGCCAATGTCAATGTCAATGTCGATGTGAATGTCGATGTGCATGTCGATGTGAATGTCAATGTCAATGTCAATGTCAATGTCAATGTGAATGTGAATGTGAATGTGAATGTGAATGTGAATGTGAATGTGAATGTGAATGTGAATGTGAATGTGAATGTGAATGTGAATGTGAATGTGAATGTGAATGTGAATGTGAATGTGAATGTGAATGTGAATGTGAATGTGAATGTGAATGTGAATGTGAATGTGAATGTGAATGTGAATGTGAATGTGAATGTGAATGTGAATGTGAATGTGAATGTGAATGTGAATGTGAATGTGAATGTGAATGTGAATGTGAATGTGAATGTGAATGTGAATGTGAATGTGAATGTGAATGTGAATGTGAATGTGAATGTGAATGTGAATGTGAATGTGAATGTGAATGTGAATGTGAATGTGAATGTGAATGTGAATGTGAATGTGAATGTGAATGTGAATGTGAATGTGAATGTGAATGTGAATGTGAATGTGAATGTGAATGTGAATGTGAATGTGAATGTGAATGTGAATGTGAATGTGAATGTGAATGTGAATGTGAATGTGAATGTGAATGTGAATGTGAATGTGAATGTGAATGTGAATGTGAATGTGAATGTGAATGTGAATGTGAATGTGAATGTGAATGTGAATGTGAATGTGAATGTGAATGTGAATGTGAATGTGAATGTGAATGTGAATGTGAATGTGAATGTGAATGTGAATGTGAATGTGAATGTGAATGTGAATGTGAATGTGAATGTGAATGTGAATGTGAATGTGAATGTGAATGTGAATGTGAATGTGAATGTGAATGTGAATGTGAATGTGAATGTGAATGTGAATGTGAATGTGAATGTGAATGTGAATGTGAATGTGAATGTGAATGTGAATGTGAATGTGAATGTGAATGTGAATGTCAATGTCAATGTCAATGTCAATGTCAATGTCAATGTCAATGTCAATGTCAATGTCATTGTGAATGTCAATGTGAATGTCAATGTAAATGTCAACGTGAATGACAATGTGAATTTAAATGTCAATGTCAATGTCAATGGCAATGTCAATGGCAATGTCAATGCCAATGTCAATGTCAATGTGAATGTCAATGTGAATGTCAATGTGAATGTCAACGTGAATGACAATGTGAATTTGAATGTCAATGTCAATGTCAATGTCAATGTCAATGTCAATGTCAATGGCAATATTAATGTCAATGTCAATGTCAATGTGAATGTCAAAGTCAATGTCAATGTCTATGTCTATGTCTATGTCAATGTCAATGTCAATGTCATCGTGAATGTCAATGTGAGTATCAATGTGAATGTCAATGTGAATGTCAATGTGAATGTCAACGTGAATGACAATGTGAATTTGAATGTCAATGTCAATGTCAATGTCAATGTCACTGTCAATGTCAATGTCAATGTCAATATGAATGTGAATGTCAATGTGAATGTGACTTTCAATGTGAATTTGAATGTTAATATCAATGTCAATGTCAATGTCAATGGCAATGTCAATGTCAATGTCAATGTCAATGTCAATGTGAATGTTAATGTGAATGTCAACGTGAATGACAATGTGAATTTGAATGTCAATGTCAATGCCAATGTCAATGTCAATGTCAATGTGAATGTCAATGTGAATGTCAATGTAAAGTCAATGTGAATGTAAATGTGAATGTCAATGTGAATGACAATGTCAATGTCAACGTGAATGGCAACGTGAATGGCAATGTGAATGTGAATGTGAATGTGAATGTGAATGTGAATGTGAATGTGAATGTGAATGTGAATGTGAATGTGAATGTGAATGTCAATCTGAATGTCAATGTCAATGTCAATCTGAATGTCAATGTCAATGTCAATCTGAATGTCAATGTCAATGTCAATCTGAATGTCAATGTCAATGTCAATCTGAATGTCAATGTGAATGTCAATGTGAATGTCAATGTCAATGTGTATGTCAATGTCAATGTCAATGTGTATGTCAATGTCAATGTGTATGTCAATGTGTATGTCAATGTGTATGTCAATGTGTATGTCAATGTGTATGTCAACGTCAATGTCAACGTCAGCGTCAGCGTCAGCGTCAGCGTCAGCGTCAGCGTCAGCGCGAGCGTCAGCGCGAGCGTCAGCGCGAGCGTCAGCGCGAGCGTCAGCGCGAGCGTCAGCGCGAGCGTCAGCGCGAGCGTCAGCGCGAGCGTCAGCGCGAGCGTCAGCGCGAGCGTCAGCGCGAGCGTCAGCGCGAGCGTCAGCGCGAGCGTCAGCGCGAGCGTCAGCGCGAGCGTCAGCGCGAGCGTCAGCGCGAGCGTCAGCGCGAGCGTCAGCGCGAGCGTCAGCGCGAGCGTCAGCGCGAGCGTCAGCGCGAGCGTCAGCGCGAGCGTCAGCGCGAGCGTCAGCGCGAGCGTCAGCGCGAGCGTCAGCGCGAGCGTCAGCGTCAGCGTCAGCGTCATCGTCAATGTCATCGTCAATGTCATCGTCAATGTCATCGTCAATGTCAATGTCAATGTCAATGTCAATGTCAATGTCAATGTCAATGTCAATGTCAATGCGAATGTTAATGCG